>CM076569.1:45923773-46306298 GCA_034641835.2 Pinus albicaulis | reverse complement strand
TAAATTGCATGCATATCATTTAATTGGTCAATTAACACAACCATGCATTTCATTCATTTCACTAGCTATTTACTTTGATTTGCTACAAGTTTTAAGAGCATTTACTTTCATAGCAAATTCATATTTTTTTTAATATGCAAGCATCTTTACTTGAGCTTATTTAGCTTGAAATCATACTTCAAATTTTCTTATGCTTCACCATTGAGCACACTCTACAATCTTAAGTTTGATGCATCAAATAAAACTACATTTTATTTCATGACAAACAAATATATTTCAAGTTGAAGTTGAATTTTCATTTTCATGTTAATTTACTTTTAGATCTTACATGCCCCAAGCATCATTAAAATTTACCTCCAACGTAAGTTGGTTGAATAGACATTTTAGGGACCCTCTACCTCAATGGACTCCTCACTGTGAGATCCAAATATTTGGGCGAGGGTGAGATTTGAGGATTAGAGTTCAATTGTAACTTTGCTTTAGAACTAATTAATAAAATAAACCAAGAGCACCATCTCATCACATTTACTTGCAAAGTTTCCAAATTTTTTGCTATTTTGATGGTTTAAAGATTCACATTCAAATATTATCTCAAGAAGCACATTGGATGCAAGCATTTTAATTCCTTAAATTTTGCAACAAGTTTAATTCTATGGTACTTGGAAATTTGCTCACTTTTGCAACTTCATTGCATGTTGTCATTTTAATGATTGATATATCTCATTTCATTGGCAAATACCCTTATTTGGTGTTGCAAATTTCACTGCATGTTGTGATCTTGGTCTAACATTTGAGTTTTTTCTATCATTTCATTTACATTCTCCAAAAGTAGAAAAATAATTGTTTCCTTATGAACAAGATAGTTTCTCATGCTTTGATTCATAAATCTATTTATCTTGAGAGCATTTCTGATATCTTGTGCTAACAGTCTTTTGTTTCCATTTCAGGATTACTATGTGCTCATCTCTTTCAGCATTTCTTTTACTTTTGAGCACGTTATTTGTAAAGACACTGATTAAATGGTTTGTCATTATTTCAATGTTGCTCATAAATGCTCATGAATTTTCAAAAGTAATCCAATCTCACTCTAATATTCTCCTAGAAAACTCACATCTTTAACTTAGTTTTTCTTTAGGGACCACCCCCCATAGCTAGCCTAGGAGATAGCTTAAACAGAGAGAGTCGAGAATAGGTGACAGCCCCTTCTCTGAGTTCCTTACCACCAACCACATCTTGTGGGGTTAAAGGCTTTTCCCGCTAACTGTAGGTAGGTGTAGGTGGCAAGGCGACAATATTTTTGGCACCGTTGCTGGGGACAAGTCTTCTTGTGCTTGGGAAAATGACTAACTTTAAGTTTTGGCATATTTGAATTTTAGATTTAGATTCTTGCTCAAGTGGCAACTGCACTCAATTCTAATTTTGCAAGAGTCTCTACTAGGAGAAATTAAAGTGGTCTAGTTAACCGCTCTCCTGATCCTTAAAGGATTTTTAGAGAGAGGTTAATTATAATTTCTCATAATAGAGCTCTTGCTATTCTTGGGCAGGAGGCTATTTCTGACATTCATTTTTTGTTTCAAGAACAAGTTGAGCCTAACATCATGAATGATCTTTTTTCTCCTTGTAACTTTGCTAACATTAATGGCTATCCTCACAATATCCCTGACAAGGCTATTGAAAGGTTGCCTTCTTTTCAAGGTAACAATGCCATTAGCGTTGCATCACATGTGAAGAACTTTAATGTCTGCATTTCTAAGTGGTGTAATGTTACTAACTATGAGGATGTAAAGATGAGGCTTTTTGTTCTCTCTTTAGAAGATGATGCTCTTGATTGGTTCACTGAGCAACCTGCGAACTCGTGTGATTCTTTGCAAACAATTGTTAATGCTTTCATGGGAAAGTATGGAGAGAGAAGAGAAAATAGTTATCTGATTAGTGCCATTAGCACCATAAAGAAGAATGAGAATGAAACCATGGAGGAGTTTAACAAAAGATTCAATGAATTGGTTAAAAGCATGCTTGCAACTGTTAAACCCCCGGATGAATTTCTCTTATGCTCATATTTAGATGCTTTTGGTTTGGCAATTTTTTATGAGTTGAGAAGAAAGGAGCCTGCAACTTTGGGTTTAGCTCAAATTGAAGTCTTGAAAATGGAGAGGGTTAGAAAGCAATCAGGAAAATCTGAGATTCCTGGTTTCACTAGAGGGCCATTAAAATCGAATGATTCCAAAGGAAATGCCAAGGAAGACACTACACATGATTCTATTAAGGAATTAACTCAACTCATCAAGCGAATGGAAGCAAACCACACTAAAGAAATTCAAGCCATGCAAAGTAGGTTGTTGGCCATGGAAATATCGCAAGTGTAAAAAATCTAACCTAGGCCAAATAATGGATGGCAAAAGAATAAAGACCCTCAACAAGATTATAGGCCTCCAAATCCATTGGAATCCTCCAACATGGTCGATCAAATTCCCCCTTTTTGTAGGCCATGTAATGAGTTCCATGAAGAAGCCTCATGCCCATATGTAAAGAGAATTATGGAGGGTAGCAGTTGGGAGATGAACATGTAGGAACTAGTGGTCAAATCAATATGTTTTCCATGGAAGATCAAATATACACCATTGAAAGTGATCAAGAGTTTGACCATAGTCCTAATAATCTTGGGGTTGACAATATGATTGCAAATCTTGAAAAAGTCACTAAGATTTTTGGGGGAAAGCCTACATCTGGACAAATTCTTGCTATGGCAAAACACAAAGGGATGACTTATCAGAGAAGGGATATTCAAGACCAGAATAATCACAGAAAATTTTCTCCTCCTACTTCAGAATTAAATTTTGACTTGGGCAATTGGGTGAATAATGCAAAGGTTTCTATCCCAGTGACAATGCTTTTAAAGATACCATCTCAAAGGAAGTTACCAAGTGCAATTGAAGTTACTCAAAGGGAAGAAAAGCCTAATAATGAACTAGAAGATGAAGAAATTGTATTGAAAAGTATGAACTATTATGTGGGGAACAAATATCATCTATATATGTTTCTTTGATAGTGAATGATTGTCTTGACTCTTTTACACAACTGCATGCTTGATTCACGAGCTTCATCAAATGTCATGACCAAGAAATTCATGGAGCAACTAAATTTAAGGGTATCTAGGTCCTATCACAACATATGTTCAATGGACTATAAAAGAATTGAAGTGTGTGGGATAATTAAAGATTTACAGGTTTTCCTAGTTGCATACCCAGACAAAATAATGACTATGGATATTGTTGTGATAGATGTTCCTGATTCACGGGGAATGCTCCTATCAAGAAAATGGGCATCGGATTTAGGTGGTAGCCTTCAAATGGACTTGTCATATGCCACCATCCCCATGCAAGATAATAACTTTGTCAGACTTGATCGAGAGTTGAGAAAAGATATCATGTTGAGGATCCAAGGAAACCCAACAATGAGATTATCTATAGATCATGTCAGACAGGAAGTGATGTTATGTTAACAAATTTTCTTCCCCCCTTAACAGAACAGATTCAAAATGAAGAGATTAGGCATAGCTCAAAAATTGAGGTTACTTTAAATCTTCCATCAGAGCATTTTCAAGACAGATCTATAGCATTGACAGTAATTGCATCGTCATCTCCATTGCAACTAACCAGGAAGAAAAGAAAAAACGAAAAAAGAAAAAAGATATAAAAATGAACCACCAGTTTTAAGTAGGATCAAGCCTCAATGCGTCAAAAGTTGAAAAAGGAAAAGGAAGAGGTTTGGTATATCTGATGGCCACAAACAGGTTAACATTGGGGCAAGTCATGGTCCCAAGATAGTCAGAATTGGACAAGGCACATTAGAAAGAGCCTATGGATTTTCTTGTGAGTAGGCAGGTTCTCAAGATGTATTTCACCAAAGACATTTGATGCCATGGGGCATCTTGTGTATCATATTCCTAACCCTATCCCTTGTAAATTTTCTTTAAGTAGTTTTATTTCATGAATAAATTTTTATTTATGTTTCCTAGAATAAATTTCCATTTCAGTACTTGATTTTATTTGATGTTATTTTGAATGGATACTGCTAATATATATCTTTGGTTGGTGGATGTAGATTCCAGGTCCTTGCACACTATCACTTCATATCTAGCATGCATCCCCATATGAAGCCAAATGTTGACCACTGGAGTGGCACCTGATGATAATGAGAAGACTCCATGCTCAATGATGAACTAGAAGACATTTGTAGCATCAGATATCTTCAGTTCAACAGAGTTTTTGAACTCTACTTCTATTTCACATCATTTTCTCTTGTACCTGGATTCCACGCCCTATGGGGAATTGTAATAAGTGATGCTAGTAATGATGAATTTGAGTCATTATTGAGTCTGTAACAGGCCTAGGTTGCCTAGGCCTTGCCAACAAATGAGTATTACTCTCGGGGAGGTTTTTTTTACTTGGTTAATTATCATCTCCTACCAAGAGTTAATAATTAGACTGAGTTTTTTCCTCCAATTTTACCCCAAAGCGTAGTACGGCTTCATGGTGAGTCCTAGTGTCTAGAGTCAATGTATATTACCATACTAGATCACACAAAAAATTTCGTGGAATTTGGTTAGGTCTAGGTAGTGATTTTTTAATTTTTTAGATTTCCCGCAAGTCGAAAATCGCAATAAAAATTGTAATTGAAATGTAATAAGTGTTGTCTAGAGAGGTTGTATGGGATATGAGTAATCAAAATTACACCTCTCACGCTCAACTTTCTACTATGACACACTTTGAGGGGTTAAAAATGTGTTTTGAACCCTCAAAACCCACTTTTCTTAAGTTTAGTGGAAAATCTAGCAATTAATTAAGCTAGAAATTGAATAAATGGAGAATATTTGGTGGAGATTTTTGTGAGAAATTGTCCCCACATGGGTTACCAACCATATACACATGTCATTCCATCATAAAATTCGAATTTAGCACATAAGGGAAGAAGAAAATGATGTCCACTTGCCAGAATTCAATTTTTACACTTGGCATTGGAACTCCACTTACCAAATTCAAATTTGCCTTGTGATCTCCTCCCTCTCACCACTTGGCATATGGTTCTTCATTGGAATTTACTCCCAACTTTCTATATAATGGAGCCATGGGCTCTCATATTGTATCATTGTTTATTAGCTATTGTGCTTGCGGAAGCGTTGCTGCCTTGTACACTTTCAGAAATATCAGTAAAGACTTTGAGGTTTCATTCATGAGGTGTTCCTCCTTTTGGAGTGCGATGAATTGTTGATCATTGGTATAATTCCTTTTATTCATGCTTTGATCTAATTTGTTTCCATATGCTTTTGTAGATTTGTTAATGTAGAGCTATCTTACATTGACATTTGATTTAGGAGTATGCTCTAGGTATAGAATGCTCTAGTTGGTTTCAAATAAATCTCTAGAGTTTCTTATCATTGTTTATTGCTAGATCTATATGGAATTAATTCTTGATTGAAGTTTTGTAGAGGGAACATCTTGTTGGGATCAAAGAATCAAGTGTTGGGGGAAGTCTTTGGAGAGACCAACTGTTAATTTCTGCTCATGTTCTATGCCATTTCAGATTAGGGCACAATACTGAAGAAGATAGAACATACTAATAGATCGATAGAAGACAAGCCAAGACAGAGATAAGAAATGGTGTCGTTACGGCGATCAGCAGGATGCTTCTACCAGCAAAGTCTCCAATAGGTCATTCAGCCAAGCGTGTCACACATAACCCCAGAACAACAAAGAATACGTAGCTCCAATGCCATCAAGAGAGAGAGAATTCCTCCACACCAATGTGTATCAAATGAACTCCAAGTCTCTCCAATATATAGGAATCTTTGGGGGTGTGTGACACGTCCTTTAAGACATTTAAGTCAATATTTTATTCCAGGCCGACCTAGCACATAAGTGGAATAAATTCAAAGTACATGTTCTGCTCATCTGATCGAGATGATCTTTAGATCAATCTTACACTCTCCGAAAGAGGAATCCAATAAAAATATTGCGATCGTCATCTGAGCAGCACAACCCGGAGTTTGGACCTAGTTGTCCAATTTTAACACTCCCTCTCAACTAGGGAGAACTCCGTCCACTAGTGCAATCGAAACATCGTGCGTCATCCCGCCATAACTTGCTTTGCTGGCCTCTTTATTTCAGAACAGAAGTGGGTCAGTCACAAAGACATCATACTCGGCTGACAGATTCAGCCCAGAGGTCCAAAACCTCTATAGGACTCACAAAGAGTCTCCAACCAACCCAAGGTTGATTCATCTGACCCGAAGTCAGTTGGAGGTCCGAAACCTCACTAGGACTCAAGAGAGTCATATACTAACCCAAAGTTTTCGACCGACCCTGTCGGGCCGGGAGGTCCTAACCTCACCAGGGACTCGAAGAGAGTCACATACCAACTCAAAAGTTGCCTCACCGACCCGAAGTCGCCTGGAGGTCCGAAACTCACTAAATTTGATCCCGGGGTCGAAGTGGTTGGACCGGTGGCGCCATCCAGACAGAGTACGGCAAGTTCGATGCGTCCACCGCCCTTGCTACTGCTCTCTAGCTTTTCCCATCTCATTGGCCAAATGAGAGGTACTTCCCATGAGCCCTGAACTCAATGGGTAGGATGCATACGGGGCACACATAATGAGAGGTGAACCAACTCAATAATCACAACGGTGGGGCAGAAGCACTATAAGGTTCGGCAAGCCTGGCCCCGTGAGTGCCTATAGCTCCGAGAAGCTATCCCCAAAGCCCCCCAGAGCTCCCAGAGCTCATCGTCCAACGGGACCCACATCATAGGGTCATTTCACGATACCAAGATTCTCACGGAAGGTTAGGAACATGACCTTCCCCAAGGGCATTGTGAGAATATCCGCGACCTGCTCATCAGTTCCTACATGATCGAGCCTTACGGCGCCTCGCTGTACCATATCCCAGATAAAGTGGTACCAGCCATCAACATGCTTGGATCAATCGTGGAACTCGGGATTCTATGACAAATGAATCCCCCTCTGGTTATCACAAAGGATAACGGTGGCATCTAGCACATGCTCGAACAGCTCACAGAAGAGCTTTCGTAACCAAGTGACTTCACAACAGGCCATACATGTTACAATGTATTCGGCCTCAGCGGTGCTCAAGGCTACCGACTTTAGATTCCTGCCCGAAGCAGATCTACATGTGAAGTAGCATCCAGATGTGCTCTTGCGATCCACCACACTGCCAGCCCAATCGGTATCAGTATATCCATGGAGTGTCATACTCCCGGCAGTGTATCTCAGCCCATGGTCTATCGTGCCTCAAAGATATCTCAAGAGTTTCTTGGCACCAACCCAGTGAATGTTATGATCAACCATGTGTTGACTCAAACTGTTCACTGCACAACATATGTCCGAACAGGTGTTCATTAAGAACATCAGGGTCCCTATGAGTTAACGATACTCAGTAGGACAGGCCCAGCAACGCTGCTACTCAACTTCTTAAAGTTGAGTTCCATGGACTTACAATCCATCATACCAAAAACTTCATAATGTATTTTCCTTGAGAAAGGAAAATCTCGCCCGGTCTCTGCTAGACCTTTAGGCCTAGACATTCGTCCTAGGTCCTTCATCTCAAACTCAGCAACGAGCTCCCTCTTGCACTGATGAAAGAGAGGGTCAGCACCTGTCAGGAAGAGGTCACCCACATACAGCTCATCCACATACAACACCAGAGTGAGAAGCTTCTTTCTATTATCCTTGCAGTGAAGGTTCAGATCAGTAATACTACGAGTGAAGCCCAGCTTCATCAAGTAGCTATCTATGCTCTCGTACCAAGCTCAGGGTGCTTGTTTCAGCCCATAGAGGGCTTTCTTCAAACCTGCAGACATGGGTGTCCCGATCCTGGACTTCCAACCCCAAAGGTTGCTCCACATATATCTCTTCCTTTATTACACCATGCAGAAAAATGCGGTCTTCACATCATCTGATGAAGACTCCATCCTTGTGTAGCAGCAAGGGCTAGATTGAATGGTGGTATCTCGAGCCACAGGTGCAAATATGTCATCATAGTCTATACCTTCCTCATAGGCAACGAATCTTGTCTTGAACTTTCCAACAGATCCATGCTTGATCTTGTAGAGCCATTTCGAGGTGACAACTGCTTTGTCCTAAGGTCTTGGAACCACATCCCAGACGTCATTCTTCATAATGGACTCATAGCATCTTTCCAGACTTGATGCTTTACGACTTCCTTAAAGGATTCAAAGTCAGATGTATAATAGTACTCATGGCTGCTAGATACCCTTGGTATTTATATGGCTTCTTGGATTTCTTCCTGAATTTCCCCCTCTGAAGCCATATGTCTTTGAGGATCTTCTTTCATTCAGTAATGATATTCGCTCAGGAGCATATACAGATGTATCTCCCTCTTAATGTCAGCTTCTCTCTCGAGAGAAGACATCTATTTTAAAAGAGGGCATCCCAGACACCAACTTCAAAAAGGGGTCTTATTCTCCCACAGTCAAAGCCATCCAAACAGGCTTTGCTGATCATGGTTCAAGACTCCAACAACGTGGCTGAAAGTTGCAAAAATTTCCCAGTTCACACTTCAAGTTGATACTGTCACAAGCTTACAGTTATTATGAATCTCGTAGACAAGGGTGTCTGTCTATGTCACTTTCATAATGACAGTGACATAGACTCACAGAATTAGCTCCTCAAAATGGCCGTTACAGAGATACCTTCTGAACTTGCATCACAGTTTTCTTCATCATTAACAGTAGTGAAGATTTCAAGCTTACAGCAATTACCTGATGTTTTGTGGAGATCTACTGTAGCTTCCTCAACCAACCCTCTAAGACTTTCTTTACTGAGCTAAGGATCCAATCTGCCTTTTATTCTGCACTTGAGGTGTTCATGTACAACATCTGTCATTGCATTTTGATTCCAGATCTGCCCATTAGCAGTGAATGGTTGACTGATCTAAGGCTCCAAGGCTTCAGATCTCAGTTCTGCAATTTGACATCTGGTCAAGACACTTTCTAGGGTCACTGCCACTAGGTTGAGTTCAGTTACAACCACTGTCACTAGACAACAGCATCATAATATTGTTCAATGAGGCACTACACTGCCCCTTAAGTCATCATAGAGATACTAACACAACTGTCATGGGGAAACTGTCAAGGCAGTGTTGCAATTCAGCCTGAATATAGTATACTTCCTTGACATGAAACTCTGCATATTCACTTTTCTTTCAAGAACATTTCATACTGCTTTTGCCCATGTATCCTTCAGATTCTTATGCATATAAAATGCTGTCAGATTAATGTCACCATCGGGCAAGTAAGTTTTCAGCGGTACAAACCTTGCAATTTAAGAAATTATGAATAAGATCCTGCACATACAGCATTCGTCCTCTCTTCTGAAGGGCGGTTTGGCAAAATGCAAGAAATCAACTCTGCTTCATCAACCAGCAATATCATCTGGCGACTTTACAATGCTTTTAATAATGGCGCAGTAGACTGATATGCCCAAATCTTCAGTAATATTCATATATCATTCGGACAAGCTAATGACCCTCAATTACATAATAACTTCGCTTTCTGATATGTATCCGAATGAATATGTTCCGATTCAGCAAGAACTCTACGCATCAATATGTGATGCTTGAGTGGTGAAGCAAATTGCAAATCAATACGGTGATCATTCAATTTATCCTGCTCATTTCTCACCGTTCTGTCAAGGGCCACTTTCACAATGTGGATTAAGGATGACAAATCATTGACATCGGCAGTCTGACCGACAGACATACCGCTGTGCACGAACATCCCATTGGGTCCCCTGAAGGACCTTACCATAAATAGTGTTGTATCGAGCGCATATACAGGACTTTCCATCTTCACATCAAGACTGAAACCCGTTATTTTTGCATAGCATTTCCAAAAACAAAAAAAACAAAAACGAGACGCCCTATCTCTGATTCCCGGCATTGCTATGTCTTCGGCTCCTTCTTCTTCTTCGTCCGAAAAAAAAACACGGCATTCTCATCTATTGCATTTTCACGGGATCGAGCCTCAGATGCTCGGGAAGAGAATGGGAGAGCATGCTTCGATGCGAGGCAACTTGGATTTCATCCAACGCCATTTGATCCTCCGCGCTTTCCCTGGATTTCCTGCTACCACTACTGTTCCCCGGCCCCTTCCGAGGGACTGTTGCAGCGTTAGAATACGTGATATAATATCCAAGGCAATGAGAAACAAGCTTCGATCCCTTTGGAAATGGCGTCAAAGAATCGAATTTGTATATTATTGCAGAGACCACAAATTTTCCCGCGCAGGTTCGAACCCTGCTGTCGACGCCAAGGAATTCAACCTGTCGCTGCCTAGTTACACTTTCCCCTTTCAAGGAATTTCGGTCCACCACTGCTCCGCCCGAAATTGTAGTTTACGCAAATAATGCGGCGCCAACAGATTCTGAGCATCGAACTGACTTCTACGCTCGGCTTTCACAAGTGCAATTCGACTTCTGAAAGACGATTTCGGTCCTTCCAATAGCATCTTAACCACTGTAATTACGTGAGACTACTCTCTTTCAAAGATACTTCGTACTTCAACCTTTGCGTTAGAGAAGTGACATACCCGCCATCATTCAAAGAAGTAAATACGTTGTAGCGTGATTCATGGCACCGATTCCCCGGAAAGAAAAAAAAATCTCAACGGGCTCGGATGACTTAGATTCCAGGTATTCTAACACAGACCGATCAAATTAAAAAAGATTATTATCGACCACAGCAAAAAGAACATCAGTTTTTCGAGTTCTACTGGACCACGGATGTGCAGCATTTTCCGGCGTGAAAGCAGACGGAATAATGGCATGTTTGTGGCCTTCTTCTACGCTGCACTCAAATCAAGTCAAAAGACGAGATCTTCTTCTGGAACTTTCTTCTAGGCCTCAACAAATCCGCTGTCACTTACAGCTCTTCGGCCTCCTCTCCGGCTTTGTTTTTAAAAAAAAACTTCTTCACGCTGAAGTTTAGGGCATAAAACAGTCCTAAATCTGCTCACGCTATCACCTGCTGTAGTGGTATTACGGCACCTTTATTTGCTTTAGGGCGTTGTCTTCTCCCTAAGCTCTGATACCATGTTAATTTCTGCTCATGTTCTATGCCATTTCAGATTAGGGCACAATACTGAAGAAGATAGAACATACTGATAGATCGATAGAAGACAAGCCAAGACAGAGATAAGAAATGGTGTCGTTACGGCGATCAGCAGGATGCTTCTACCAGCAAAGTCTCCAATAGGTCATTCAGCCAAGTATGTCACACATAACCCCAGAACAACCCAAACAAAGAATACGCAGCTCCAACGCCATCAAGAGAGAGAGAATTCCTCCACACCAATGTGTGTCAAATGAACTCCAAGTCTCTCCAATATATAGGAATCTTTGGGGGTGTGTGACACGTCCTTTAAGACATTTAAGTCAATATTTTATTCCAGGCCGACCTAGCACATAAGTGGAATAAATTCAAAGTACATGTTCTGCTCATCCGATCGAGATGATTTTTAGATCAATCTTACACCTCTTCGAAAGAGGAATCCAATAAAAATATTGCGATCGTCATCTGAGCAACACAACCCGGAGTTTGGACCTAGTTGTCCAATTTTTACACCAACCCACTCTTGATACATTCTCAAAGGAGCTCTCATTTGTTCTTTGAACCTTCATAGTCTTATCTTACAAAGTGGTTTTGTAGGGGTTTTGAAGCATAGCTTGTATACAAGCCAAATACTTCTAAATTTGAATATATTTTAAAGCATTATACTTCATTGCTTTCATTTGCTATCTAAGAGCTTGAAGATGACTAAGCAAAGAGGAGAGTTTACTCGAACTCTTTGGCTTAGCCCTTTGTAAATTGTTGTGTAATATTTTGTAATTTTATCTATCTAATATTTGATTGGTTTTGTAGCCCTCTTTCCGAACTTTTTCTTGTGACAGCTTGAGTAAACAACTACAGGAAATTACTAACAAGTTGTTGCAGGACCTTTGGGCTATGAATTTCAAATGAAGAAGATAACTCTCTCTTCTTTGGTTGTGGGAATTGAAGGGGCTTAGCTTCTCTTCTCCTTTTGTAAAGCTTGAATTATTTTGAGTTTTTTTTTTTAAATTCTCATCGAGGAAAAGTCTATGGTCTCAATATTTGTAAAGACTTTCCTTGGTTTAGAAAAGGCTTCATGGTCATTTCATTCTTGTAAAATTAATAAAATTTATGTTTTTGTTGTGGGAGCGTGGGTTTTACCCATTGGCATCCTTATCTCTCCATTTCAATAAAGAGAATTTGTAGATGGATTGACTTAGTGGTTTTGACATTTCCGTTTTCTTTCATATCACATATGCATGCTCTAATTGGGAAGTAACACAAATCGCATAGTCCTTTAATTTCTTAATTTTCAATCTCATTTGCCATCACTTACTTATGTTTTGTGATCTATTTCTCATTTGGATAAGTTTCACAATATACTACAAGTAAAAAAGCATAACACTTTCAATTTATGGCAACTTGAGTTATTCTTTTAACTATGAAGCATATTTAATTCAATCATCTCCATCTTTTACATAGCACTTGCAAACTCACTTTCATATCATTTAGGCATTTCACTTTTCATACTATACTTGCATATCTAAAATTTACCTCCAACTTAAGTTGGTTGAATAGACGTTTTAGAGACCCTCTACCTCTATGGATTTCTCACTGTAAGATCCAAATATTTGGGCGAGGGTGAGGTCTGAGGATTAGAGTTCAATTGTAACCTTGTTTTAGAACAAATTAATAAAATAAACCAAGAGCACTATCTCATCACATTTACTTGCAAAGTTCTCAAATTTTTTGCTATCTTGACGGTTTAAAGATTCACATGCAAATATTATCTCAAGAAGCACTTTCGATGCAAGCATTTTAATTCCTTCAATTTTGCAACAAGTTTAATTCTATGGTACTTGGAAATTTTCTTACTTTTGCAACTTCTTTGTATGTTGTCATTTTAATGATCATTATGCTTATGGATGATTGATATATCTTGTTTCATTGGCAAATACCCTTATTTGGTGTTGCAAATTTAATTGCATGTTGTGATCTTGGTCTAACATTTGAGTTTTTCTATCATCTCATTTACATTCTCTAAAAGTAGAACACTAAATGTTTCCTTATGAGCAAGATAGTTTCTCATGCTTTGATTCATAAATCTATTTATTTTGAGAGCATTTCTGATATCTTGTGCTAACAGTCTTTTGTTTCCATTTCAGGATTACTATGTTCTCATCTCTTTGAGCATTTCTTTTACTTTTGAGCACGCTATTTGTAAAGGCATTGGTTAAATGGTTTGTCATTATTTCAAAGTTGCTCATAAATGCTCATGAATCTTCTAAAGTAATCCAATCTCACTCTAATATTCTCCTAGAAAACTCACATCTTTAACTTAGTTTTTCTTTAGGGACCACCCCCCATAGCTAACCTAGGAGATAACTTAAATGGAGAGAGTCGGGAATAGGTGACAACCCCTTCTTTGTGTTCCTTGCCACCAACCACACCTTGTGGGGTTAAAGGCTTTTCCCGCTAACTATAAGTAGGTGTAGGCGGCAAGCGATAAAAAGTCAAACAATGAACAATATTGCAGAATATAGCACATTCATTGAGTTATTATCTGATGCCATTTCATTTGGTATTTGATGTTTGATCATTAGGTTGGATTCAGAACTCATTGTATTAAATTTAAACATGGTATATGCAATTAAAATTCTAGTGTTATTGAGATTATTTTTGAAGGTTCGTCTCTTGGAACGACAGTTTGATTACATCGAATATCAACACATTTCAAGAAATTTAAACACATTGGCCAATGCATTAGCTAATTGTGTTCTAAATAGACATTTGCAACATTAAAATAGTAAACCAAAACAACATTCAATACATGTTGAACAAGATACTCAGAGAAAGTAGTTATATCATAGATAGGTTTGTTTTCAAAAATATTACATCATCTATGATCATAAGTTCAAATACCTTATGATCTAATAGATATTGATACAAAAATATATGTCAATCCACAATGATCATCTACTATCTGTGATGATGATCACGGTAATAGACTATAGCGCGCGGCACATTGCGCAGGAATCTCCTAAACTGTCCTGGAACACCAGCAACATGTCTCTGAAGCCCGGAGGAATGTCATTTGTCCTTGTCTCGGTGATATCTATGGTTAACCTCTCCAGGTTGTGTTCCATATCAGTTAGGATTTCTGCCGCCTGATCCTGTGGTGGTGCTATAGGTTCTACTTGCCGCCTATCAAAGCGCCGAAGTGTAGCTGGTCGTCGTGAACCAACATCTGCAATTAAAATTGTTATCAGTATTGGACTATTAGGATATTCTGACACATAGGAAATAGTTAAAAATAACTTAGTCTAGTGTAGAGTTAGGTAAAGTGTGCTTCTTTACCATGTACATTTGTAAATTATAATCCGACGATCACGATTTGTAGTGATCCGACGGTTATCTCTCACCTCGGTATTAACGACACTTGATCCGTGGCTTAACACCTGATTGGTTCATGATCTCTATTTAAAGAGCCTGGAGGGTCAATTGTCCAGTAACCGTTTATGAGAGAAACATATGTAACTTTTCTTTTTATATTAATAAATTGCCTGACGTGGCCGCGTTGGCTCAGGCCATGGACTGTTTCCCTCTTTGAGGGTTTTAACCACGTGATTATACTGGTGTATTGATTTGTGATCTATTTGTGAGCGGTGACCTTTGGTTCTTGATTTAAGGAACTTACCCTGTAAATTCCTACATGGTATTAGAGCTATTTTGAGGGTCGCATCTGTTGTTGATCAAAATCCGAAGCCAGTTTGACTGCATGCGAATGCCGTTTTGTAGATCTACTATTTATGAATATTTTTGGGCTTGAAGAACTCCTTGGTTGTGTCTGGAGCGTCTGTTACAGTGAGGAACGCCTTTCATTTCATGCAAAAAGGTTTCCGGCTTCACAAGTTATCATAGTTTAGATCTGGAGGGATAAAACATCTGTTTTGCAGTTATATTTGTTAATAGTTTTGCTTATTTTGGTTCCATATTTTTATTTTCGGTTTTTAGGTTTTATTTATTTGTCGGATCTATACCCTCTTCTCTGTGTATGCTCTTTGTTGTGCGTTGCGTGCGATCTCAGAAAATCAGAAGTAGGAAAAAGAGATTTTTTTGCTACGTATGCTCTTTCCTCATGTCTTTGTGCGATCTCGGGAAATCAGAAATAGTGAAAAAAAAGGATAGTTGTCGATAAGGCTAACTGAAAATCTAACATTTTGCCGTAATTGCATTTCGTTTTTTTTTTGCTCATTTTTTTGTGTAGGAAAAGGCACGCACACCGAAGAGTAAAAAAAAAAAAAAACCCCCTTCCTCCTTTCAAACAATAACGTGATTCTTTTACTATCTCACTTGGTGAGGGATTAGTTTATGAGAATAGAGGTCTTGGGTGTTAATCTAGGTTGTCATTGATGATGTCAGTGACCAGGATGGCAAATATTCTTGAAGATGCCATAGGATGATTACAAGTGATTACGACTCTTGTTTAAGAAGTCAAGACACAAATGAAGTGTCAATCATGTATCTTGATGATCATAATGGAAGACTACCATATCACTGCACTATTACATGGAATGGATGCTACACTATCATTATGACATGAATGATATTGATGACACACTATGATGAAGAACTTGGAGTCATAACAATGAAGAAGCCCTAATGACCTTGCTGTCCTAATTACCTTCTGCACTAAAAATTTGAAGAGCAGTCACAAAGAAAAATTATTTTGGACAGCTTGGAGGCATCTTTCCACTATAAGTTCTATACCATCTTAAAGAGGACCTTTTCCTCTTTCTAATGAGTCCTTACTTGCCCTGAAACTCCCAACGGTTGATGAAATATTGAATTTTTAAGTTAAGAAAAATATAATTAATTCTGGGCCAACCTAAGCCTACCTGTATATGTCGGCCTCACTACCAAGGGATGTGTCTTTTCATTTATGATCAAAACCAGTATATATATGACGTCTAGACTTGACATTCTATCATCCAAATTCGGTGATCTATTCATAAAAGAAGTACAGAACTACAGGAGGCCGAGGAGATAAAAAAGGAGATCATAATTATAATATTTTGGCAAATTTTTAAAGGACACCGAGAAGGGTTTAAAGGATAATTATTTGGGTTAAAAATTTATGACCCTCGAGGACTATATACGCTGGTCCAGAACCTTGTGAAGATACAGTGGGTCATTTTATTGGTATTTTACAGCTGAATAGGGCTCAATACCTCACAACAAAACCTCAGATTACAGACTGCGGTGTGTGGACAGTCACAAGATCCGAAAATTGCAGTCTACAAATATAATCTCGGACCTGTGACAAATTGGAGACTCAGATCTGCACCTCGGATCAGTGATAGTAGTCCTACAGCAAACCTGTGACCCAATTAGCCTTGAAAGCTATTCTTTGAAGAATTTTGTAGCAGCACTTGGAGCATTATTAAAACACTTCTTGGAACACTGAAGCAGCATAATTGAGATCCTTGTTGAAGAATTATTTGGGGTATAATTGAGGCATTTTTTGAAACAGCGTGGGAGCTCTACTAAAATCTTGTTGAAGACACCTTTTTGCTGAAGCAGCTCATAGAGTTGGTAAAGTACAACTAAAGCACTCTTGGGAAGATTTTGTGAAGATATGAACCAGACTTTGAAGACATTTTGGAAATCCTAATTGAAGCTTCTTGGAGACCTTTGGAGTAGAGTTAGAGTAGAAGAGAAGTCTTGGTGAAGTATTGAATAGACCTTACTATGTAACAGAATTGCAGCATTATTTGATAAGTTCCATGGAGTAGCTCTAATGAAGTGTCTTGAAGGTTTATTGAAAATACCTTATTGAGCTGTCCTTGAAGGAGTCTTGGAGCAGATATTGTAGTCATTAAAGCAGCCCTTGAAAGGATTTTGAAGCAGCATTTTGTAGACATTTTGAAAGTCCTAGAAGCAGCTGGAAGCAGACTTGTGTTGGGATTGAGGGCAGATTGAAGGATTATCTTTGGAACTTGTAAAGACTTCCTTTGAAGGCTAATCTTGGTGTATTTGGAGACTAATTGTATTAGTCCATTGGAGCAACCTTTGAAGAGCGTTTTAACATCTTGGTGCAGACTTCTTGGTGGAAGTTTTGATATACATCTTGAGGAGGATTTGGAGTAATCTTGAGATATCCTTGAGCAAGCCTTGAGGCATTATTGAAGAAATCTAAAGACACTTATAGAAGCTGATCTTGGAAGGACTATTGAAGACCATGATGCACTGAAGTCATTATGAGGTAACTTGGAGAAATTGTTTGGGTACGATGAAGAGCAGCAGTGACACCTTTTATGAAGAAAAGGTTGTCATTAATGACGTGATGTGTAGATTACAGTAAAGAGTAAGCTGAATATTGTCAGGATTCGTTGAAGAAGACATTGGGAGCCGTAAGTACAACCAAATATATCTTGACGAAATGAAGCAGGACGTTGGAGCCTCATAGAGACAAGGTTGGTGCTTGGAAGATAGGGTTGGAGCCCTTGAGGTTGGTGCCTCAGAATTGACAAGGTTGGAGCCTTGGAAGTCCAGGTCGGTGCTTGGCAAATACAGGTTGGAGCCTGGGAGATTGAAGATTGGTGTCTTCATCTAGGGTTGGAGCCCTACATATATTGTACTTGATTTATTGTAAAGAAGAAAATAATAAAGAATTTATTATTATTGTTCATTTTGTGTTCTAAATATAAGTGATCTAACTGGTAAAAATAACAATTGAAAATAAATACTGATTCACCCCCCTCTCAGTATTTCCAACAATTGGTATCAGAGCCAGTACCTTCACTCAAAGCCTAACAGCTTGAAGGTTGATCATTAGAACAGAAATGACAAAGCCAAGAAAGAAAGTCTCCAATCCTCCTAAAGACATGTCTTCCTCAACCATGGAAATTGAAGTAAATCAATTTGTGAAGGCTCCATTGTTCAATGGAAACTTTGATATATGGGTAGCAAGAATGAGGAATTTCTTGAAGACTCAAGGAATTGAAGTTTGGAAATCAGTGATTACTAATGACACAATGGACGAAGAATCGAAGGAGTACAATACAAGAGCAATGAAGGAAATTTTGAATGGGTTAGCAAATTCAATGAATGCCAATTTTGAAAAATGTTCGCCAGCAAAAGTCATATGGGACAAACTTCATGATCTTCACTCAAAAGAAGCGTTGACAATTATCTCTAGTCAAAAAGATGATGGAAAACAAGAAAGAAGTCCAGAATTTGTCAAGGAAGCTAAAGATAAAAGAGATGCCAACAAGGCTAAAGAAGACCTAGAAGATGAAGAGAACAACGAAGACTTTGAAGATGATCTTCTGAATAAACTTATGGCTTCCATGGAAGAGATTAACAGTTCAAATAAGGAAAATGAGGAACTTAAGAAGAAAGCGCAAGATGGTAACCAAGACAAGACCAGGAAGGAAGTTGACTTTGTCAAGCCTCAAGTACAAGAAAGAGATGAGGAGCTCTCCAAACTTAAAGAGGAATTTCATCAAAATAAAAGAAAGCATCATGAAGAAATCATATCTATGACAAATCAATTGGATAAGGCAAAGAAAAGGGAAGAAACTTTGTCAAACCACCTTGAACAAAGACTTAAGAGCTTGAACAATCTTGTAGCAGAGATTGGTCAATACAAGGAAGAGGTCTCCTCTCTTAGATCTCAACTAGAAGAAGCAAGGAAACAAGCACAAGGAGCTGAGAAGGTGATGGAAAATTTGGCAGTCATAGAAGGACAAGTTAAAGAAGTAGAAAAGGAGAGAAACACCATGATATGCCAACTAGACGAAAAGGATGAAGAAATCTTGAAACTAAAATCAGACATCAATCTTCTCAAGGCCGAAACATGTGAAGCTATAAGAATAAAAGAAGAAATGGAGAGCAGTCTAGCAAAGGAGAATGAAGAAGTCTTCATAATGAAATTAAATATCATCTCCCTTAAAATCGAAGCACATGAAGCAACAAGGATGATGGAAGAAATGAAGAAGCAACTACTTATGAAAGATGAAGATTGTGAAAAGTTGAAAGGAGAAATTGTCTTTCTTGAAAAGGAAGTTGAATTGCTAAATAAAACTTGAAAAGCTCTCAAACCCTAGATGACATCCTAAGTCAACAAAGGTCTCCCCTTGATAAATTAGGTCTTGGCTATGTAGGTGAATCCTCAAGCAAGAATGATAATGCTTCAAACAACAAAGATGTGAGGAACCTAGAAAAAAATGTTGATGCTCCCAGTTCCAGCAAGGGCAAGGAGAAGAATCAAGACAACAACTTAAGAAATTCTATTCCAAGGAGACTTGTAGATGGTGTCAAGAATACAAAAGGCAATGAATATCATCAAAGAATCCCAAGGCAAAAAGACTTCAAGAATACTTCAAGGAACTCTTCATCTCCCAAGTACCAAAGTATATTTCTTGGATATTGCTATTCTTGTACAAACTTTGGGCACGTGGCAAAAGATTGTAGTGCATATCACAAAGAAAAATATAATGGTCCCCGTCAATCTCCTCGAAGCAATTTTGCAAGAAGAAGTTATGATTTCTTATTCATGAACAAGATAGAGTGCTTCAATTGCCATAACATTGGACATATGGCACGTGAGTGTAACTTGACTTGGGTCCCTAAAACCATGACAACCAAGCCAGAGAAGAAAGTTACACAAGTATGGAGAAGGAAGCAAATTGGATCCGAAAGTCTCTTAGACACTTCAGCCAATGACACATGTTGTTGACTTGATGAATTCATCCTTGATATTTCAAGTTTTGATGATGAGACTGCCAAAAAGGAGACCATGCATATTGTTAGGAGGGAGCTTGTGATTCTTAACTATCCTTGCTGAAACTATCCAATTGTTGATGAATCACGCATGGACAATCTTAAAAGATCATTTCCATTGAAGAACATGATCCGTTACTCACCCAATGCACCATTGTTGAAGATTTCTTCCACTTGATCAAAAGGATGCAATCTTTCTTGTCGAAGGAAAAAACAAGTGCTAGCAGAGGTTATGCAGGCAGGAGGAGTCGATTGACCATTTACATGAAGATATGCAAAGGCTTAGGGGAAGCAAGTTCATTGAAGAGCACCATGACAACGAGAGTAACATACCTATGAAGGACTACAATTCATGAATAAAAGAAGCAGCTTGACAGGGGGAGTATTCGGGCACTCCATTTGCCATTGATGTAAAAGGGGGAGAGAATGTTGAAAGGGCAAGAATATTTCCATCAATGACAAAGGGGGAGATTGTTAATCTAGGTTGTCATTGATGATGTCAGTGACTGGGATGACAAACATTCTTGAAGATGCCAGAGGATGATTACAAGTGATTACGACTCTTGTTTAAGATGTGTTAGTGTCCCGTGATTTGGCTGATTGGCAAGCCAAGTGACAGGGTAACATCAAACAAACTTTGGAGCCCAAGGACCTAGCCTTCCTGGACTCAGAGAGGGCTCTCTATATTTGTGTAAGGGATGTATAGTTGTTTGTTTTTTGTGTTTTTGATATTAGGCTAGTTATGAAGTAGGTTTTTGGTTTTGTTTTTAGGTTTTTGAGGGAGGAACTGATCAAAGACTAAATAGATAAAAAGATTGTTAGATCAACTGAGCTATGGAGTCGAAAAGGTCGAGAAAGCCTCAGATGGTGATACAAGGTATATTGAACGACCAATTTGATCAAGGTAAAATGGATCTTTAGGTAAAATGAAGTGGGATGGACACTAAGTTTGTCAAGGACAAAGGCTTTCAAACATAAATAGTTCAATAGTAGACATTTATATGGTAGGGCTAACCATTAATCATGATAAATGTAACTTCAAACTGATAGATGCATAGAAATAAACATTCAAGCGATACATAGAGATATATGACTCTCTAACTTTAGGAAAATCGCTATCAAACTTTGGGGAAAAACAATTTAGACAAACAAATAACTCAAACTACTAAGAGGGAACTCCTAGACATAGTATTTTGGGTTATCGGGCACTATGAACTAAGATTGCAAAGTTTTAGGCAAAGGGCAAGATTGATACAAGACCTCTTTGGTTCAACTAGGACAATCAAACATTCAAAGAAAGGTTTCAGAGGTGGAAGCTTTGACTAGCCATGAGTAAGCAGAGCATACCGTGAATCATACTTAGCATGCATAACAACCATAAATGAAACAAGCAAACAATATCTTCAGTGATCAAAGAGCAATTAAGAATTCTTTGATATGACTAAGAAGAAAGAAAACATAGAAGCTGTAATGAAACAGGAAATCTGAGGTGCCTCCAAGGGCATGTCTCAAATCTATTCTCTATTGTCTTACAGCAAGCAAAGCACATGAAATTTGTATGAAAATTAAGGAAACATAACAGAGAGGGACACTATACCATTTCACCAAGTCAAGGAATCCAACAGCAGTCCTCTTTCATCATCCAAAACATTCAAGAAACTATCCAATGCATGAGACAAGTATTTCTTCCAAGCTTGTATAACCATATATTGCTCTATATCATCAAGTTCAGCCTTGTTTATAATGAAGTCTCTTGGAATATATAGGCCAAGATGAAGGAGAACCTCCTAGTGCAACTAGTAAGCTCATTGGCCCATCAAAAATATCTGATTTTGTCCTTGAGGCTTTGCAAAGCCCAAGGCACAAAATATCTATAAAAATATCCTAAAAATGCTAAAAAAGGAAATTAAATTGACTTTTCCCAATTGACAATGGCCAAAAAAGGCTAAACGCACATTTGGAAAAGCCACTTCAAAAAACTGCATTTTTACAAAAATACTTCAAAAACATAGCGGTAGAAAATTCCCTGTTTTGCGGGCAACCTTTGGAGGACTTCCCGATGTCGAAACGAGGCCCGTGACGGCTCGTTGGAAAGCCTTCGATGTCTAGTTTCTGAAAATTCTTTGTTTTCCCCAAACTGATCACTGGAAGCCTATGAAAATCTGACCTGTGTGGAAAAACCCAGAAATTAGCCTTTGCTGATATGCGGGGCAGAGTGTTGAAAAAGTAATTGTTTTTCGCCACTTTGGGGGACCAAAACATTTTCAATTGATCTGAAATTTGCTGAGTAGATGCTCCTGAAATTATGGCATCCAATGATACCATTTTCATCCTTTGAGGATGCTTCAAACAAAAAAACGCGATGCCCATGTTTTTTTGCAAAAAGCCCAAAAATGTCAAAAAATAAAAACTTGTCGAATTATGCCCAATTTTGGCGAGCATGACCCTCATGGGTTTTCAGAAGCATGTTGAGAAGCGGAGGCCAAAATTTCAATCCTTGATATGCCTTTCTTCACTTTTGTGCCGGGCGCCTCTTTCGAGCCTCCTTGAGCTTTTCTTGTGTAGCCTTCAATTTCCTTCGAGCGAATTGATTAAGCTTCTTATTGTGCCCGGTCATTTTTCTTTGAAGGTTCAAGTCTCTATTGGTCTTTTCCAACTTATTCTCCAAGTGTTCATTCACCCTTTCAAGCCATGCTTCTCTATTGTTTTCTATCTCTTGGGTGAATAAAGTAGTTAGAGGAAAAGATTGGAAAAGGGCAACCTTTTCCTCTTTTTGTTTCTCCAAAGCTCTTTTGAGTCCCATAGTCCTTAGCCTCTTCCTCCTTGGCTAATCTTCTTCTTCACTATCATTGAATTCGCCCATGAGTTCTTTCAACTTAATTTGTGCTTTGGAGGCTTCTTTTTGATACTTGATAGCCCGTGTCTCATAAACTGCCATGTGAACACTCATTTGCTTGTTTTGTGTTTGCAGAAAATGAATGAGGTTTTTAGACCTCTCTAGATCCGTTCTTAGATCATGAATTTTTTCTTCTCTATTTAGCAAGAGAGACTCTAAGATTCTGGCCTAATTGTCACTGTCATCACTATTTATCTGAATTATGTCAAAATCCCTCTCTTTCTCATGGCTACTGTCCTCCTTCTCTTTTCCCTTGCTTTGGGTGGCTTTCTTGGTCCTCCTCCTCTTTGGTAATTCAACAATGGATTGCTTGGGCAACTTCCCTTTGCTTCAAAGTGCTCTAGTAACATTTGGAGTTACAATTTGAGCCACTTTCTTTCTTGATGTTCGGGGCTTTGTTACCTTTGGAGAAGAAAGCATGGCCCCTTGCCTAGGAGAGGCAGTTAGCACATGCTCTATTTTGTCTTTGCCCTTACTGCTCCCATCATCATCCTTGCTGGCTGGTGGGCTTTCCTTTCTTTCATCAAAAGTGTCCCTTTGAGGACTGTTTTGACCCTCCTCATGAATTCTTTGACTATCACCTTGCATGTCTCCTTGAGGGCTGCTTTGTTCACCTTTGTCCCTGCTTTCTTCAGGACTTTTAGGCTCTGTATCCTCAATGTTTTGTGCTTCATCCTCATCATGCTTGCTGCTGTGTGGGCTACCAATATTTTCCTCTTTATGACTGTTGTGTTCCTCATCAACCTGTTCCATTTCTTCATCATTTCCCTCTTCACTATTTTTCTCTTTTTCATTGTGCTCTTCTTCATCACTGTGCTTTTCTTCACTTTGCTTCCTTTGACTTTGATCCTCTTCACTATTTTTCTCTTTCTCATTATGCTCTTCTTCATCACTGTTTTGCTCTTTCTCACTATGCTCTTCTTCTTGATCAATCATAGGAGATTTTTGCTTCTTAGGAGTGGGTTTACTAGAATAAGGAGAAAGATAATGAGTGGATGGTGAAGGAGATGCATGGGATGAAGAAGCAGTGGCGAAATCAGAATGTGAAATGAAAAAGTCCCAAGAAACTCCCTTTTTCTCAAGTTGATGGAGAATGACAATCTTGATAAGGGAATGATAGAAAAGACAAGCTTGCTGCTGAGAGGAAGACTTCTTTTGAACAGTAGAAGCCATCTTTTCAATACTTCTATACAGGAAAAAGGGTAGGTTTAGCAATTGGGTTCTTGTGAAGTGCATGAGTAGCCTGATATGGTAAGCATAAACCCCGGAAAACCTCCCTTCGCACGTGAAATATTTCATGATTATCTTCATGAGAGGAGCATAGCTGGTCAACAAATAGGAAAAAGGAAAGATAGATGGGCATGCATCCTGATGCTCTGGTTTCAAGAAGGGTTTGTATTGATCTGAATCTAGGTAGCTCTGCTTAAACCATTTTTCTCCGACATGGAATTTTGGTAGCTCTGGAAATAGATCTAGGAGAGAGCTTGAAGTCTAAGCCTGCTAGATGAACATGTTTCCCTTGCAGCCTTAAAGCAAATAGATGTGTCAAGGGAAGATAACTTTTTACCTCCTGAACCTTTTGACAAAACTCCAAACATCCTACTTCATGAAATTTAAAAAGCACTGAAGGATAGGCATTCACTTCCTCAGTTGAAAAAGGTTCATATATTTTGTGAGGACCACTTCTGCTATCTTGCCTGGGAGGCATTTTGCTTCTGAGATTGTTGGCTGAGTCACCAAGGCAAACTGTCTCAAATGTTTACTGAGATAAATTTTCAATCAACACACCCTTTACCCTTTAAGAAAAAGGCAAATATGTCCTTAGCTAGCTAAGCAACTGGCTCAAATGACACAACCCTTTTGATCTTGACAATATGAAATCCCCTTCCTTTGACTGACTGTTTACTGTAGTTTAAACAAGAAAGAGGCTCCCTTTGAAAAACACTGTCACTTTAGGTATAGCTGTTTCAAGGCACTGATTTGAAACACAGACTGTACCCTTTAGCAAACATTGTTCCTGCTTTTGAATAAGACTGCTTCTCTGTGGATGATTATTATTTTTCTAAAACATAAAAGCACCTCCTTGTTACTGAGTACTAAACAGACTATGTCTCCTTTATGATCTCTGCTGCTCTTTTGAGTTTATTAAATAGGCAGGAATTGAATGAAAAACAATTTCATCCATTTAACATTGGTGTTGAGTAATGGAGTTTTTTACAAGGTCTGCTAGTGGATTTGGAGGGAGGTGTTATTCTCTGGTTTTGACCCACAGTCTCATTCACTTTCAAACTCTGTCCTTTAATCCTTTGTAACATGCAGCAATAAGAACTCTTTGAAGAAGACAAAAGACCCTGTCCTTTGATCACTGTTTATCTATGAAATCATAGAAGGAAAACCCTTCTCTTTACTAGCACAACACCCTCACTACCACAGCCCAAGAAAAATCTCCTCTCCTTTGAAAATTATAATGTAAACCCTCCTTAGGATTGACAATTTGGATAGGAGATGGATAAATACCTTGAGGAATGAGTTTTAGGCCTTTTTGATTGCTGGTGCAGCGTCCAAAGAAGTTTGTTGAAGACCGGTGGATGAGCGGGCCGTTTATAGTAGAAAGCGCCGCGTAGAGGAGGTGTCGGGTCGGTCTCGGGTGCCCGGTGACCGTAGGCACAGGTGTGCCGCGCGCAGCTACAGGCGCGTCGCGCCTTCGTTCAAACGCTATGGTCGGGTGCTCACAGGCACGCCGCGCAGAGTTTAAGCTCTTAAAACTTGAAAAACGCCCGAAAACTCTTCCTTCTTCAGTGAGCAGGTTAAGGAAAGTTTGCTTCGGGTTTTGAAATTTGATGAGGGCCCTTTTAAAAGCTCTTCCCTCCTTTAAAATTTTGAAAAAGCTCTAATGCCTTTGCAGCCAATTTTAGAAGGGTTTTATGCCTTTTTGAAGAGGTTTTTCATAAAAACATCAATTACTGCCCCCAATATGTATCACTTTCGAAAATACCACAAAGACTTATTATTTGAAAAAGACTCATAGAAATAATTCTATGTCCACCCTTTGGAAACACCATAAATCCATTTTTTTGAAGTGAGGAGGCCTCCTTTAAAACAAGATTTTCTCACTGCTTCTCATCAAGGAAATGACCCTTAAAACCACTAATGTACTTTCTGAAGATTATGTCTTTTCTTCCCTTTACTGTCTTCTCTGTATGCCTATGCAGAAACTACTGTCAGACCCAACCATCTCTCTCTTTCTTTGGCTATTTGGATGAAGGTTTTAGCCCAAGTTTCACCCTTATAACAATTTGAAGGAGGTCTTTATGAACAGAGGAAACAGGGTTTTCTTAACACCAGAAAAGTCATCTTTTTGCTTGATGTGAAATAGGTTTTTAACCTATGAAACCTCATTGTTTTGTCACTACTTGTCAACTTTGTCCTTCAAAAGGAAAGTTGCTCAAAGACCATATCAAAGACTGCTGATGCATCCTTTGCCCATCTCTTGGAAGGGGGTGATTTACAATTTCTGAAATCACTTTGACAACTTAACCCTCTGCTTCTTGAATGAAGGACGTTACACTTGTGCCTTTTAACCATCTACTTTTCAATGAAGGAGGTCTTATTATGTTCCCAACCATCTACTTTTAATAAAGGAGGTTAAACCGATCTTCTAACCATCTGCTCTTCTAAAGGAGGAGGTTTTTTCTGTGCTCTTAACCATCTGCTTTAATGAAGGAGGTTAGCACTGTAGATAAGATATTTCACTTATTCCCAAAATGTGTTACCTTTCTGTAAATCACATGTCTCTGTGTAGTATCATATCAAATGGGCCAGAAGGTGAAAATTGACAATTTGCTTTGTGAGACATGATGTGAGATATATATCCTTTGTAAAACATCCCTGTGAACCCTTAGACTAGAAACCATGTGATTTGAAATTGTAGAGTACTTGCTTGCTAGACACCTTTGACTAATCTCCTTTGACTCTGTTTGCAGATTGATCATTGATGAAATCACACCCCTGCAGAGATGTAACAATCAATGACTTTGAACTCTGAAGAACTTCCTTGGGATCTGATAGAGATTTTGTTTGACCTTAAGCATGTTTCTTAGATAGTGAACATACTTATCTTTTTCTGTATTGGATCTTTGCATAATTTCTTCTGGACTGAGACAAAAGGCCTCTTAGTGGCGCGACCTATGGATGTATCAAGATTTGTTTTTGCAGATTAAGAGCTAATTCAGAGTTGGATGGTACTGAACAAAGGCTTTTGGCTTAGGATGTTTTTTGCCAAGGAAGGGATTCCCTAAAGCGCCACTACCTAACTTTAGGGGCGATCTTGACAGATTTTGAGTATTTTCTTTGGTATGATTAGATTTCAAAATAACATATGACCAGAGATAGGGTGGCAGACATTTTATCAACAATTGGATAATGAATGACTTGGGAATGAGGATAATTGACAGCAGATAACCTTTAGCTATAAGAATATATGGCTGAAACTAGATAGGACTTGGCAAATAGGTTTTTCTCATCATAGGCTGACCGGAATGGGTAGGAGGACAAAAATTGTTTAGGGGTGTTTTCTAGATGACAGATTTGACAGTTTGAAGATCAGCTTCTAGAAAACTTGGCTTAAGAAACTAGTCATCCTCAACAGGTGAAAAATACTGATGACTAACAAGATGTCAAGACACAAATGAAGTGTCAATCATGTATCCTGATAATCATAATGGAAGACTACCATATCACTGCACTATTACATGACATGGATGCTACACTATCATGATGACATGAATGATATTGATGACACACTATGATGAAGAACTTGGAGTCATAACAATGAAGAAGCCCTAATGACCTTGCTGTCCTAATTACCTTCTGCACTAAAAATTTCAAGAGCAGTCACAAAGAAAAATTATTTTGGACAGCTTGGAGGCATC
The DNA here is from genome assembly GCA_034641835.2 of Pinus albicaulis. Taxonomy (NCBI): domain Eukaryota; kingdom Viridiplantae; phylum Streptophyta; class Pinopsida; order Pinales; family Pinaceae; genus Pinus; species Pinus albicaulis. Next base: position 46,278,561 of record CM076569.1, on the reverse strand, counting down.
TTTCCACTATAAGTTCTATAACATCTTAAAGAGGACTTTTTCCTCTTTCTAATGAGTCCTTACTTGCCCTGAAACTCCCAATGGTTGATGAGATATTGAATTTTTAAGTTAAGAAAAATATAATTAATTCTGGGCTGACCTAAGCCTACCTGTATATGTCGGCCTCACTACCAAGGGACGTGTCTTTTCGTTTATGATCAAAACCAGTATATATATGACGTCTAGACTTGACATTCTATCATCCAAATTCGGTGATCTATTCATAAAAGAAGTACAGAACTACAAGAGGCCGAGGAGATAATAAGGAGATCATAATTATAATATTTTTGGAAATTTTTAAAGGACACCGAGAAGGGTTTAAAGGATAATTATTTGGGTTAAAAATTTATGACCCTCAAGGACTATATATGCTGGTCCAGAACCTTGTGAAGATACAGTGGGTCAGTTTATTGGTATTTTACAGCTGATTAGAGCTCAATACCTCACAACAGAAGCTCAGATTACAGACTGCGCTGTGTGGACAGTCACAAGATTTGAAAATTGCAGTCTACAAATATAATCTCGGACCTGTGACAAATTGGAGGCTCAAATCTGCACCTCGGATCAGTGATAGTAGTCCTATAGCAAACCTGTGACCCAATTAGCCTTGAAAGCTATTCTTTGAAGAAGTTTGTAGCAGCACTTGGAGCATTATTAAAACACTTCTTGGAACACTGAAGCAGCATAATTGAGATCCTTGTTGAAGCATTATTTGGGGTATAATTGAGGCATTTTTTGAAACAGCGTGGGAGCTCTACTAAAATCTTGTTGAAGACACCTTTTTGCTGAAGCAGCTCATAGAGTTGGTAAAGTACAACTAAAGCACTCTTGGGCAGATTTTGTGAAGATAGGAACCAGACTTTGAAGACATTTTGGAAATCCTAATTGAAGCTTCTTGGAGACCTTTGGAGCAGAGTTACAGTAGAAGAGAAGTCTTGGTGAAGTATTGAATAGACCTTACTATAATTGTTGTAACAGAATTGTAGCATTGTTTGATAAGTTCCATGGAGTAGCTCTAATGAAGTGTCTTGAAGGTTTATTAAAAATACCTTATTGAGCTTTCCTTGAAGGAGTCTTGGAGCAGATATTGTAGTCATTAAAGCAGCCCTTGAAAGGATTTTGAAGCAGCATTTTGTAGACATTTTGAAAGTCCTAAAAGCAGCTAGAAGCAGACTTGGGTTGGGATTGAGGGCAGATTGAAGGATTATCTTTGGAACTTGTAAAGACTTCCTTTGAAGGCTAATATTGGTGTATTTGGAGACTAATTGTATTAGTCCATTGGAGCAACCTTTGAAGAGCATTTTAACATCTTGGTGCAGACTTCTTGGTGGAAGTTTTGATATACATCTTGAGGAGGATTTGGAGTAATCTTGAGATATCCTTGAGCAAGCCTTGAGGCATTATTGAAGAAATCTAAAGACACTTATAGAAGCTGATCTTGGAAGGACTATTGAAGACCATGATGCGCTTAAGTCATTATGAGGTAACTTGGAGAAACTGTTTGGGTACGATGAAGAGCAGCGGTGACACCTTTTATGAAGAAAAGGTTGTCATTGATGACGTGATGTGTAGATTACAGTGAAGAGTAAGCTGAAGATTGTCAGGGCTTGTTGAAGAAGACATTGGGAGCCGTAAGTATAACCAAATATATCTTGACAAAATGAAGCAGGAGGTTGGAGCCTCATAGAGACAAGGTTGGTGCCTTGGAAGATAGGGTTGGAGCCCTTGAGTTTGGTGCCTCAAAATTGACAAGGTTGGAGCCTTGGAAGTCCAAGTCGGTGCTTGGCAAATACAGGTTGGAGCCTGGGAGATTGAAGATTGGTGTCTTCATCTAGGGTTGGAGCCCTACATATATTGTACTTGATTTATTGTAAAGAAGAAAATAATAAAAGCATTTATTATTATTGTTCATTTTGTGTTCTAAATATAAGTGATCTAACTGGTAAAAATAACAATTGAAAAGAAACATTGATTCACCCCCCTCTCAGTATTTCCAACATTGGGTTCAAGTCTCCTTCTCAAGCTTCTTTTGTAAAAAGTTTTTGTTCAAAGGGGCGGTTTTTTTTTGAAATGGTCGCACTTCATCCCGTTCCCGTAACTATTCGGCATCTACAACTCAGATTTTTCAAAAGGCATAACTTCTTGATCCGGAAACCGTTTTTCGAGCCCTTTTTTTTAAACGGCCTAATTTTTCGAGATCTTCCCATTGGAGCAATTACTTTCAGCTTTTCTCAGCTTCATTTTTTTTTTTAAATGGAAAGTGCATGCCCGATTATTCTTAGTAGCACCAATTATTTCCAATGGCTACCTCACATGGTAGATATACTTAGAAGGAAAGGGCTTTATAGAATAGCCACAGGACAAGAAACTAAACCTTTTGATGATGATAAAGTTGCTAAATGGGAAAATAAACAAGATCAAGCACGAGGGTTGATAGGCATGTCCATTGCTCAAGATCTTTGATTTCATATCCTTGACATTGACACCCATGATGAAGCCCTGGAAAAGCTAAAAATTGTTTTTGGCATTCAAAATCAAATCAGGGCCCACCATCTTGAAAATGAGTTGCTTACTTTGGACCCCAATAATTTTTCCTCCATTGAAGATTTTTTGTCCAAATTCAAGACCCTTCGAATTCTTTTAGAACGTTGTAAGATAAAAAAGGAAGATGGTAGCCTCATTTACTGCATTCTTGCTAAGCTTGGCCCTGCATACTCTGTTTTTGTTTCTGCCTTCCATTCCACTAGAGAAGCCATCATAGGAACCGCCTACAAGAACCCCTCTTTTGATGCCTTTTGCGATTCTTTGATAAGAGAACAAGAAAAACTCTTACACCTTGGTCTTATCACTTCTGGAAACGCTTCTAAGAAAGCCTTAGCAGCCCAAAACAACCATATCAAAAGAATCCCAAGAAGCAGTATCCTAAAAAGTATGGTCTGAAACCAAACAAGGGTCCTAAGCAATTTCAACAAAAAGCAACTCACCAAAATGATAAGGCATATAAAAACAAAGGAAAGAAGACAGATAGACATTGCAACTTTTGCAATCATGATGGCCATTTAGAGTCCAAATGTTTTAAGAAGATGGAAGCCTTAGAAGCAGCAATGAAGAAGCACAACATCAATTTGGAGCACTCTTCACCATCATCTTCAGGCATGGCACTTTCTGCTTGTGGTTGTCAAGCATCAAGATCTAGTTATGCATTAAATGTATCTTCTTCTTCTCCTTCTCATGAGTGGCTCATTGATTCTGGAGCTTCTTACCACAAGGCCAAAAATAAAGCCATGTTTTCTTCTTTAAATGATTGTAACACCAAACATTTTATGTTGGTGATGATAGATCTCTTAATGTTGTAGGATCTGGAACCATTCATCTACATAATGGTCAGTTTAATGATGTACTATGTGTTCCTACCTTGTCATGCAACCTTCTATCTGTTTATCAGATAACTCATTCAGGTGAAGGGAAGATAGTAGAATTCTCACCTCATGATGTTGTAATCAAGGACCTCAAAGATGCTAGACATATTTTAGCTACTGGCATCGCTGATGATTCCACAAGGTTGTATAAGTTTGACAACTTTGGGTCATCATGTCTTCCCTCCGTTTTTGTCGCTCATAATCATGAAGTAAGCAAACTTTGGCATGAGCGATTTGGTCACTTAAACTATCACTCTCTTCAAACTCTATGTAAGGAAAATATGGTGACGGGCCTTCCTATGGTATCTTGCTGAGATGGTGTTTGCTCCGGATGTGTACTCGGAAAACATCATCGAGATAGTTTTGACAAACGTGCCTCTTGGCACGCTTCAGCCCATTTGTAGCTTGTGCACAGTGATTTATGTGGTCCACTTCCTGTTGTTTCTTTCTCTGGTTGCAAGTACTTCTTAAATTTCATTGACGATTTTTCCAGACGCACTTGGGTATACTTCTTAAAACTCAAGAGTGAATTTTTTAACATGTTCTTGGCCTTTAAGGCCTTTGTTGAGAAACAATCTGGACATCAAATTCTTAAGTTAAGATCAAACAATGGAGGAGAATATGTTAACAACAAATTTATCAACTTCTGCACTAAGCATGGCATTCAATTGCAACATACCGTTCCATATACTCCACAACAAAATGGTGTAGCTGAAAGGAAGAATCGCACCTTAAAAGAAATGGCTAATTGTATGCTTCAATCTAAAGGACTTGGTCTCAATTTTTAGGCAAAAACCATTAACTGTGCAAATTACATAGTAAATCGCACTCCTACTAAGGTTTTAAAGAATATAACTCTAGAAGAAGCTTGGAGCTCAATCAAACCAGATGTAAGTCACTTTCGTGTTTTTGGAAGTGATGCTTGGGCCCATATTCCAAATGCAAAACATAAAGCCTTAGAACCTAAGAGTGAAAAATGTATTTTTGTTGGATATTCTGAAGATGTCAAAGGATATAGACTTCTTCAACCAAAATCCAAAAATATAATCATTAGAAGAGATGTAAAGTTTGATGAAAATATATCGGCTTGCGAGACTAGTTCGGTGGGTGTGCCACCTTTGGCCTGCAAGCCTGATTCGGCATATGTGCCACCTCTCTCTCTCTTTTCTATTTTTAATAGCATTCCTTCTAGTTCAGATGATGACAACAAGGATGACAATCCTCCACCTCTTGAAATTGTTCCTTATACTCCACCGCTTCCAAGATGGGTCCGCTCTACTCGGGATGCAGCAGGTTCTCTTGCAGGTGACCCTGCCGATCGACAACATACATGTTCTTAGTTCAAAAGAGCTTCTTCCTTATTGGCTCAAGTTCCAGAAAATCCTGATCCAGAAACTTTTGAAGAAGCCTTCGGTCATCCAGCTTGGGATGAAGCTATGAATGAAGAATATCGTTCCTTATTGGTGAATGATATTTGGGATCTTGTTCCTCTTCCAAAAGGAAGAAAACTTGTCAGATGCATATGGGTTTACAAAACAAAGTTAGGACCAGATGGAAAAGTGAATAAACATAAAGCTCGTATTGTCGCTAAAGGATGTTCACAAGTTGAAGGCATTTGACTATACTGAAACCTTCTCCCCTGTTGCCAAAATGAATTCTATCCTCCTTGTTCTTTCCCTTGCTGCTTCCTTTAAATGGGAAGTCCATCAGATGGATGTTAAATCGACCTTCTTACATGGAGATTTACATAAAGAAATCTACATGGAACAACCCCCTGGCTTTATCCAAAACGACTCTAGCCTTGTTTGTCGCCTTAGGAAATCTCTCTATGGTCTCAAACAAGCTCCTCGGGCTTAGTATGCCAAAATGGATAGATTTCTATTAGATAATGGCTTTTCTAGGTATCAGTCTGACAATACTGTCTACACCAAGAAAGTGGGTAAGTCCTTCACCATCCTTGTTCTTTATGTTGATGATCTTATCCTTACTGGTAGTGATCCAAACCATATAAACCATGTGAAGTCTAGCCTCAAAAAGAAGTTTGAAATGACAGACTTAGGACACTTGCATTATTTCCTTGGTCTTCAAGTCTTGCAATCCAAGGAAGGAATTACCCTCTCTCAATCCAAGTATGCCTATGATCTTCTACACCACTTTCACATGGAAGAGTGTAAGCCAGCCCCTTCTCCCTTTCTGTCTGGAGTCAAGATTTCAGTCACTTGTACTACCCCTGAAGTTGATGCTACCTTATATCGTCAACTTGTTGGTAAAATTTTGTATGTAACCCATACCGTGTTGGTCAAGGTTTTCATTGATGTCAATATGGCATTAACCGAGATGTCAATATTCTCGAGATGTCTGGTTCAAGATGATGATGTCATGCCATCAATGAAGATGTCAAATCACGAAGAAGTCAAACCACTAATGAAAGAAGCCCTAAGAAGTCCTTGATCTAATGTTGCATGCACTTGATGATCTATAACTTAACCCTTGATGTTATGTGATGATGTCATACACTTTGATACTTGATGATGACATATGATGATCATGGATGGAGATCATTTGAGGGTTGGAAGACTATTTTGGAGTTCTCCAAATAATGTTGCACTATAACATATCATTGCACCATTATGTGATGAAATGAGTGATGCACTCATTACTGGACATTACCATGATGGCGTGGATTTCCTACATGTTCCTCTGATGATGAAGAAGCCAAGCAATAGAGAAGACAAACAATGGAGAAGCCAAACAAAGAAGCCATACTATCCTAATCATCTTCTGCACTAAATATTTCAGAAGCAGTCACAAAGAAAAATAATTTTGGATAGCTTGGAGGCATCCTTTCCAAATGAATCCTACACCATCTTAAAGAGGATTTTTTCCTCTTTCTACCAAGCCCTTACTTGCCCTCAAACTCCCAATAGTTTGTGAGAAATTGAATTTTTAAGTTGAAAATATATATATATTTTTTCCTAGCTGACTTGAGCCGACTTGTGTATGCTCATACTCCTTCACCCAACCGAAGTGTCTATTCATATAACTCCAAAACCAGTATATATATAGATGTCTAAAACACTTCATTTGATCAACAATTTTCGATGAAGAACATAGTTAGGAGGCAAAAAAATTACAGGAGGTCAAGAGGACATAAAAGTTTAATGTTTGGGCTAATTTTTGTGTTGGACTATCACTCAAAGCTAAATATAATTATTTCAAATCTGCTTTATTTGCCTAAAGCTCAGATCTAGGTCAATCTTCATTGCAGCAAAACCTGTGACAAAGTCTTGTGAGAGGCAGACTTGTGGAGAGGCTCTAGAAACTGTGACAACCACCTCAGATCTGCAACCTAGGAACAACTACCTATGAAAGACCTCATCTTGGAACTGTAACAACTCAGACAGCCACCTGTAGAAGCCAATTTAGAGCTCGGATCACTAGTTGGAGATGCTGAGTTATACTGCAGATTTGTTAGCTCAGACTCATGGAACTCGGATTGCAGTCCTAATACCTTAGACAGTGGTTTGTGGAGCTCTCTTCTTTGAAACTGTTTAGAGGACAGAATTATATCAGTGGTCTTGGGCATAATATTTCAGTAGTGATCATCATTTTTGTGAGCCTTCTTGAAGCTATAGCACAGTCTGGTTTTTGGTTTTTGAGCTAAATTTGAGAAACTATTTGGAGCGGTTTTTTGAAGACTTTTCTAGTGCTTCTTGTAATGACAATTTGAAGAAGGCTTTGATGATAGTCTGAGCAAATCTTGAAGGTTTTCCAGATCAGATCTTGGAGCTTGTGTGAAGCAGACTTAAGGCGGATTTTGAAGTAGTCTTGGAGAGTACCTTGGAGATGACATTAAAAATCCATTGAAGGGAATTGGAAGATAATAGAAGCTCATCTTGGAATCTTGTAGATCTTGAAGAGCAATTGGATCTGATCTTTATAATACCTTGGAGAGTCATTTAGAAGCCTATTAGAGACCATGATGTCATCATGAGGTGACCTTGGAGATTTTGATTGGGTATCATGAAGAACAGTGGAGACACCTTCATGTGAAGAACAAGGTTGACATTGATGAAGTGATGCGGAAACTAAGTGAGGGGATAGCTAAAGATTTTCAGGGTTCATTGAAGAAGACTTTGGGAGCCATGAAGTATAACCAAATATATCTTGACGAAATGAAGCAGGAGGTTGGAGCCTCATAGAGACAAGGTTGGTGCCTTGGAAGATAGGGTTGGAGCCCGAGAGGATAGGAGTTCTCAAGAGACCAGGTTGAAGCCTGTACCAGAGATAGGGTTGGAGCCCTAGAGGTTGGTGCCTCAAATTGACAAGGTTGGAGCCTTGGAAAGACCAAGTCGGTGCTTGGCACAATATAGGTTGGAGCTTGGAAGATTGGAGTCTTCATCTAGGGTTGGAGCCCTATATCATTATTGTACTTTACTTGTACTTAAAGAAGAAATTAATAAGAGTATCTATTCCATCATTGTTCATTTTGTCATCTAAATATAAGTGATCTAATTGGTAAAATTAACAATTGAAAAGAAATATTGATTCACCCCCCTCTCAGTATTTCCAACAACCCGTCCTAACCTTTCCTTTGTCATTGGTCTTGTCGCTCGGTTTATGCACCAACCTCATGAAAGTCACTGGAAAGCAGCTAAAAGAATACTTCGATATATTCAAGGTACAGTTCAGTTCAGGATTCGTTACAATGCGAGGGCATCTCCATTGTTGATTAGTTCCTTCCCGGTCCCCGATTGGGGTACAGCGACCACGATGATCGAAGTCTCTTGCGGGATATGTATTCACTCTCGGTTCAAGACCTATTACTTGGTCTTGTAAGAAACAAAGTGCCATCTCTCTTTCTTCAGCAGAAGCAGAGTATCGTGGTGCAATTGAAGCCAACAAGGAAGCCATGTGGCTTCTTCAGATCCTGTCTGAATTTGGTCTCCATCAGTAGCATCCAACTACACTTCGGTGTGATAATCAGAGTGCCATTCAGCTATGTAAAGATCTAGTTCAGCATCAACGTATGAAACACATTGAAATTCACATACACTTCATCAGAAAGCTCATTCATGATCGTGTTCTTGAAGTGCAGTACTATCTAACCAATGATCAAGTAGTTGATATCTTTACAAAGGCTCTCACAGAAGCGAAGTTTACCAAACTTCGATCTATGCTTGGAGTTCAAGAAAGTTGTCATTAAGGGGGGATAGGCTCTAATGCCTCCTTCCTTCTCCTATTGTGTCACTTTTGTAAATCCTTCAATCCTATCCCAATTTGTTCTTAAGGGGGGATGTTAGGATATTCGACACATAGGAAATAGGCTCCTTTTGTGTCACCTTTGTAAATCCTTCAATCCTATCTCAAGTTGTTCTTAAGGGGGGATGTTAGGATATTCTGACACATAGGAAATAGTTAAGAATAACTTAGTCTAGTGTAGAGTTAGGTAAAGTGTGTTTCTTTACTATGTACATTTGTAACTTATAATCCGACGATCATGATTTGTAGTGATCTAATGGTTCACTCTCTCCTTGGTATTAATGACACTTGATCCATGGCTTAACACCCGATTGGTCCATGATCTCTATTTAAAGAGCATGGAGGTTCATTTTTCAAGTAACCATTTATGAGAGAAACATATGTAACTTTTATTTTTATATTAATAAATTCCCTGAAGTGGCCATGTTGGCTTAGGGTGTGGACTGCTTCCCTCTTTGAGGGTTTTAACCACATGATTATACTGGTGTACTGATTTGTGATCTGTTTTTGAGCGGTGACCTTTGGTTCTTGATCTAAGGAACTTTCCCTGTAAATTCCTACATGGATGATAAATAAATAAATAAAAATTAGATTAATACATCGTGCAATATCCCGAAAGGGATATTTTAACTAAGAATGCAGAAAAATAACTAAACTCCACATTATGCCGTAAAATCACTATTCACTCAACAGAAGATTGCCATGTAAAATAAATACGCATAAAACACTGCAATCCATTAACAAATAGAACAGGAGGAATCTCAACATTTTATTATACGTAATAACCAGGGTTACATATAAATCTGACCTAAAATAGCTGAGATGGAAAACTGGCCACCAAGATGAACTGCTGCACTGCGCTAGCCTCCAAAACTAAACTGCTGCACTCTCCCTCCGGCAACAACTGTCACTGAACCCACTGAAGATAATGAAGCACAAGTTGAAGACCTGAATGGTCCTCACACCAATCCCTGAAGCTCTAGGACACTTCTGAGTGAAGTCTCCTCAAGAGAGTTGGGTTTTCGTCCGACACTTACAAATCACTCGAGGGTTTCCGTCCTGGGGCTACAGCTGAAGTAGAGAACCACATCTCACACCTCTCATACAATAAATTGACATGATCCAAAGATATCCCTCAATGACCTCCTCCCTTTCTTTTATAGATCTCTTGGAGCCTTCTAGAGCATTATTTTATTATTATTTTATTCATGGTGCACTTTTCCCTCTTATTAAAATATTCTTTTTTAATGCAGAAAAGAGTAAATTGGCTACCATGTCTCCTCTGGTCACTGAAACTCATGCCCAACCGTCCCATCATGTAGGTATCCTCGTCCCGATTCCAATGAGCTATTACATTAAGGTGTTCCATCATGTATTCCTCCTAGAATGCCACCTTGAGCGTAATCAATTGAGTTAAGCCCGCAAATAACTCAAATTTCTGAAAGCTGTCGGAATGCACCGGAACGAAAGCCAAACTGCTCCGATGATGGAATATATGAAGCAAATGTCGCCGGACACCGGACACCATGGAAACTCCTCAAAACTCCTCCAAAAAGCCCCTAAGCTCGCTGATAGCACCATATTGGCTCAAGTTCCAGAAAATCCTGATCCAGAAACTTTTGAAGAAGCCTTCGATCATCCAGCTTGGGATGAAGCTATGAATGAAGAATATCGTTCCTTATTGGTGAATGATATTTGGGATCTTGTTCCTCTTCCAAAAGGAAGAAAACTTGTCAGATGCATATGGGTTTACAAAACAAAGTTAGGACCAGATGGAAAAGTGAATAAACATAAAGCTCGTATTGTCGCTAAAGGATGTTCACAAGTTGAAGGCATTTGACTATACTGAAACCTTCTCCCCTGTTGCCAAAATGAATTCTATCCTCCTTGTTCTTTCCCTTGCTGCTTCCTTTAAATGGGAAGTCCATCAGATGGATGTTAAATCGACCTTCTTACATGGAGATTTACATAAAGAAATCTACATGGAACAACCCCCTGGCTTTATCCAAAACGACTCTAGCCTTGTTTGTCGCCTTAGGAAATCTCTCTATGGTCTCAAACAAGCTCCTCGGGCTTAGTATGCCAAAATGGATAGATTTCTATTAGATGACGGCTTTTCTAGGTATCGATCGACATCTGTCTACCAAGAAAGTGGGTAAGTCCTTCACCATCCTTGTTCTTTATGTTGATGATCTTATCCTTCTTGGTAGTGATCCAAACCATATAAACCATGTGAAGTCTAGCCTCAAAAAGAAGTTTGAAATGACGAGACTTAGGACACTTGCATTATTTCCTTGGTCTTCAAGTCTTGCAATCAGGAAGGCATTACCCTCTCAATCCAAGTATGCCTATGATCTTCTACACCACTTTCACATGGAAGACTGTAAGCCAACCCCTTCTCCCTTTCAGTCTGGAGTCAAGCTTTCAGTCACTTGTACTACCCCTGAAGTTGATGCTACCTTATATCGTCAACTTGTTGGTAAACTTTTGTATCTAACCCATACCCGTGTTGGTCAAGGTTGTCATTGATGTCAATATGGCATTAACCAAGATGTCAATATTCTTGAGATGTCTGGTTCAAGATGATGATGTCATGCCATCAATGAAGATTTCAAATCACGAAGAAGTCAAACCACTAATGAAAGAAGCCCTAAGAAGTCCTTGATCTAATGTTGCATGCACTTGATGATCTATAACTTAACCCTTGATGTTATGTGATGATGTCATACACTTTGATACTTGATGATGACATATGATGATCATGGTTGGAGATCATTTGAGGGTTGGAAGACTATTTTGGATTTCTCCTAATAATGCTACACTATAACATATCACTGCACCATTATGTGATGACATGAGTGATGCACTCATTGTTGGACATTACCATGATGACGTGGATGTCCTACATGTTCCTATGATGATGAAGAAGCCAAACACTAGAGAAGACAAACAATGGAGAAGCCAAATAAAGAAGCCATAATGTCCTAATCATCTTCTGCACTAAAGATTTCAGAAGCAGTCACAAAGAAAAATAATTTTGGACAGCTTGGAGGCATCCTTTCCAAATGAATCCTACACCATCTTAAAGAGGATTTTTTCCTCTTTCTAACGAACCCTTACTTGCCCTCAAACTCCCAATAGCTTTTGAGAAATTGAATTTTTAAGTTGAAATATATATATATATATTTGCCTAGCCGACTTGAGCCGACTTGAGCCGACTTGTGTATGCTCATACTCCTTCACCCAACCAACGTGTCTATTCATATAACTCCAAAACTAGTATATATAGACGTCTAAAACACTTCATTTGATCAACAATTTTCGGTGAAGAACATAGTTAGGAGGCACAAAAATTACAGGAGGTCGAGAGGACATAAAAGTTTAATGTTTGGGCTAATTTTTGTGTTGCGCTGTCCCTCAAAGCTAAATATACATAAATCAGATCTGCTTTATTTGCCTCAAGCTCGGATCTAGGTCAATCTTCATTGCAGCAAAACCTATGAAAAAGTCTTGTGAGAGGCAGACTTGTGGAGAGGCTCTAGCAACTGTGACAACCACCTCGGATCTGCAAGCTAGGAACAACTACCTGTGAAAGACCTCATCTTGGAACTGTAACAACTCAGACAACCACCTGTAGAAGCTAATTTAGAACTCGGATCACTAGTTGGAGATGCTGAGTTATACTGCAGATTTGTTAACTCAGATTCATGGAACTCGGATTGCAGTCCTAATACCTTAGACAGTGGTTTGTGGAGCTCTCTTCTTTGGAACTGTTTAGAGGACAGAATTATATCAGTGGTTTTGGGCATAATATTTCAGTAGTGATCATCATTTTTGTGAGCCTTCTTGAAGCTATAGCAGAGTCTGGTTTTTGGTTTTTGAGCTAAATTTCAGAAACTATTTGGAGCGTTGATTTTGAAGACTTTTTTATTGCTTCTTGTAATGACAATTTGAAGAAGGCTTTGATGATAGTCTGAGCAAATCTTGAAGGTTTTCTAGATCAGATCTTGGAGCTTGTGTGAAGCAGACTTAAGGCAGATTTTGAAGTAGTCTTGGAGAGTACCTTGGAGATGACATTAAAAATCCATTGAAGGGAATTGAAAGAATAATAGAAGCTCATCTTGGAATCTTGTAGATCTAGATCTTGAAGAGCAGTTGGAGCTGGTCTTGAGAATACCTTAGAGAGTCATTTAGAAGCCTATTAGAGACCATGATGTCATCATGATGTGACCTTGGAGAAATTGTTTGGGTACCATGAAGAGCTGTGGTGACACCTTCATGTGAAGAACAAGGTTGTCATTGATGACGTGATGTGTAGACTACAGTGAAGAGTAAGCTGAAGATTGTCAGGGCTCATTGAAGAAGACATTGAGAGCCGTGAAGTATAACCAAATATATCTTGACGAAATGAAGCAGGAGGCTGGAGCCTCATAGAGACAAGGTTGGTGACTTGGAAGATAGGTTTGGAGCCATAGAGGATTGGAGTCCTCAAGAAACCAGGTAGGAGCCTGTACGAGAGATAGGGTTGGAGCCCTAGAGGTTGGTGCCTCAAATTGACAAGGTTGGAGCCTTGGAAAGACCAAGTCGGTGCTTGGCACAAAACAGGTTGGAGCCTAGAAGATTGAAGTCTTCATCTAGGGTTGGAGCCCTATATCATTATTGTACTTTACTTATTGTAAAGAAGAAATTAATAAAAGTATCTATTCCATCATTGTTCATTTTGTGTTCTAAATATAAGTGATCTAATTGGTAAAATTAACAATTGAAAAGAAATATTGATTCACCCCCTCTCGGTGTTCCAACAACTCGTCCTAACCTTTCCTTTGTCATTGGTCTTGTCACTCGGTTTATGCACCAACCTCATGAAAGTCATTGGAAAGCAGCTAAAAGAATAATTCGATATATTTGAGGTACAGTTCAGTTTGGGATTCATTACAATGCAGGAGCATCTCCATTTTCTTGTAGTTTCAACGGTGCTGATTAATGAACAGCACGACCACTGATGATCGAGGTCACTATGAGATATGTATTCACTCTTGGTTCAGGACCTATTACTTGGTCTTGTAAGAAACAAAGTGCCATCTCTCTTTCTTCAACAGAAGCAGAGTATCGTGGTGCAGTTGAAGCCAACAAGGAAGCCATGTGGCTTCGTCAGATCCTCTCTAAATTTGGTCTTCATCAGTAGCATCCAACTACACTTTGGTGTGATAATCGGAGTGCCATTCAGCTATGTAAAGATCTAGTTCAGCATCAGCATATGAAACACATTGAACTCCACATACACTTCATCAGAAAGCTCAGTCATGATCGTGTTCTTGAAGTGCAGTACTGTCCAACCAATGATCAAGGAGCTGATATCTTTACAAAGGCTCTCACAGAAGCGAAGTTTACCAAACTTCAATCCATGATTGGAGTTCAAGAAAGTTGTCATTAAGAAGGGATAGGCTCTAATGCCTCCTTCCTTCTCCTATTGTGTCACTTCTGTAAATCCTTCAATCTTATCCCAATTTGTTCTTAAGGGGGGATGTTAGGATATTTCGACACATAGGAAATAGGCTCCTTTTGTGTCACCTTTGTCAATCCTTCAATCCTATCTCAAGTTGTTCTTAAGGGGGGATGTTAGGATATTCCGACACATAGGAAATAGTTAAGAATAACTTAGTCTAGTGTAGAGTTAGGTAAAGTGTGTTTCTTTACCATGTCCATTTGTAACTTATAATCCGACAGTCACGATTTGTAGTGATCCGACGATTATCTCTCACCTCGGTATTAACGACACTTGATCCGTGGCTTAACACTCGATTGGTCCATGATCTCTATTTAAAGAGCATGGAGGGTCATTTGTCTGGTAGCCGTTTATGAGAGAAACATATGTAACTTTTCTTTTTATATTAATAAATTGCCTGAAGTGGCAGCGTTGACTCAGGCCATGGATTGTTTCCCTCTTTGAGGGTTTTAACCACGTTATTATACTGGTGTACTGATTTGTGATCTGTTTTTGAGCGGTGACCTTTGGTTCTTGATCTAAGGAACTCACCCTGTAAATTCCTACATGGATGATAAATAAATAAATAAAAATTAGATTAATACATCGTGCAATATCCCCAAAGGGATATTTTAACTAAGAATGTAGAAAAATAACTAAACTACACATTATGCCGTAAAATCACTATTCACTCAACAAAAGATTGCCATGTGAAATAAATAGACATGAAACACTGCAATCCATTAACAAATAGAACAGGAAGAATCTCAGCATTTTATTATAAGTAATAACTGGGGTTACATATAAATCTAACCCAAAATAGCTGAGATGGAAAACTTGCCACCAAGATGAACTGCTGCACTACGCTGGCCTCCAAAACTGAACTGCTACACTCTCCCTCCGGCAACAGCTGTCACTGGACCCACTGAAGATAATGAAGCACAAGTTGAAGACCTGAATGTTCCTTACACCAATCCCTGAAGCTCTGCGAAACTTCTGAGTGAAGTCTCCTCGAGAGAGTTGGGTTTTTGTCCAACACTCACAAATCACCCGAGGGTTTCCGTCTTGGGGCTACAGCTGAAGTAGAGAACCACATCTCACACCTCTCATACAATAAATTGACATGATCCAAAGATATCCCTCAATGACCTCCTCCCTTTCTTTTATAGATCTCTTGGAGCCTTCTAGAGCATTATTTTATTATTATTTTATTCATGGTGCACTTTTCCCTCTTATTAAAATATTCTTTTTTAATGCAGAAAAGAGTAAATTGGCTACCATGTCTCCTCTGGTCACTGAAACTCATGCCCAACCGTCCCATCATGTAGGTATCCTCGTCCCGATTCCAATGAGCTATTACATTAAGGTGTTCCATCATGTATTCCTCCTAGAATGCCACCTTGAGCGTAATCAATTGAGTTAAGCCCGCAAATAACTCAAATTTCTGAAAGCTGTCGGAATGCACCGGAACGAAAGCCAAACTGCTCCGATGATGGAATATATGAAGCAAATGTCGCCGGACACCGGACACCATGGAAACTCCTCAAAACTCCTCCAAAAAGCCCCTAAGCTCGCTGATAGCACCAATCTATACCTGTGACCTGTCTGCTCCTAACTTTGGAAGTCCAACCTAACCCTGTCGTAGGTGACACCAAAAAAGGGAATATTACAGACCTTCCGCCCCAAGATTACTTGCCCTCAAGAAATCCAAATATGTGGGCCACCCTGTTGGCCCGATGTAACTGGGACCCATTGCCTAGATCCCATACAAACCCCTGGGTGTAGCTATGCACCTACGTCAAGCCACTCAGAATAGACCCCTCAATGCCAGGATCCCAAACTAATCTCTCCCTGTATCTGTTAACAAACAATCCTCCCAGACCCCAATGCCACCATGGCCAATCATCGCCCAAGTCCAACGGCTCGGACTGCGCATGGCCTCCAGCTATAGATGATGCCCTATGAAGTGAAGTATGCCAACAAGCATCAATGCTCCCTGGCTCCTGCTGTGCTGTACCTCTAAATGGATAAGTTGCCCCACCAACTACGTACCAACTCATCACCTCTCTCCAATCCAAGTCCTGACTCAATCCCATGCTAATCCTGCTCTCCTGAAATTGGGATGGAGCGCTGAAGAAATGACGACCTGTGCCCCATTGCCAACTGGAATCTATATCATCTGCTATGTCTAAGGGCCCCTGCTCTGTTGTGCTCCCTACAAAGAAAATCGTACCATCAAGAGGGTACCAACTCATGATCTCCCGCCAATCTATCTTGGAAGAAAAATCCAATATAGTCTCAACCGCATACGGAACATGCCTAGAGAGTTGTCGCTAACTCATAGTCAACTCATGCTGCTATGTCCCATTGGCCAACGAGATCTGCCTGTAGAAGAAAGCCCCTCTCTCTATAATGGGCCAAAGTGGGCAAGATATGCTGCAAGCCCCATCGATGTACTCTTGGAGAGTGCTACTCCCTGAAAGTACTGCAACTCTACTGACTGCATGTGCATCTGTCTATACCTCATTAGTGTGTCGGTCCAACGATGGATGCTCCACCATCTCCAACAGCTCATCCTTCTCCTGATCGGGAATGTAATGTTCCTGCTGTCTGCTAGCCCCTCGCAGGACTATCCCATCAGCCTCCAACATCTCTTGAGGATATGGATTTGCAACTGCTGTCACCGTACTCGGTGTCTATGCATCTGACTGCTCCTCCTTAGTGGCTGACCCTAAGGTTAGTCGTATATCCATCATAGACTCAATGTGAGCCTCCATCTGGCTCTCCCCCAAGGGACTATCATGTGTGATGTGCATAGTATCCTCCTCTGCTGACTCAGGCTCCATCATATGCTGCTCTGGCTGAATTGTCACAAGTGACTCATCACCTAGAGTCTCTCCCATAGAGTCCCCTGACTGCTCACCCTACACACTGGAATACAGTTCCGGCCTACTATCATCATCTCTGCATGACTGCTCTCGCTCCCCAGAAGCATCTGCATTTGATCCCCTGGAATCACCTGAAGAAGAGTCCTCAAACTGGCATACAGAAGGAATGCCCTTCTGTTCTGCCTCTGCCACACCATTTGCATCACTCAAGCATGAGTGATCAGGCCTCCAAGGTTCTTTGCAGATGAAGCAAAGTCCCTTCCTCCTCATTTCATTTCTGCTGCATGATCCACCAAACTGGAACAACTCCTCCTTGGTCAACTGTCTCCTGAAAAGCTCAATGTTCTGCTCAACCAGCCCTTGGGCTAGTTCATAAGCGGCCGATGAGACCAACTGCTTTCTCCTCCAAATGCTCAACAACCTAATCTGCAATTCCCAACAAATGGCCTCACGGATTCCCATACATGATGACAAGATGGACTGCATGTGTGCTATGACTGTGTCAGAATGATGTCTCCTAATGTTGAAGAAGAATTGGAACATCTGCGGAATCAAGCCATCACACTCATAGTCAAACATGATCTCATGAGTCCGGGTCATGGCCATGACTTCTAAAACCTTAAGCTTCCTCCCAAATGTAGAGCCTGCACATTTGTCCTAATCCCGAAAGGTTCCTACTATTAGTTTGAAAATTCTTTTCACAATGTCATCATTGTAGGGAGGGAAGGGTGCTGTTATCCTCAAAATATCACTGAAACAAGAGGCAATTATAAGCTTGACTCTCTCACTTGGATGTTCCAAGAATCTAGCTTGTACCAATGCAAGCATAGATGGCTTCAAATCCCAATTTAAACTCCAATCAGATTGCTCTACCATTGAAAGGCAGGGTTCCAATTTTTCTAACATGGGAAAGTCATTTTCTGATCTTCCACTCTTTAAGTCCATCCCAAGTACATAAAGCCAATTTCCCACTTCTTCCTCCTTTTGTAAATTCCTCGGATGCCTTTGTTGGAGCAAATTATGTACCTCCTTGGAGAAGGGTTTGTTGTTCTGTTTCAAGGAACTAACTTTTGCATTGTTTAATCTTTTTGGTCTTTGGTTTAGATCACAACCCACCAAGGCACTGCTATGTTGATTTAGGAGTTGTTTTAAAAACTTCATTGTTTCAATGACATATATGGAAGTAACAGTGGTTTAGCTGGACTTGCACAAGGCAAGCTACAAGCACCAGGTGATGATTGCAAGGAAATCTAACTGCTCTAATAGCAAGCTCCTCCAAAAACTGCACTGTTGCTCCAAGACTACATTATTGCCTGACTTTGGCCTCTGATTTACCCACTGAAAACTGCTCAGAAAATTTTAGGAATTTGGGAAGGTGATTCTTGCCCAAAACCCAGAAAAACCCAGAAAGGATTTCCTCTAATTCCAACCTTCAAAATCTAGCCCTTTGTAGTTTGGCCCTCTTCCAATTTCGTTTTCTGGCACTACAGCTGCTACTATCAATCATTGCTCTCCAAAATCTCAGCAAACCTCCTCATATGGCTCTCCTATCAATATCCCAACACCCTAGCTCTAAAATCCCACCAATGAAGCTCCCACAAATGAGCCTCCTCCAATGACTGCGTAGGCCCTTCTAACCAAAATAGCCAAAATAGCTGCAACTGAAAATTGGAAACCCACAGGCTAATCCAAGATTGAAGCTCTGATACCACTGCAATATCCTGAAAGGGATATTTTAACTAAGAATGCAGAAAAATAACTAAACTCTACATTATGCCGTAAAATCACTATTCACTCAACAAAAGATTTCCATGTAAAATAAATAGACATGAAACATTGCAATCCATTAACAAATAGAACAGGAAGAATCTCAACATTTTATTATAAGTAATAACCGGGGTTACATATAAGTCTGACCCAAAATAGCTGAGATGGAAAACTTGCCACCAAGATGAATTGATGCACTGCGCTGACCTCTTAAACTGAACTGCTACACTCTCCCTCCGACAACAGCTGTCAAAAACCCACTGAAGATAATGAAGCACAATTTGAAGACCTGAATGATCCTCACACCAATCCCTGAAGCTCTGCGAAACTTCTGAGTGAAGTCTCCTCAAGAGAGTTGGGTTTTCGTCCAACACTCACAAATCACCCGAGGGTTTCCATCCTAGGGCTACGGCTGAAGTAGAGAACCACGTCTCACACCTCTCATACAATAAAATGACATGATCCAAAGATATCCCTCAATGGCCTCCTCCCTTTCTTTTATAGATCTCTTAGAGCCTTCTAGAGCATTATTTTATTATTATTTTATTCATGGTGCACTTTTCCCTCTTATTAAAATATTCTTTTTTAATGCAGAAAAGAGTAAATCGGCTACCATGTCTCCTCTGGTCATTGAAACTCATGCCCAACCATCCCATCATGTACGTATCCTCGTCCCAGTTCCAATGAGCTATTACACTAAGATGTTCCATCATGTATTCCTCCTAGAATGCCACCTTGAGTGTAATCAACTGAGTTAAGCCCACAAATAACTCAAATTTCCGAAAGTTGTCGAAATGCACTGGAACGAAAGCCAAACTGCTCGGATGATGGAATATATCAAGCAAATGCCACTGGACACCATGGAAACTCCTCAAAACTCCTCCAAAAAGCCCCTGAGCCCGCTGATAGCACCAATCTGTACCTGTGACCTGTCTGCTCCTAAATCTAGAAGTCCAACCTAACCCTGTCGTAGGTGACACCAAAAAAGGGAATATTACACATCGAGATAGTTCACTTACCTGATTCGTCCCACTGTGCCATTGAAGGCAAGGACATCTCAGGATCACCTCTGAAATCTATACCTGCATAAGGAAAATCTTCGATTGTGAAGAGTTGATTTCTTAGCCACATAAAGTATGCCAGAGTGAACCGAACGACTGAACTGTCGTCACCACCATGGCCGACCATTAATGCAACCCAACGTACCATCTAAGGTTCCCTAGGCTCCCCACAGTCTACTGGAATAAGCTGAGGGGCGAGAAGTGGGATCCTCTCCGAGGCAAAAGAAATCAGAATGGCGCCATAACCAAAGTTTTTTAACTTTGCATTCTTTGCTCTAGTGAGTTGGCCTTTCATGTTAGCCAATACCCCTTCGCACCAGTTGAATATAGTGCGTCTGAAACACTCTACTGTGGCTTGCATTTGAGATTTCGTGGCTACATGTGGAGCCGCACTTCCACACAACCTGGTTACCGTGAATGCAATTACTTTAAGATCTAATTGCAAGATAATTTTTATGTCTATGCGATTATCCTTTGGATCTGCCTCATCACTGCAAAACTATTGTTTGTAACTAGCAACTGGTAGGCCACCCTGTCTAGCTCTAAACAAGGATATGTTTTCTCCTCTCTTGGACAATCCAGTGAGAAAATAGATATCCTCAAGCTCAATTTCGAGCCGATGGTCGCCAATGATAAAGCACTGATCTTGAACATCCCATGTGTTTACTAACCATGTCATCAGCGCTACCTGTGCCCTCATACCTTGGATCGCCCAGAACTTATATAAACCACAATTTGGACCATGTCATCAACTCTACCTATGCCCTCATACTTTGGATCGCCTAGTTTAAGTTTGTTGTTACTACTATCACTGCTTATCTTGATTATTCTTGATATTGCAGATGTCAACATCCCTTCAAACGTACATTGGTTTTGCTGATTATGCCTGTCGTAGTACATGGAATATTTCTTCCGCGGCCTAGATTATCTATTCACCCACTGATGAGTTAGTTTATGCATGGGGTAAGCCTTGGTCAAACAACGAACAATATTGCAAAATATAGCGCAGTCATTGAATTATTATCTGGTGCCATTTCATTTGGTATTCGACGTTTGATCATTAGGTTGGATTCAGAACTCATTGTATTACATTTAAACAGGGTATATGCAATTAAAAATCCAGTGTTATTGAGATTATTTTTTAAGGTTCGTTTCTTGGAACGACAGTTTGATTACATCGAATATCAACACATTTCAAGAAATTTAAACACATTGGCCGATGCATTAGCTAATCGTGTTCTAAATAGACATTTGCAACATTAAAATAGTAAACCAAAACAACATTCGATACATGTTGAAAATATACTCAAAGAAAGTAGTAATATCATAGATAGGTTTATTTTCAAAAATATTACATCGTCTATGATCATAGGTTCAAATACCTTATGATCTAATAAATATTGATACAAAAATATATGTCAATCCACAATGATCATCTACTATCCGTGATGATAATCACGGTAATAGACTATAGCGCGTGCCACCTTGCGCAGGAATCTCCTAAACTATCCAGGAACACCAGTAACATGTCTCTAAAGCCGGAGAGGAATGTCATCTATCCCTGTCTCAGGGATATCTATGGTTAACCTCTCCAGGTCGTGTTCCATATCAGTTAGGATATCTGCCGCCTGATCCTGTGGTGGTGCTATAAGCTCTGCTTGCTGCCTATCAAAGCAGCGAAGTGTAGCTAGTCTTCGTGGACCAACATTTGCAATTAGAGTTGTTATCAGTATTGGACGATAAAAAAATAAATAAAAATTAGATTAAAACATCGAGATAGTTCGCTTACCTGATTCGTCCCACTGTGCCCCTGGAGGCAAGGACATCTCAGGATCACCTCTGAAATCTATACCTGCATAAAGAAAATCTTTGATTGTGGAGAGTTGATTCCTTAGCCACATAAAGTATGTCGGAGTGAACCGAACCATTGAACTGTCGTCGGCACCATGGCGAGCCATTAATGCAACCCAACATACCATCTGAGGTTCCCTAGGCTCCCCACGATCTACTAGAATACGCTGAGGGGAGAGAAGTGGTATTCTCTCCAAGGCAAAAGAAATCAAGATGGCGCCATAACCAAAGTTTTTTAACTTTTCATTCTTTCCTCTAGTTAGTTGGCGTCTCATGTTGACCAATACCCCTTTGCACCAGTTGAATATGGTGCCTCTGAAACACTCTACTGCAGTTTGCATTTGAGATTTTGTGGCTACATGTGGAGCCACACTTCCACACAACTTGGTTACCGTGAATGCACTTACTTTAAGATCTAATTGCAAAATAGTTTTTATGTTTATGCGATTATCCTTTGGATTTGCCTCATCACTGCAAAATTGTTGTTTGTAACTAGCAACGGGTAGGCCACCCTGTCTAGCTCCAAACAAGGATATGTTTTCTCATCTCTTGGACAATCCAGTGAGAAAATAGATATCCTCGAGCTCGATTTCGAGCCGATGATCGCCAATGATAAAGCACTGATCTTGAACATCCCATGTGTTTACTAACCATGTCATCAGCTCTACCTATGCCCTCATACCTTGGATCGCCCAGAACTTATATAAACCACAATTTTTTAGCACACATATTGTTGCGGGATCATTCATCGCTTCATTGTCTATGTCCTCATACTCACGTTCTCTCCACTCTAGCATGGTGAAATAGCCTGCAAATGAACATATTTGAAAGTTAGAAACCATTGGAGTGAAAAACTTTAACCATTTTTGAGAGAATTTATAAATTTTAAAACGGTCACGGCGCCTCCGCAGTTTTTGTACGGAGACAGTGCAGGCGTCAACACGAGCTCTACACAAACACCGCGGTAACCCGATAATTTTCCTTTTAGAAAATTATCGGGGTCCGCAGGTAGCGCGCGCATGACTTGCGGACCCTCGAGAGCGCATTTTTGAACATAATTTCTCCCCAAAAAATGAAATTAAAGCTAAAAAAGAGAATTGAAACGGATAGAAATGAAGAGTAAGATGATGTGGATTACTTGGTTCTGACGAATCACAGAATGCAGTCAGATCCCCTAATATTAGCTCCGGAACTTTTTTGCCAAAAGCTCTGAATTTACTGCTCTGAAGACAAAAGGTGAAAATGATTTTGCTAAACTCCTTTTTATAGTTTTTTAATGAATAAAATATTATATTTATTTATTTTTCACTTAAAAAGGTTATTTTTCGATATTTTTACTTCTTGGAAACATGTATGTTCAATCTTTCGAGTTTTTGTGCAAAATACAGGTTTTCGGTGAAAAGAATTATTTTGGTGATGAGTACACTTTTATCACTTTTTCGGGCTCTTGAAAATTACGAAAAAGCGAAACCTTGGAGTTCTCTTTTAAGCCCTTTTTAAACTCTCTAAATATGAAAAGATTTCCGAGTACTTGATTATTCGAACTCGTTAAAGGAAATGAACAGATGTCCTTTCAGTATAAGATTTTCCGGACTGAAATGGACTATTTACGAAAAAGGTATATGTTGACTAATCATGGTCAATAGAGTTCTCTCCTGTATTATTTTATCCTTTTTTCGGGCTTGAGTGACTAAATTTACAAAAAAGTACAACCACGGAGTTTACTTACGTTTTTCTTCTGACTCCCTAAAACTAAAAAACACTGAGTTTCTCCTATACTGGACTCGTACAAATTTAATAGTAAAGGACCTGTCGATTACAAACAGGACCGAACCACTCCTTAGGGTTCGATTTAAATGCTAAAATGGACTCATCTAAAGGATGAGCTTACACAAACAAGCAAATGTTATCCTCCTCAAGCTTGTCAAAAATAAGAGGTACTTGCCAGTAATGGTGGAGGAAAAAGAGAAAAGGAATCCAGTTGTCATCTTTGTTTAAAAAGCAAGTATACCACTCTTGGACACGACACTTTTGTCCCACTTGTACCTGGGTTGGTAAAATCCTTTGTCTAACAGTTAATCAAACCACATTGAAAGTCTTTAGCCGGTTTCTGGGTATTAGCTTTAGGTCAATTGCCACCAAACCATTTGCAGTGCGTTATGTCTTCAAGAGACAGTTCAAATAAATCATTCAATGCAAACATTTGTCTTCATTCGCGTTGACCATCCCTGAGTCAACCCTTGCAAATATTTCTTCAAAACTTGATCTAATGGTTTCGTGACGTAGCCTTTCTTGCGACGGGTCACTTTCTATCGACGATAGCTCATCATCTAGAAAGTTGATCTAGAATCCTATCAGTACCTTGGGATCTGCATGCCTTAATGGCAGGTTTCTCGCCTTCGACGACAGGTTGCATCAATGACCTTCGATCGAATGATTCTGTGAAGTGTTCGACTGCAAATCATTCATTCACACTTCGTAGATTGTATTGAGTACTTTGAGAGCCATTATCATTATTGGAGGTTTCTCTCACGCTTGTTAACAGTTCACATCATTCACTGGTAATCAAGTGGTTTCTACCATGTTCGACTTCGACACAATCAATTGCATGGATAGAATCGTACTAGTTCGGGAAGCGGAAATCAAGACCCTGGATCTAGTTTCCACCATCCAAGCTGTGAGGAGTTTTATTATTCATGATACAATAGACTATTATGACAGATGGTTGCATCCATACTGTGTCTACCTTTGATGTAATATTAAAATCATTTATGTACCAGAGCATTTGGTTAGTTTTAATCTGAGTATGGGAATGCCTACCTCAGCAATGATATATATATATATATATATATATATATGCTTGCATTGAATGTTTTTACAGGTTTTTGACCGGTGTGTCCGCAATCCAATCCTCGGAATGATAAAGCACTTCACTCTTCAGAACAACCTCATACTTCTCACTTTAGGGGGGCAATCCGTTACACGTTATTTTGTCACCATGACATTTGACTGTCTATATAGGTTTATCACTACCTATATCATGCTCCCTTAGAAGTCAAAAACCCTAATGTTCCTAAACAAAGTCTTGGAATTGGAGAAAAGCTCATTAAAACCCTTAAAAGTCTAACTCCGCACTTTTCCTAGCTCTTGCTTGCGGTACCAAAGATACTTGTTCTATAGCCTGCGGCACCTTCCGCACGTTCTGCTTATAAAACCTGTGGACCTCCGTAAAAATTCAAATAAAGGAAAAAGTAAGTTCTAGAAGCCCAGCTGGTCGAATATTCTCCCAACTGGAAGCTTCTAGAGACGCGATCAGTTCGAGCTTTATCCCTCCACTCATGGAGCTTTATCCCTTGGTCTATGGAGCTCAAATCCCTTCATAAGAGGAATCCATCCCCCTCTTCATGGAATTGAAACTACCTCCATTTCCCTATAAATTGAGCTCATGTTTCAGTCTCAAGGGTAGCTTGGGTAGATATACAAGTCAATTGCTGAAGGAATTTTCAAGAAAGCATACTCTCTACACTAGTTGTGGCATGAGAATGATCACACCCTTATGTCCATAACTACATGCTGGTTCAAAGAGAGGAAGGCTTGTCAAACTGAAGGAGGAACGATTGTTCAAGGCCCCGAGAGGAACTTGTACGACATCAAGGCATCAGGTTGTAAAGTTACTTTTTTCATTCAAAGTTAATACATATGGATCTCCTTTTCTCATTGAGTTGTTCTTGTGCTTGTTGAATAATTCAACACTTAGACTCCTTGATCACTAAGTTAGATTAGCTGTTCTTAATTATTATATGTTGCAGATGCTTTTAATTCTTTTGCCTGTCTTTGATTGCAGGTTCTACTTACTAAAGAAGCCTCTTTGGAGCGACAAGATAAAAGATTGCACCGAACGTTGGATTTCAAGGTAGGGGCATGCCCTCTTTCTTTGTTTATAATAATTCTGAATTGCAAATGATCTAGAGAAAACGATTTAAAAATGGATGTTTGTTTCTAGCTATTCGTAGAATACTAAGGAGATCGCTCTTGTCCGCAAGAGGGATTTATCTGCATTACAGTGCCATTGAGGATTCAAGTTGTAACTTGTAGAGTTTATTGCTCCTGACTCTGATTTGTGCCTTCTTCTTCCAACTCGGGTGTTTGACGTATACTCTATTGCCAATGAAGTAAACGTCATAGCCTTTGTTTTGAAGCTACGACACAAAGAGTAAGTTCATCCGCAAACCAGGTGCATGAAGCACATTGGTGGCCTGAAGCTTTTTACTAGCTTCTGTTTGAAATACAATGGTGCCCCTTCCAATAGGGGTACATTTCGCCTTATTGCCCATGGTGATTTTAAAGTTCATCTGCTCTTCTTGGTAGCTTGAGAAACATTCTCGCACTCTTCTCATGTGAGCAGATGCCCCACTGTCAATATACCAAATCTTAGGAGAAGCAAAGCTTGACACACAAGCAAATTCTTCTTCCAATTTGGATACCAAAATAGAAATGTCGTGATCCATCTGTTCTTTCATACTTTCCTTCTTCTTTGGAGAACTGCGTGAACCCTTCTGAGTTGTTGCTGCAGCAACATGTGATCTACTTTCCACTGTCGGTTCTCTGCTTTTGTTACTCATCTTTGCTTTGATACCATGTGAAAATTTCAATCCCGAAAATATTTTTGCAGTGATAGATTTATTTCTCCTACTTATTATTTCCAATAAGTTATTTACAGAATGCTTCCAGTAAATTTCGAAATAAATACTACTACAGCATTCACTCAAGTGTATGCAGAGAAAGGAACAGTAAGAAATACAAGCATAAGAATCAATCACATATACACACTTATTTTTGGACAATTGTCCCCGGATAAAACCCAATGCGGGAAAACCGGTGCAACAGATGAGGGTTTATATATTATTCTTCAGCAATGAAATTCTTTACAAGGAAAATACTGGCAGACTTCTTTAGATAAATTCTCCCGAACCCTCTGGAGAATCTCTAACACTCGAAAGACCCACAGCTTCCCTTTCCATCCCTCTGCATGTGTCTCTGCACAATGCTTGCGTCACTCTGCATTGGGCTCTACTCTGCGCTTAGTTCTCTAGCCTTCTGCGTCCTTCTCTCCTCGACCTTTGTCACTGCTAACTCCCTCTGCTTATTCAGCCCTACAACTCTCCCTCTGAAATCGAATTCTATTCCTTCATAATCGACTTCCTTCGGGTTACTGAGTGTATGCCTGGCTTGCTTTCCAAATGACCCTAAAGCCTTCTTTTATAATCTTCTCATTAATGAATCAACGACACTATTAGAAGTCTAATCAATGGCCAAGAATAAAACTTGACTTGATCTTCATTCTCTAGAAGATTCACAATCTATTTTATTAATATCCATTAATTATTTAATTTCCCTAAGTTTAGACTTAGGGTCTCCATTAAAACAATTGATTATTTTAATCAAACATAAACCAAGTGGAATTTCCACAAACGGTTTCTGGGTTCTTTGGAATACTGATGTCCAAGCCTCCTTACAAATTTTGAGACTTGGAGCACTTTCTGATGCTGCAAAATCAACATGTCCAAGGCATTTTGGGCAAACAACTCTTCCAAATTTTGAAGATAAGTGGGAAGCTCTTCGACAAGAAGAGATTAGAAGGATGACCAAGGCCAAAAGCAACAGCACGGGGATCAAGATCAAGAAGGAGGAAGAGGAAGATGTGGCTTTCGCATCTAAGGGACAACATGGTCAGTAGAGGAGGAAGAAGAAAGACCTCTCGAAGGTCAGATGCTTCAGGTGTGGTGAATTGGGACGTTTCCCCGCACAATGCCCTTAGAAGAAGAAGGGCAAAGAAGATTCTGACTCGAAGGGCGTTGTAGCTAAGGATGATGATGGAGATGATGACGATGTTGCCATGAGTGCTCATGTGCGTCAAGAGAAGAGGTGGGGTGACATTGATCTGTAGGAGGAGGGGTAGGATCCTTGAGGTGCCCAAACTCTTGGATCACATACGAGCTATGGGAGCCCTTAATGACAGTGGCAAGATGACTGGAGTCAGTTAGTGGGAGGAGGATGGAGCAACAAAGGCAGAGCTAGGATGCTGAAGAATGATGTAGCGCAAAGCAGAGGTAGCGACAACATAGCAGCAACAACACAGTGGTTGATGGTCTACAACAACGTAATGCATAACAGTGCTTACACAGTGCAAAGCAGCAACAGCGCAGAGCATCAGAGGGTCAGCGCAGAATTAGCTGCAGAAGGAGCTTCACCATCGACTTGCATCTAGACTGACTTGTATGTCAAATTTTTGGGTCGATTTTCAGTTGCCTAACTCCCAGCAATGGACTGCAACAGTTAGCAGTGGCAGAGCTATGGGCAACATCATGCAGCATTTGAGAGGGAGTTGCAGTACAAATGATGCAGAGACAAGTGGCAGTGTCACGGGCAGCAGTATAGAAGGCAGCAACGCAGTAGATGAAGGGAAGCAGGTCGAGCATCAGCAACACAGAAGACTGATGTCGTGGATCAGGGTGATGCTTTTGGTATTGAAGTATTGTTAGAGCACATTCCTTGCTAAGAGTGAGTGTTGATTTTTGGAGTAGCATCAGAAGTGCTCTAGCTCCAAAACTTTGTGGAGGGGCTAGGACACATGAGATCTCTAAGAACCAGAAATCGTTAGGAGAAATTCCACTCAGAGCTTAAGTTATTCAAATAATTAATTATTTAATGGTAACCCTAAGTCTAACTTAGGGAAATTAAATAATTAAAGTGAATCAATTTAACATGTGGGTGAGAATGTTCTAAGTGACGAAGATCAAGTCTTTTCTAATCTTAGCCGTCAATTAGAGATTAGATCACGACCGTTGATTCATCAACAGGAAAAGTATAAAGGAAAGGCTTCGGGTCAGTTGGAAAGGACACACAGAGTCCGAACCTAGAGATTGAATTCTTCTGATGGAGTAGTTCTTGCACGAAGATCAGATCTGAGTGATTCAGAGAAGCAAAGAGGGGAAAAGGCAGTAATTGGTCGGAGGACCAAGAGTACATAGCAGAGTAAGGGCAGCAAAAGCAGCAGAGGTGCCAGTGCAACCACTAGGAGAGGTGACGCAGACCCCAAAGAGGGTGATGCAGGCCCACGCGAGGCTTAAGCAGGGGCTGCATAGTGGTTCTGAGAGACAGTCCAGATTTAGCTGAAGACTGGGGCTTCTGAGCCAAGAGGGTTGAAACTAAGTTTCTGGGAGGCAGATCAGCGCAGAGGAGTGATGCAGTCCTGAGCCAGACCCATGCAAACCTACGCATGTACTGTGCAGAGGCAGCACAGATGCAGTTGGGGTTTCACCAGTCTCTGATCCTGATCGGCCGGGACTTGCAGTGTGAGGTAAAACTCACGATTTATTTGTCTGCCAAGGATTTCTCTTTTGGGTGAGCCGTATTTTGGCACCCTAGAGGTAATCAGAATAATGTTGCTTAATAATATAAATCCTTAGATCTGCTGCACCAATTTTCCCGCATTGGGTTTTTCTAGGACAATTGTCCAAAAATAAGTGTGTCATTTGTCTGAATGCTTCCATTTATTTTTCAGTACTTTATATGTATAATTGTTGTAGGCGGCAATGTATTTGCATTAGTATTTTTAGTGAATTTTCACAAAAATAACTTGTAATTTAAATAAGGAAAGTAGGTAATATAAATCATATTTACTGCAGTAGGATTTTTGGTTTAGATTCGGAAATTTTCACACCCCTCCCCTTGCCCACACCTTGAGTCGAGCCTGGAAAGATGCCCTGGAGGTTGATGAAACGAAAAGAAAAAGAAAAGCATAATTTGGCCACTGTCAACAAGAAATGTACCATAAAATGCAAAATATGGCTAGGACATACAAATTTAGCACATGGGCAAAATCCAGACATGAGCTCTACCCATATCATCACGGCCATCACCCTGGTTCCTAAGGCCTCTCATATTGGCCACTTTCATCATTAGGGAACCCATGATTGTCCCAACCCCTGGTGGGCGATGAACTACCCCACCTAAAGTGGGTACCCACTGTCATATCCTACATATCATGCTCTCATCCCCAGGAGCCCCAAGTAGTTATAAAAGAAAATTTATAAAAGGAAAAAGGAATATGAAGAAGAGTGGAAAAACAATGCTTGGGGTAACTCATGTACCATGATTGCTCCCTCCTACACTCATATACCAAAGTTTGGGCTTCCCCCATTTTAGCTACCCTGGTATTATGGCATGTGGTTTGGAGCCTTCCCCTAAAGCCCCACTCCATTCCATCATTATTTCACATACCACTTTCCATTTGTTGGATGTACCACGAACATGTCACTCCCCTTAGAGGTTGAAACTGCCTAATAGGGTCCTTGGTTAACCTTCTTCTTGAACTTGGAGACACTTGTAGGTTCTAAAGCCCAGTATGGAAGGGCATGCCACAATGAAGTGTCCACTTGGATCCATGATTTGTAAGCTCATTTACTCAATTGCACTAATGTTTGGTTGTACTGGAAGGTGAGGGGACACATTGGATCTTATATAGGATTGCAGGTGGGTCTTCATCTTGGGTTTGGTCTCCCTATACGGGGTCTAAGGCCTCCAGAGGGTCATTTGGGCATTTGCAGGGTGACCATTGGGAGCCATGGGCCTCCACCATAGCAGAGAGCATATTTCCACTTCATGGGATCCTTTAGTTCCACTCATTTCTTGCTCATGCTCCACCTATTTGACAATGATGATGCACCTGGACCACCTTGCCCAACCGGCTACACTCTTGCACCACACACTTGGCAGTTGATCTCGAGCCCATATTGTTGATTTTTGGTAGCATCGGAAGTGCTCTAAGTCTCACAATTTGTGGAGAAGCTTAGGCACATGTATTCCAAAGAACCCAGAAATGGTTTGTAAAAATTCCACTCATAATGTGTTTTATTAGAATCATTAATTATTTTAATGAGACCCTAAGTCTAAACTTAGGAAAATTAAAAAATTAAAGGGTATTAATAAAACAAAGTGTGAATATTCTAGAGAACATGGATCAAGTCAAGTTATAATCTTAGCCGTCGATTGGAGATCTAATCTCGGCCATTGAAGTCTCAACGAGAAGGCTATAAAGGAAGGGCTTGAGGGTCATTTGGAAAACACTCCAATGCAAATACTCAGTTTCCCAAGTAAATCAATTTTCTCAATGGCTGAAGTTCGGCAAGAGAAAATCGATCCAGAGGGAGAGTTGCAGGTGGAGAAGAGACAAAGAGGGTTCAGCATCAATCCAGGGTGCAGGAGCAGGTGATGCAGTGAAAGGAAGAGACAACGCAGACGCAGGAAGGGAACAACGCAAAGGGGTGATGAAGCTCTACGCAATAACCACGCAGAGCCAATGCAATGGTGACGCAGGTGCCCCAGGGGGGTCCCTCTGGGGTCATTTCTCATCCGGAAATTTTGTGAGAAATTTCTCTAGTGTTATCACAGAAAATTCTCTTCATTACTGTTGATTGTAAATTGTACAAGAAGATTTTTGCTGAAGAATAAAAGAAATTCTCATCTGTTGCACTGGTTTTTCCACATTTGGTTTTTTCCGAGGACAATTGTCCAAAAGCCTTTGTGTCATTCTTGTGCTAGTATTTCCTTATATCTTTGCTCAGTAATTCTATGATGAAGACTGCAGTTGAATTTATTTCAATATTTACTGAAGAGATTTCTGTAAATAACTTATTTCTGAATAATAAGTAGGAGAAATAATATCAGATATTGCAGTAGGATTTCATGTTTGAAATTTTCACATGCTATCAGAGCAAGGTTGGACAAGAAAGCAGGAGGGTCTACGCTAAAGGTAACTCGTAGTGCTACTCCAACAAAAAATCGTGCTCCTGAGATCTTACGCATTCCTTCTGTAGAAGTTGTCAGGAAAAGGAAAAGCGCGAAAAATATGGAATATCACCTTATTTCAAAGTTGGCCTCAAGGCTGGAAAGGGAATGCGTGTGTTTATCTAGCTTTGTATCATCAGATGATTGGTATATTGATAGCAGGGCTTCAACCCATATGACTGCAGTAACAGATCATTTCTCCAGTTATCAAGAAGAACGGATGAACTTCCAAATTACTATGGGAAACAAGACAAAGTGTACCCCTGTAGGAAAAGGGACAGAAGTAGGAGACAGCCTCCGAGCCACAAATGTGCTGCATGTGCATAGTTTGGGAATGAACTTACTTTCAGTGTCTCAATTACACGACAAGGGATATGATGTATACTTCATTGGAAGGAATGTGTACGTCAAGCATCCAAGCTAGAAGAAGGCTCAGATTGGAACTCGAAGCAACAGACTATACAAGTTGCAGCTTGAGTCTCCAATGGCACTAATGGGTGTGAAAATTTTTGAATATTACTTATGCAGAAACCCTACTGTTAAATCATGATTTACTTCTACTTATACAAGTTATTAATCTGAAATATTAAGTATTAACATCAGTTAAACACTTTAACAACCTACACAAATGCAGATCTAAACTGAATAAATGCACATAGGCAAAGTGACACACAAGATTTTCTAGACAACTGTCCCCGGAAAAACCCAATGCGAGAAAACTAGTCTTCTCTCTGCTGGAGGGTTTTTATTATTAAGTAGATTCTAAGTACAACAAATCTGGGCACCTTACTGGTTAACCCGACAGAGAAATACAAGATCTGCAACAATACCTGCTGTTCCAGAGACAGAAAACTGGATTGATTCACACCCTCAAACAAGATTTACAAAACTCAAACCCTTTCTGCCTTTAGAAACCCCAGTGTT
Source organism: Pinus albicaulis (assembly GCA_034641835.2). Taxonomy (NCBI): domain Eukaryota; kingdom Viridiplantae; phylum Streptophyta; class Pinopsida; order Pinales; family Pinaceae; genus Pinus; species Pinus albicaulis. The sequence goes on along the minus strand of CM076569.1, from coordinate 46,246,016 downwards.
GCTCTGAAGTTGCCTGCATCAGTCCTCCTGGCCTGTTGATGCCCCTACGCTACTCAGGAGAGGGTTGTGTAACTCCAGACTGGGTGACGCAATCCTTACATTCCTCTAGTTGGCCCTACATAAGCCTGGATGGCCTCCAGCTACCTCTGCGGTTCCCTTTCTGGGCCTGCATAGCGGCTGAAACCCTCTGTGATGCGCAGCTACTGCATAGTTGTTTTGTAGCCTCTGCTTCTTTGCGCTGCTCCAAGTTGCTACTTCTTTGCCTCTTGCTAACTCTTGGCTTTGGGATCAAATCATCCCCTTAGCCAATACTACCCCTCACTGCAACTGAAACACTTCTGGAAATTCTTAGCAAACCCGCCCTAGAATTCCAACTTAGTCTCAGTGCTCTGCCTCCATGTGTGTGTTCTCCAACTGACCCCAAGCCTTTCCTTTATACTTTTCTCGTTGGGAAACCAACGACCATGATCTAATCTTGAATCGATGGCTAAGATTAAAAGAAAGCTTTATCCATGTGACTTAAGTCATTTCCATCACATGTTTAAATTAATTACCTTTAATATTTTAATTTTCCTAAGTTAGACTTAGGGTCCTTAATTAAAAATATTAATTAATTAATTTTCTCCCAAACTGGATGGAATTTCTCAAATCGCTTTCTAGGTCTTGGAGATCTCATGTACTCTACTCCCTCCACAAATTTTGGGAGCTAGAGCGCATCCTAAGCTACCCCAACAATCCACAAATCTCAATAGTCCCTCTTAGAGAGGAAAGTGCTCTAGCACAATACTGCTTTATCCTGAAGCTCTGCACTGATCCCTGGTGTGGATCTCTGCGTTGATGCTTGGCCTATTGCCCTTCATCACTGCGTTATTACTGCTCTCCTGTACTGCTACCCATGACGCTACCACCGCCACTGCCACATTTGTATTGCAGATCCCTCTCAATTTGATGCACTATGCTGCCAATTGCTACACTGCAACTTCAATTGCTGAGAGAAACAACTGAAAATTGTCGCCCAATCTTTGACAGACAAGTCAGTTGGGTTGCATCCTCATCATTGAAGCTCCATAGGCTGCTGCTATGCGCTGTCCTCCTGAAGGCACTGCGTTGCTGCAGCTTTGCTCTGCATAAGCTAGCTTGCACTGCGCTGCTGAAGTCACATCAACCCACTCTGCGCTACGCTGCCACGCTGCTACTGCATCTGCACTACTCCCGCTCAGCATCTAGCTCTGCCTCTGCTCCATATGTGATTCTCTGCACCAACTTCTCCACTTGTGCCACTACTGTCTTAAGGCTCTCGTAGCACGGATGTGATCCAAAAACTAAGCTACTCAAGGATCTCACCACCACTCTGTAGCTGCTCTACAAATCCATGTCGCCCCACTTTCTTGGTTCATGAGCGCTCATGGCTACATCATCGTCGGAGCCATCGTCAGCCACAGCAGCCTTGGAGGTAGAAGCTTCCTTGTCCTTCTTCTTCTGAGGACAATTGCTGGCGAAATGTCCTAGTTCGCCACACTAGAAACACTTGATCTTGGATAGATCACGCTTCTTCCTCCCTTGTTGGCTCTTTACTGCCAAGGCTGCATCTTCTTCCTCTTCCTTCTTCACCTTACTGGATTTGGTGCTATGCTGCCTCTTGGTGAACCAATGAAGTTCTTCTTGACGGAGGATCGCCCACATATTGTCCCAATTGGGAAGGTCCGCTCTGCCCAAGATACTTTGGACAAAAGTTTCCCAGTCCTCTGTGACCGCATTTAGTGCAGTCCTCACCATCACATTATCCTCCACTTTCAGTCCCATGGTAGTCAACTTATCCCTGATCGCCTGTAGTCTGAAAAGGAAGGGCTCAATTTCTTCTCCCTTGGCCATCATGAATAACCACATCTGGTTCTCCAGAAGCATTCTCCTCTAGACAGATCTACCCTCATATAGGGCAGTTAAGGCTTTCCACATTAGCCGCCTTCTTATCGACTATATGTGGTACAACATGATCCTTAACTCCGTCCATGATAAAGCGCTTGGCATGTGTCGATGCTTCTTTATGCTTCGCTAGGAGAAGAGTATCGGTTGGCGTGGGCAGGACTTTTTCTACATGCTCACTCAGACTGTATGCCTCCATGACCACCAGGATTCTAGGCTTCCAAACTGCAAAGTTGGACAGGTCATCCAACCTATCCTAATCACGTAGTCTGTGAGGTGCCATCTGCTCAGATCTTCTCTGTTGGAACAAATTCTTCCACTCCTCACTTCTCAATTGAAGCTCGGATCTAGGATCCTTGGCGAAAAGGCACCCTCTGCTCCCACTGACAATTGATTTCCTCCTTGGAAATCTGACAAACACAACGAATCAGCTCTCTTCGATCCTCTAATCGATCTATAGATTTCTTTGGCTAGAAAACCTCTGAGAAGTTGTTCTCCTCCCGCACTTTGTCAACTAGTGCTCAGGATAAATTATGAATCTTCAGAAATTTAACCCCACCAGCAACTACTGAAGCTCTGCAGCACTGCTTCCAGCACTCTGAATCAGCCACAACTTCAAGACTACGTCACCCTGGTTGGCCTCTATGTGAGTAGACAGTCCCAGCGATGTCTATGCGCTACCTCTACGCAGTAAGTACGTGGGCCTGCGTGGAGATTGTGTGGGGACTGTGTCACTCTGGCCTCTTCGTGGCTATGCTTCCCTCTTCTGCTGCATTTTCCTCTCTAGTCCGGCTTTTTGTGCTTGTTGTTGCTTCCAGTAGCAAAGATCCTTCAGTCTTCTTGCTAATGATTCAGCTAGATCTGCAATCGCTCTGATACCATGTGAAATTTTTTGAATATTACTTATGTAGAAACCCCACTGTTAAATAACAATTTACTTCTCCTACTTATACAAGTTATTAATCTGAAATGTTCAATATTAACATCGAACTAACTGTGAAATTTTCAAAAGGAAAATATTTCTGCAATACTTGGTTTATTTCTCCTACTTATGAGATAAGTTATTTATGGATGCTTTAGTAAATTCTGAAATAAACACATTTGCAGATCTTAATTATCATTAAGAGCATAAGACAACCACATGAACACAGTTATTTTTGGAAAATTGTTCCTGAAAAAACCCAATGTGGGAAAACTAGTGCAGCAGATGAGGATTTTACATTTATCTTCAGAAATGGAAAGTACATTTACAAGAGTCTGATGAGCAGAGAATTTTTCTGGATCCTCCAGACAAATTTCAGACCCTCGGGGTGACCTCGCTCACCCTCTGCGTCATCTAGCATGAGAGCTCTGCACAGTCTCCCCCTGGACTGCATGATTCTACGTGGAGGGGGTCTTGTTGTTGATCAGCTCACCCTTCCCTTCATCCTCCTGACTTCTGCTTCCCGATAATTGACTCCTCCCTCCTCCTTCTGCTTCTGCCACCCTACATCTACAATATCACCCACTGAAATCGAATTCTCTTGCTTCAGAATCAATTTCCTTTGGCTACTGAGAGTGTCCTTGGCTTGATTTCCAAATCGCCCTCAAGTCTCTTCTTATAGTCTTCTCATTGATGAATCAACGGCCAAGATTACATTGTTAATCAATGGCTCAAATCAGAAGATGACTTGATCTTCGTTTTCTAGAAGATTCACACTCTGCTCTATTAATACCCTTTGCTTATTTAACTTCCCTAAGTTTAAACTTAGGGTCTACATTAAAATAATTAATTATTTTAATACTGTCATATCCAAGTGGAATTTCCATAAACAATTTCTGGGTTCTCTGGACAACTGATGTCCAAGACTCTCTGCCAAAAATGAGACTTAGACCACTTCCCGATGCTATAGAAATCAACACTAACACTTTAACAGCCTACACAAATATAGATCTAAACTGAATACATGCACATAGACAAAGTGACACACGATTTTCGGGACAATTGTCCCCGGAAAAACCCAATGCGGAAAACCGGTCTTCTGGCTGCTGGAGGGTTTTTATTATTAAGTAGATTCTAAGTACAACAAATTTGGGCACCTTACTAGTTAACCCGATAGAGAAATACATGATCTGCAGCAATACATGTGTAATATCCCTTTTCAGGGATATCTCTTAAACACAAGCAAACTCCAACTAGAGATGGACTGGGAGGGTGTTTACCAGATATGTCACCTCTGGAAAGAGGGTGAGATCTGGAGGCTACCTGGCCCTTTCCAGACTCTATCTAAGAGTATGGGAAAAACACACCAAGTGGTATACTATCTGGAATGCTCAAAGAGAGAAATAACAGTAGTGCAAGCATACATTAGCATATGTAGAACATGTAACAGATACTCAGAAATATAGAGAGAAAGCTAAGCCATTTTATTAAACTGAGAATAGGAATGAGTACGATAGGTGATCAGAGTGATGGCACCTAGACTTGCACCAGGCAAGTGAAGAAAAGCTCTCAGAATGAAAAAGAAATGGTTGCTCTCCTATCTGCATCCAAGTTGCCGGAGAACTGCTGTGCTGCTGCTACTGCTGGAACCAAAATGAGTATTTGGGGCTGCTCCCCTACTCGGAAAAAGCTGAAACTTTGGAATCCACCTCTATTCACCAAACCCAAAAAAGCCCAGAGAGCGTTTCTGAAATAGCCAACCCCCAAAAATCACCCCCTTGAGGATCTATGCTATCCTCCAAGGCTCTGCGCTTACACTGAAGGGAATCCACCAAAATACTGCCTCAAACTCTACCAAAATCCTCCAATAGGCAAGGGTTGGCCCCTTGCTCAATCTCAAAGCTCAATATCTCCAAAAGAAACCCAATCCGGAGCTCCCAAGAAATGGACTGCGTCCTCCCTCTCAAGACTGCGCAGTCACTAGATGCCAAGCTCCACCACCAAGCCTCAACTCGATCCTCCTGCAAAATACTGATGGGACTACCTCATCCGAGCAGGCACTCGAAGTACCCCGGGGCTGAGGGTGAGATATCCGAACGGAGACACTCGGTGCACTAAACAGTGTTGCAGACTAGCTAAACAACCAACGTGCTCAAGAAGTCGAAGTGGCCAGCTCAATACCATAAACATCGAATGACCAAAATGAGGAGGCTCTACTCCTTTTATAACGTTGACCTCTCTCTCAAACCCTAGGCCCATCATCTCCAACGTAGCCTCTCTTGGCCCCACGCTGCCAACTCAACCTGCGCAGTCCCTCCACGTGCTCTAGTGGATCCCCTCTCTATGTGGTCTCTTTGCCCCCCCTTGGCCCACTTAAGTTACAACGTTGTGTCTACTAGGGAGTGAACTTTATGTTTAGAGTGAGTTATGTCCCCCTCTACTCACTTTTATTTATAATTTAACTATAGTAGGCAAAATTGATCAAAATTAATATTTCCAATTAGCCATCGCTAATTGGGAATATTACAGTCTCCCCCGGCAAAATGTTGCTTGACCCCAAGCAACTGTAGTGATGGATGCTTCAAGATTTTCTCACTCTCCCAAGTGGCATCATCATCTGGCAAATTCTTCCACCTCACTAATAATTCTCGGATTGTCCTGTTCCACAGCTACCTCTCCCTGGTATCAATAATGGCCTCTGGCTGCAACACCAAATGCCCCTCATCATCCGTAGGCGGTAGCTCATCTGTCACTGTCACTTGCTGCCCCAATGCCTTCTTCAAGCATGATACATGAAAAATGTTATGAATCTGCTGCCTTGGGGCAGCTCCAACTCATAAGCAACCTGTCCAACCCTGCGTATCACCCTGTATGGTCCATAAAAACGTGGCTTGAGCTTCTCAACTCCCTTCTGCTTCAATGACGACTGTCAGTATGAATGCAAACGTAGGTAGACCAAGTCCCCTACCTCAAGCTGTCTCTCCACCCGACCCCTGTCGGCATACAGCTTCTGCTGATTCTGTGTTGTAGCCATGTTATCCTTGAGAGCTCGGAGAATGTCCTGGCTCTCTTGGATCCAATCTTTGGCTCTCGGAGCCTTGCTAGCCCCAAACATCACATCAGCAAAAGATAAAGAATGATATCCATATAAGGCATAGAACGGAGACATACCGATGGATATGTGATGTGTGTTGTTGTAGCAGTACTCCCCCAGATGCAGCCACTTCAGCCACACTCTCTGCTGCCCACTAACATAGTTACGCAAGTAGCCCTCCAGCCACTTGTTAACTATCTTTGTTTGCCCGTCTGTCTGTGGGTGGTAGCTGGTGCTCGGTGTCAACTCTGTCCCCACCAGTCGGAAAAGCTCCTGCCAAAATCCACCCATAAAGCGGCTGTCCCTGTCACTGATAATGGTCTTGGGAAGACCATGTAACCTGAAGATCTCTCTGAAGAATAGCTCTGCCACCTGTGTTGCTGTATAGTGTGCGGATATGGCGAAAAAGTGTGCGTACTTCGTCAGCCGATCAACAACGACGAATATACAGTCCTTGCCCTGCACCGTGGGCAACCCTGTGATGAAGTCCATCGAAATGCTCTCCCATTTCCCCTTCGGAATGGGTAGAGGCTGCAACAAACCTGCTGGATGGCTCATCTCTCCCTTGTTTCTCTGGCAAACCTCGCACTCCCTGATATGCTAGAGCACGTCCTCCTTGAGGCCCTTCCATGAAAACCTCTCTCTAATGGCCCTATAGATTTTGGTAAACCTCTGATGGCCGGACAATGGTGAATCATGTGATGCCTGAAGTATCTTCTTCTTGAGTTGGGAGCCCTTAGTCAAGAAGATCCTATCTCTGTAGTAGATGATCTCATCTATCACCCTGTATCTATCATCTGTCATCTGACCATCCAGAACCTCACAAGCAAACCTGTCCTTGGAGTACTCCACCAAAAGTCGAGCCCTCCAATCCGTATCCAAACTCATCAGAGACAGCATGGTTGGTCTACGTGAAAGTGCATCGGTTACCACGTTGTTCTTCCCCTTGACATACTCAATGTCAAAGTCATAAGCCTGGATCTTGCTGATCCACTTCTGCTGCCTCTCCTGTAGCTGCTTCTGCTCCAAAAGAAACCTGAGGCTGTTGTGATCAGTCCTCACCCTGAACTTGTTACCCACCAGGTACTGCCGGAATTTGGCCAATGCATGCATAATGGCCAGCATCTCCTTGTCGTATATACCATAGAACCGCTCATGAGGAAGGAGCTTCCGGCTCTCATAAGCTATAGGTTGGCCTCCCTGCATCAACACTGCGCCAATCCCCTCTCTCGATGCATCACACTCCAAAACAAAAGGCTGCGTAAAATCTGGCAACGCAAGCATTGGGCAGCTGCTCATAACCTCCTTGAGCCTATCAAAGGCTCGCTGTGCTGTATCTGTCCAACTAAATGCCCCTTTCTTCGTCAGATCTGTCAGGGGTGCAGCAAGCTGAGAGAAGCTCTTGACGAACTTCCTGTAATAAGTACAGATACTAATAAATCCTCGAAGCTCTGTCACGTTTCTCGGCTCTAGCCAATCTCTGATGGCCCTGATCTTCTCCTCATGGACTCTCACTCCGTCCACCCCTATGATGTGTCCCAAGTACAACATCTCCGTCAACCCAAACTTACATTTGGAGAGCTTAGCATAGAACTGTTGCTCCTCCAAAATAAGCAGTACTATCTCTAGATGCTGAATATAAGGATATCATCAAAGAAGACCAACGCAAACTTCCTCAAGTGACTGCGGAAGATGTGGTTCATGCACGACTGGAAGGTAGCTAGTGCGTTGGTTAGCCCAAAGGGCATCACCAAGAACTCGAAGTGGCCATAATGACACCTGAAAGCAGTCTTGGGAATGTCCTGCTCCCTCACGCGAATTTGATGGTACCCGGATCTCAAATCAATTTTGAGAAGAACTGTGCTCCCCTCAACTCATCCATCAGCTCATCAATCCTCGGTATAGGGTACCTGTTCTTCAGGGTCTTTTTGTTCAAGGCCCTGTAATTAATGCACATCCTCAATGTGCCGTCCTTCTTCTTCACCAATACCACAGAAGAAGCAAAAGGACTGGTGCTCAGTCGAATGTGTCCAAGAGCCAGCAACTCCTGGATGGCCCGCTCAATCTCGTCTCGACAGTCCTTAGGATGCCTATAGGGGGTGGTAATAACGGCCTGAATGCCCTGCTCTAGCTCTATAGTGTACTCAAACCCGCGATCCGGTGGCTGACCTAGCGGAATCTCCCCAAACACCATGGCATACTTGTCTGGATGCATTGTCTGCCCTGTAGTCCCTGCCTCTGATGCACGCAGGTCTATTGCCCACTCTATGTCTCCCTTCCGGAAGTCTGCCTCCATCCGGTGAGCTGAAACAGTCTGAGGTGGATATGTGTGCTGACCCCGTATCTTCTCATGCCTCTCGGTCTTCTCATCATCCCACTCCATCTCCAAGGCCTTCCAATCCGTGGTGACCTTCCCTAGAGTGATAAGCCACTGTACACCCAATATCATGTTGGTGTCCGAGATGTTGACCACGAAAAAGTGGTCAGTCAATGTGTAGGTGCCCATCATCACTGACAACTCTAGAACATATCGGGCACACTACATAGCCTGATCTCCTGGGACCAAGACTGAAAACCCATCAAAGCTCTCTGTTTGTATGCCTCTCCGCTCTACCTTCTGTGCATCGATGAAGTTGTGGGTTGCCCCACTGTCCACCAGTACTGACACTCGTTGCCCACATACCGTCCCACGTACACGCAGAGTCAGGTACTTGGGAACTCCTCGCAATGCTGCCAGGGTCCCTTCAGTAGGTGCAAAGGTCGCACCTCCTGCTCCTGGGGGTGGAGGTAGCAAAGGATACTGCGCTGCATGACTGCCTCCTGCCTCCACGTCATCATCCTCATCCTCTTCCCCGCTACTCTCGAAGAAGACCTCAATAAAATGTGCTTTTCCAGCAGCACATCTATGTCCTAGCGCCCACGGCTCCTAACAGGTAAAGCACAACCTCTTCTTCTTCAACTCCCTCCTGGCATCATCATCTAGCTGTACCCTACCCTGATTCCCCTTCGGAGGCGGAATCCTAACATCCTTCCCCTTTGGCTGGAAAGCCTGTCTCTGAGGGTAAGGTGTCCTGGTCCTGGGTAAGGCATCTTGCAAATCCCGGGTCCTGCCAATGGCATCCTAGAGTGTGGCAGGTCTAGTGGATCTGATTAGACCCCGAAGTGGTTCTATTAACCCCTCAACAAACATGTAGATCATCCGTGCTGCGGATAGATCTGGCACCGTCACTGAAATCCTCAGGAAATCTGCAATATACGTCTCCGAGCTCTCGGTCTGTTTGAGCCTCGTTAGCTCAAGAAAGTGCTCCTCCAGATCCCTCCGGTCAAACCTCTCTATCAACCTCTGAGTGAACTCGGCATAGGTAGTCACTGTGGAATGCTTGAGTGTAACCATCCCATGGAACCACTAGTCCTGAGCCTTGCCATCCAAATGCAACGTGGCCACCTTGATGGCCTCCGTCTCTGCCATCTAGTTGAGCTGGAAATATATGTCCAGCTTCTCCACCCAAGACTTTGCCGAACTATTTGATGAACCATCAAACGTAGGCAAATGGAATCAGCTCGCTGTATGCTAGGTGTCTCCATCATGATAATGTCGGTGCCCTCTGTGATGGTCGAGGGGTCTGCTGTCCCGCTGGAGCTGAACAAAGCCTCTGAATGAAAGGGCATCCCTGAACTCCTACCCATATGCCTGGTACTCAGCAAAATAATCACCCATGTGGCCAAGCTCTGGCTCCTACTGTGCTCCTGCCCCAGTGTCTGCACCCAAAAAAGTGGGCATAGTGGAACGAGTGGGGGCATGTGATGCCTGGTGCGGAATGGCATCCCGCTCCTGCAAATGGTGGGATGTGTCCGACCCCTCACCAACCTGGAAACCCCTTGGGGTTTCACGCTGTCTAGCCTCCACAACAGTGAATCTCTGACCCATCACCTCGATCTGCCTCGCCAGATCCTGCACTGATTTGAGGAGTGCTTCCCCAAACTGTTTTGCATCACTATCATCTGCCATTGGCTCTCCCTGCTCTGCGTCTACCACAGGCCCCTCCTGTTCTGCGTCTATCACAGGCTCCTCCTGTTCTGCGTCCACCGCCCGAACGCAGTCACCCTCTCCGTAGTTGTTCTCCAACCTACGCTCAATATCTCTGTACTTCCTACCTCTGTAGCAGATGTAGGGTTTCTCCCCCGGTGTCATAGACAACTAGCTCCATAGGCTGAGCTAGATCTATGCTCTAATACCACTGTAATATCCCTTTTCAGGGATATCTCTCAAACACAAGCAAACTCCAACCAGAGATGGACTGGGAGGGCGTTTACCAGATATGTCACCTCTGGAAAGAGGGTGAGATCTGGAGGCTACCTGGCCCTTTCCAGACTCTGTCTAAGAGTATGGGAAAAACACACCAAGTGGTATACTATCTGGAATGCTCAAAGAGAGAAATAACAGTAGTGCAAGCATACAATAGCATATGTAGAACATGTAACAGATACTCAGAAATATAGAGAGAAAGCTAAGCCATTTTATTATAATGAGAATAGGAATGAGTACAATAGGTGATCAGAGTGATGGCATCTAGACTTGCACCAGGGAAGTGAAGAAAAGCTCTCAGAATGACAAAGAAACGGCTGCTCTCTGATCTGCATCCAAGCTGTCGGAGAACTGCTGTGCTGCTGCTACTGCTGGAACCAAAATGAGTATTTGGGGCTGCTCCCCTACTCGGAAAAAGCTGAAACTCTGGAATCCACCCCTACTCACCAAACCCAGAAAAGCCCAGAGAGCATTTCTGAAATAGCCAACCCCCGAAAATCACCCCCTTGAGGATCTACGCTATCCTCCAAGGCTCTGTGCTGACACTGAAGGGAATCCACCAAAATATTGCCTCAAACTCTGCCAAAATCCTCCAATAGGCAAGGGCTGGCCCCTTGCTCAATCTCAAAGCTCAATACCTCCAAAAGAAACCCAATCTGGAGCTCCCAAGAAATGGACTGCGTCGTCCCTCTCAAGACTGCGCAGTCACTAGATGCCAAGCTCCACCACCAAGCCTCAACTCGATCCTCCTGCAAAATACTGATGGGACTACCTCACCCAAGCAGGCACTCGAAGTCCCCCGGGGCTGAGGGTGAGATCTCCGAACGGAGACACTCGGTGCACTAAACAGTGCTGCAGACTAGCTAAACAACCAGCATGCTCAAGAAGTCGAAGTGACTAGCTCAATATCGTAAACATTGAATGACCAAAATGAGGAGGCTCTCCTCCTTTTATAACATTGACCTCTCTCTCAAACCCTAGGGCCATCATCTCCAACGTAGCCTCTCTTGGCCCCACGCTACCAACTCAACCTGCGCAATCCCTCCGCGTGCTCTAGTGAGTCACCTCTCTACGTGGTCTCTTTGCCCCCCCTTTGCCCACTTAAGTTACAACGTTGTGTCTACTAGGGAGTGAACTTTATGTTTAGAGTGAGTTATGTCCCCTCTACTCACTTTTATTTATAATTTAACTATAGTAGGCAAAATTGATCAAAATTAATATTTCCAATTAGCCATCGCTAATTGGGAATATTACATGTTGTTTCGAAGACGAAAAACTGGACTGATTCACATCCTCAAACGGGATTTACAGAACTCAACCCCTTTCTGCCTCTAGAAATCCCAGCGTTGCTCAGAACTTGCCTGCGTCAGCCCTGCTGGCCTGCTGATGCCCCTGCACTGCTCAGGAGATGGCTGCATAACCCCAGATTGGGTGACACAGTCCTTACGCTGCCCTGGCTAGCCCTGCGTAAGACGAAATGGCCTCCTGCTGCCTCTGCGCTACCCTTTCTGGGCCTGCGTAGCGGCTGAAACCCTCTACGCTGCGCAGCTACTATGTAGCCTTTGCTTCTCTGCGCTGCTCCTGGTTGCTACTTCTATGCCTCTTGCTGACTCTTGCCTCTGGAATCAGATCATCCCCTTAGACAATACAACCCCTCATTGTAGTTGAAACACTTCTCGAAATTCTTTGCAAACCCGCCCTAGAATTCTAGCTTAGTCTCAGTGCTTTGCCTCCGTGTGTGTGTTCTCCAACTAACGCCAAGTCTTTCTTTTATACTTTTCTCGACTCGATGGGTAAGATTAAAAGAAAGCTTGATCTGTGTGACTTAAGTCATTTCCATCACATGTTTAAATTAATTACTTGAATAATTTAATTTTCCTAAGTTAGACTTAGGGTCCTTAATTAAAAATATTAATTAATTAATTTTCTCCCAAACTTGATGGAATTTCTCAAATCCCTTTCTAGGTCTTGGAGATCTCATGTACTCTAGTCCCTCCACAAATTTTGGGAGCTAGAGCACATCCAAAGCTACCCCAACAATACACAAATCTCAACAATAGGCAGCAGTCTAAGTGGCAAAACAAATCTAAATGAGCTATGGCATAGACAAATAGGGCACCTACATCATGGAGCTCTGAGAATGCTCAAAGAAACTGTTATGGCAGTTCCAGTCCTAAGCACCAAGCATGATGACGTGTGCAGAGGGTAAGTACTAGGGAAGTATGCTAAAGCAGCATATTCCAGAAGCAACAATAGGGAAAAAGTGTATTGGGACTAATACATTTAGATATCTGCGGACCAATGTCCACTAGAGCTCTTGGTGGTGGCAAATACTTTGTCACCTTCATTGATGACCATTCTAGTAAGACTTGGATCTACTTCTTGAAGACCAAGGATGAGGTCATTGATAGGTTCAGAGAATTCAAAGCTATGGTTGAGAACCTGACAGGGAAGAAGATAAAAGTTTTGTGCTCAGATAATGGTGGAGAGTACACAAACAAGGACTTCACAGATTTCTGCACAAGAGAGGGCATCAAGAGAGAGTGGACAACTTCGTATAATCCGGAGCAGAATGAGGTTTCAGAGCGAAAGAACAAGACCATTGTTGGGGTGGCGAAAGCCATGTTGTATGATTAGGATATGCCTAGATTCTTATGGGTTGAAGCATGCAACACAATTGTATATAACCAGAATAGGACTCCGCATAGGGCTTTGGGCAACACAACGCCAATGAGTGTCTTCACAGGAAAGAAGCTAGAAGTGAGTCATTTCCGGATATTCGGAAGTGTGGCATATTGTCACATTTCAGATGAAAAACGAAGCAAATTAGATTAGACTGCAAATAAGGGGTATCTTGTAGGATACAAGAAGACCTCGACAACATACAGGATCTACATTCCTGGGAGGAGGAAGATTGTAGTCAGAAGGTATGCAAAGTTCATGGAAGACAGAGCTTTCAGGAAATCCCAAGAGATGCTTCCTGGAGAGAGATCAGAGGATGTTCCTCTTGTACAACAGCAGCAAGGGGAAGAACCAACAAGTCGACAAACATCTGGATTGAGCACCGTAACCAGCACCAATATTTCCTCAGGTGGGGAAAATCTAGATAGTTCACAACTAATAAGAGAGCAGGAAGAAGAACTAATTGAGCCACCCACCACCAAAGGCAGAATTAACAGAGAAGTACGATATACCCTTAGGGGCACAAAGGAGTTTTTTGGGGGCTCCTAGAACTGGGAAAGGCAGCGTAGAGAGCCTGACAGATACCAAGCATTGGTAGCACAGGTTGAAGAACACTCTAGCTTTCAGGAGGCCATACAACATCAAGTTTGGGTGGATGCTATGGTAGAGGAGTAAAGCTCTATCATGACTAATGACGTCTGGGAATTCGTACCTAGACCACATAACAGATCAATAATAGGTTCGAGGTGGATCTACAAGATCAAGTATGTTGCATATGGCAGTGTAGAGAAGTACAAGGCCAAGTTCGTGGCTAAGGGATATACTCAGAAGGAAGGGATAGACTACGAAGAAACCTTCACCCCTGTAGCCAGATATACCTCTATCACATCCATTATATCCCTTGCAATGCAGATGGTATGGGAAATTCACCAGATGGACGTCAAGACTGCATTCGTGAACGGGGTGATAGAAGAAGGGGTTTACATCGAACAACTAGAAAGCTTCGAAACACATGAGAAGAAAACTCATGTATGCAGGCTGAAGAAAGCCTTGTATGGGCTTAAACATGCACCCAGAGCATGGTATGGTCGAATTGATGGTTACTTGCAACAGATGGGATTTGTCAAGAGTGATGTTGATCCCAATCTCTACTATCTCATAGTAGAGAATGAGAATCTGATTTTTATTTTGTATGTAGCTGATTTGTTTTTGACAGGATCTAGCCTCATCAAGGACTACAAGAAGAATCTGGCAAAAGAATTCGACATGAAGGTTGGGTCTAATGCATTATTTTTTAGGATTGGAAGTTTGGCAGTAGAACGGAGAAATATTCCTTGGGCAAGGGAGATATGCTATAGAAATTCTAAAGAGATTCAAAATGTAGGACTGTAGACCCATGGCTACTCCAATGATTACCAATTGGCAGTAAATTGATGCATCTGAAGATAAAGAAGTGGACCTCACCTTATATAGGCAGCTCATAGGGTCTCTCATGTATCTGGTCAACACCAGGCCAGACATTTGCTACGCTGTTAATTCCCTTAGTCTGTTCATGGTAGACCCAAAGAGGGCGCACTGGGCAACTGCTAAGCATGTTCTCTGATATGTGTGAGGAATAGTCAGATATGGATTAAAATACACCCAAGGCGACGATATCAGATTGAGTGGATTCACAGATGTAGATTAGGCAGGAAATTCGGTAGATTGGAAAAGTACCACAACGTACTGTTTCAATATTGGATCAGGAATGACCTTCTGGTGCAGTAGGAAACCAAAGTTCGTACCACTGAGCTCAGCTGAAGAAGAATATATGGCAACTAGCACAGTTTCGTGTGAGGCCATATGGCTTAGGAAACTGCTTGTGAATTTATTCAGAAGGAAGATGGAGGCAACTAGAGTGGGTGACGCAGTCCTTACGCTGCCTCTGGAGGCCTCTGTGTAACTTCTAAAGCTCCCTAAAGCTGCAGCACTGCTCCTCCTAGCCATGCGTAGTGGCTAAAGCCCCTGCATTGCACAGCTACTGTGTAGCCTCTTTGCTCCTCTGCATTTTCCATGTTTGCTGCAACTCTGCCTCTTGCTGACTCTTGGCTCCAGGATCAGATCATCCCCTCAGCCAATACTACCCATCGCTGCAGAAAACTCCTCCAGAAATTCTTAGCAAACCCTGCCCTAGAATTCCAGATCACTCTCTCAGCTCTGCATCTGTGTGTCTGTCTCCAACTAACCCTCAAGCCTTTCTCTTATACTTTTTCGATGATCTCATCAATGGTCGAGATTAAAACATTCATCAACGACTGAGATTAAAAGACTGTGTGACAGATAAGTCAAGTTGCATCTATCACTGAAGCTCCCTAGCTGCTAATTTACGCTGTCCTCCTGCAGCTACTGCGCTACTGCAACTCTGCACTATGTGACGTCAGCCTCTCTACGTTGCTGAAGTCCCTCAACCTTTGCATTGTTGCCTCCACGCTGCTGCTGTCGCTGCTTTACGCTACTCCCTCTTCAGCTCTTCTGCTCTCCCTTCTGCTTCAATGTGACCTTCTGCAACCATCTCCCGACTCATCCTGCTACCGTCTTAAGGCTCCCGTAGCTCGTATGTGATCCAAGAGTAGGGTTGACTCAAGGATCCCGCCAACTGATCTATAGCTGCTCTACAGATCCATGTCACCCCACCTCTTCCCTCGAGGCACATGAGCACTCATGGTTGCATCATCATCAGAACCATCATCCTTTGTTGTTGCAGCCTTGGAATCAAAAGCTCCTTTGTCCTTCTTCTTAGGAAAGTGTTGGCGAAGTGTCCAAGTTCACCACAGTTAAAGCACCAGACCTTGGAAAGGTCCCTTTTCTTCTTCCCTTGCTATTTTCTTTCCTTTGATGCAAGGGTTGCATCATCTTCCTCTTCTTTCTTCACTCTGACTGTCCCACCACTGGTATTCTGCTTCTTGGTGATCCTCTTGATCTCCTCTTGGCGGAGGATAGCCCACATATCTGCCTAGGATGGTAATGTTGCTTTGCCCAGTATACTCTGGACAAAAGTTTCCCATTCCTCGGAGACTGCATTCAGGGCAGTTCTCACTAAGAGTCCTTCATCTGGAGCTGCACCCATGCCAACCAGTTAGTCTCGGATGGTTTTAAGTTGGAAAAGGAAAGGATCTATTTCCTCACCCTTCTTCATCTGGAAAAGCCTCATCTGATTCTCTAAGAGCATTTTCCGTTGGACAGAGCTTCTTTGATACATCGCTTCTAGAGCGACCCACATGTCATTTGCCGTGTTCTTATCGGCAATATGTGGTACTAGTACTACGTGATCCTTCACTCCGTCCATTATCAAACGCTTAGTCTAAGCATGATTCTCCGTAAATTTCTTAAGAGGGTCAAAATCTGCAGGCACAGCTAAAACACTCGTCGCATGGTCCTTGATGTCGAACTCATCTAGGACTGATAGGATCCTTTCCCTCCAGATGACAAAGTTGGACACACCCTCCAACCTGTCCTGGTCTCTCAGCCCATGAGAAGCCATCTAGCTCAGATCTGATAGAAACAATATTCTTCTCCCTCTTTCTGTGGCTACAGAAACTTTGGATCTGGGTTTCTTGGTGACTAGAAACCCTCTCATAACTGCTTCTTCTGAAAACTGATTTCCCTCCTGGAAATCTTTCACCCAAACACAATCGGACAAAACTCTCTGATCACCCTCCTAGTCGAATCTCAAATTTGTTTGGTTTCGACCTACTGAGTAGTTGTCTTCATCCCGCCTTTGTTGACTTAGCTAGGCACAATTCTGCACCAGCAGAATCTCCACCACACCAGCACTGTTGAAGATCTGAAGCACTGCTTCCGGATCTTGGCAAGGCTTTCTGCAACAGGAAAAATGACTGGACTCCGTCTTACTGACTGGCCCAGCGCAACCTCAGCGCTGCTCAGAAGTGGACTGCGTAACCCCAGACTGGGTGACACAGTCCTTACGCTGGCCTGGGAAGGCTCTGCATAGGCCTGATCGCCTTCTGAATCTGCAGTGCTGCCCCTTCCTGGATCTGTGTCCTCCTACTACCAAGATGCCCCTTCCGGATCTCTGCTGCTTCTGCTGCTATCCTGTAGAAAAAATGTTCTTCAGTTGATTTGCTAGAGATTTAGCTTGATCTTCTATCGCTCCAATACCATGTGAAAATTCTACTACAGTATCATGGTTTACTTCTCCTACTTGATTCAATTATACAAGTTATCTTAAGAAATTAGATTCAAAAAATACCGAAGTAAACACAATTAACAGCCTACATATGCAGATCATTTACTGAAGATTACGCTCATTCAAACAAAGTGACATACTAATTTTGGACATAAGTCGCCCGAAAAACCCAAAGCGGGAAAACCGATGCAGCAGATATGAGGGTTTATTTT
Source organism: Pinus albicaulis (assembly GCA_034641835.2). Taxonomy (NCBI): domain Eukaryota; kingdom Viridiplantae; phylum Streptophyta; class Pinopsida; order Pinales; family Pinaceae; genus Pinus; species Pinus albicaulis. The sequence continues at coordinate 46,228,691 of CM076569.1, read as the reverse complement.
ATTAGGCAGAATCTGAGTACAGCAAATCTGAGTTCTAGATTTGGAAAACCCAACAGAAAATAAAAGAAATCTGCAGCTAACCTGTTGTTCCAAGACCAAATATCTGACTAATCCGCACCCTCAAACAAGATTTACAAGACTCAGCCCGGATCTGGCCCTAAAAACCCCAACGCTGCCCCTGAAGCCCCAGCGTTAGCCCTGCTAGGCTCTATGTGCCACTACACTGCTCAGAGAGAGACTGCGTAACCCTAGAGTGGGTGACGCAGTCCTTACACTACCTCTGGAGGCCTCTGTGTAACTTCTGAAGCTCCTTAAAGCTGCAGCGTTGCCCCTCCTGGGCCTACGTAGCGACTGAAGCCCCTACACTGCGTAGCTGTTGCATAGCCTCTCTGCTCCTTTGCATTGTCCTTGTTTGTTGCTCCTCTGCCTCTTGCTGACTCTTGGCTCCGGGATCAGATCATCCCCTCAGCCAATACTACCCCTCGCTACGGAAAACTACGCCGAAAATTCTTAGCAAACCCTACCCTAGAATTCCAGATCAGTCTCTCAGCGCTGCATCTGTGTGTGTGTCTCCAACTAACCCTCAAACCTTTCTCTTACACTTTTTCAATGATTTCATCAACGACTGAGATTAAAAGACTATTTGATCCATGTCTTTTAGAACATTTCAGCACAGTGTTAATTAATTCACTTTAATTATTTAATTTTCCTAAGATTAGACTTAGGAGATCCATGAAAATAATTAATTATTTGAATAGCTTGAACACCAGCTGAAATTTCACAAAACACTTTCTGGGTTTTGGAGTTCAAGTGCGTCTTAGCCCCTCCACAAAATTTCAGGGCTAGAGCACACTCGATGCTACACCAACTACACAAAATCTCAACACTAATCATGGTCGTTGAAGTTTCAACGAGAAGGCTATAAAGGAAGGCTTGAGGGTCATTTGGAAAACACACTAGTGCAGATACTCAGTTGCCCAAGTAAATCGATTTTCTCAGTGGCTGAAATTCGATAAGAGAAAATTGATCTAGAGGGAGAGTTGCAGGTGGAGGATATACTGAGAGGGTTCAACATCAATCCGGGGTGCAAGAGCAAGTGACGCAGTGAAAGGAAGAGATAGCGAAGAAGCAGGAAGGGAACAGCACAAAGGGGTGACGCAATTCTGTGCAATACCCGCGCAACGCAAGCGCAGTGGTGACGCAGGTGGCCTAGGAGGTTCCCTCTGGGGTTATTTCTCACCATAAAATTTTGTGAGAAATTTCTCCAGTGTTATCATAGAAAATTGTCTTCATTAATTCTGATTGTAAATTGTACAAGAAGATTTTTGCCGAAGAATAATATAAACCCTCATTTGCTGCACCGGTTTTCCCACATTGGGTTTTTTCCGGGGACAATTGTCCAAAAACCTTTGTGTCATTCTTGTGCTAGTATTTCCTTAGATTTTTGCTTAGTAATTGTATGGTGAAGACTGGAGTTGAATTTATCTCAATATTTACTAAAGAGATTTCTGTAAATAACTTATTTCTGAATAATAAGTAGGAGAAATAATATCAGATATTGCAGTAGGATTTCATGTTTGAAAGTTTCACATAGATGAGGATGTGTCCCACTGTAGGAGACAGTGGGAGGGCTTGCATCATTCTTCCAACCCTTACAAATGGGATAAAGGTTTGTTTGATCCATTTGGAGACCCATGAGGATGTTTTGTGCCCCACATAGCCACTTCGGGGCACCACAGGTAATTTGCTTGGATATGAAGGGGCCACCCCCTTTATCACTATGTTTGGAGTGTGAAAATTTCTGAATCTACTAAACAGAAATCCTACTGTAGTAAATCTGATTTACTTCTACTTGTTTGATTCAAGGTTGAGGGGGAGCTCCATAATAAATAAATAAATAAAAGAGGACGGTTTTTAAAAAAAGGAAGAAATATATATAAAATATATATATATTAATAAAAATAAATAAAAAAGAGAAGGAAAGTTAAAAAAAAAAGAGTGGAAATAAATTAAAAGGAAAAAAAATAGATTTAAAAGAAAATAGTTCCAAAAGAAAATAATTAAAAAATGGTAATACATTATTGATAAAAAGTGCATGATAAAAAAAATATACATAAGAGAAGGAAGAGTAGATAAGGTTATTTTGATTATTCTTTAAGTGGTTTACAAGCTCGTGGTTTTAGAAGCCCATGGTAATTTCCCATGGTATTTTCAAGGTAAAATAAGAACAAAAGAAATAAAAAAATCTTTGTGTGAATAGTAAGTTTACTTTTACGTAGAGAAAATTAACCAAGTAAAATACACATAAGTGGACATATATTTTATAGGTGAATAGCCACGTTTCACTAGGGTTGTAACTTTTCAAAACAAAAAAAAAAAGAGTCAAAAAAAAACAATCGTTGAAAAAAAAAAAAACTAGAATCATCACTAAAGGAAGACTATATTTAAGGCTATATAAAGGGAGTATTATAAGGAATTATCAAGGCAATTAATATAAGGAAAAGTAAGGTTTCAAAAAAAAAAAGCTATTATGAAAGTCAAGCATCTTATTAGTAATTAAAGAAGATTTCATAAAAAGAAATCAAGGAAGTAATTTAAAAAAAAAAACGAAAGGAAAAATATTATTAAGGATTTCTTAAAATATTAAGGAATCATTATTAAAGCTCAAAGGTATATAAAAGGAAAAAGAGGTTATTAAAGGTTTAAGTATTGGAAAAGTGGAAAAGGAGATAAATCTTTATATTCTAAAGATTTTATTTAGAAAAGGAATATATACATATATAAAAGAATTTGAGCCTCTTTTAAAAAAAGAATATTAGTGAAGGATTCATTACCATAGATTGAAGGAGTAATAAAAGTTTGAAGGTTATAGCCATTACTTAAAATATAAAAAGGAAAAAGAAAAAGCGAGATACATTAAAAAAAGAAATAAAAGATGATTCCCACAAAGAACTATGGTTTCTTTGCAATATGTCCTTTTTGTTCAGAAGGATATCCTAATTGTCAAGAATCATTCAAAAATCAAAACATTGTTTGCACAAAATGTTACAAAGTTTTTACGTTAGTTGAATTTCTAAGGGACAAAAAAATAAACATTAGCAAGACAGATGAAAGACTTAGTGGCAACAGTTGGGAAACAACATACAGATTTTAATAAGGAAATGAAGAAGATAGATTCGAAATTACAAGATAAACACCCCTCATCACCCCTACAAAACGATGCAACCCCATGTACCGAGAAATTGCAGTTGAAAGATCAAAAGGACATAATAGGCGAATTTTGGAAAAACAAGAAAGTGTTACAACAAGAATATGAAGATCATGCAGATATACATTACAAATAAGTACTAGAAAAGTACAAAGAAATTTCTTACCTCAAGGACCATGTTGAAAAATTAATTGGACAAGTCAAGATGACTAAGCTCATAAAGAAGGAACTCAAGAAACACTTATCAAAACAAGAAGAGCAAAATTTACGTCTAAAGAACCTTAATAAAAATTTATTAGAGCAAATCAAAAGTTTAAAAGATGAAGAGAAGAATACCAAGGATCAAGTCAACAATTCAGAAAACGAAGAGCTTTTACGTTTAAGGAATCATAATCAAAACCTTGTTACGCAAATAAAGAAGCTCAAAAGTGACAAGAAGCTACTTAATGTCGAGTTAGAAAAACTTACTCAAGAAGAAGTATCAAAGTCTTTAGTCCATGTTGAAGAAAAAAAATCCAAACCCCGATCTAGTCAATATCCCAACTCGAGAAAAGGACAAACTAGATGAAGTAAATATGTACTCAGAAGTTGCAATTCCAACAACAAAAGATTCAAGTGAAGATCCAGAAATTAACCTTTCAACATCCATAGATAAAGGAAATCGTGTACTTCAAATAAATCAAGGAGGTGACATAAACAAGATAAGGGAAAATCAAACCGAAAAAGTTCCCTATCGACATCTAAATCATGGGAGCAGACAACTCTACCAAGCTATGTATTTAGAATAGAAACAAGCTGATACAATGCAATCCACTCATGTGATAACAAGTCGTCCCAAGTTTCCAGCCATCGTAAGATTACACAGAATATTGATCTAGGATGGTCTGATCCATTCTCAGTGCGACAGTTTTGTTTGTCACTTAGAGGATCATATCAACTTGTATCAACAAGGATGACTACCCCAAGACGAGAAGATGTTCGTAGCAGGAAAAGAACTCAAGGCATTTCATCAACAAGCTTTAAGGACAAAGCTTTTTGAGAAGGAAGGCAATGTAATGAATAAAATAATATAAATAATGATTATTTAGTTAATTAGTAATTAGGTTGAAAGGGCATGTTTCATGAGACATGACCTTTCGTGAAGAGTCACCTGCCTAGGTATATAAGCAGGCCTCATTTGTAACATTCAATCATCAACCATTCTTATTCATACTATTAATATAATATTTGTATCCTCATGGATATTCTGATATTTCAAGTCTTCTGAAATATTTAAACTTGAGAAGGAACTTTGTTCCCTTCATTGGAGCATGGAGAGCAAGGAGCTTGGAGCTTGGAAAGGATATTAGAGCTTGGGATTGAAGGCCAAAGAGGTAGGATCTACACTCTAGAGTCTAATCTATATTTTTTTTCTATGTTGCATTTTTTCCCATTCCCATTTGGCATTCCTCCATATTTTTGCAGGCTAAAAACTTGAAACATCATGGCTATATGGCCTGGCATTTTCTTCTTTTTGGTTCATTTTTTTGTTATTATGGTGTTGGAGAGTAGAAGAAAGAGGGTTATTCAAGAAGAGGAGGATGAAGAAGTGGGTTATAGTGGATTAGATGAAAATCCTAAAGAGGAGTACCATGGTGAGGAGGAAGGGGAGATTGTTGATAAAGAGACCACAATGACACCAACTAAAATTGACCAAACACAATTGTGGAAATATGTTACGAGGCCTGAAGCAGGGAAAGGGGGAGGAACCACTAACGTTTTTTGCCCCCATTGCAATAAACAATACACAAGTTCATACACTCATGCCAGAAGGCACCTTTGTGGGAAAAGGCCATGGGATGGAGATAAAAATGTAGGAATCATAGCTTGTGTAAGTCTGTCAGCAAAAGATAGAAGCAAATACATAAGGGAAGAGGAGGAAGCCCAATACAAATCTAAAAGATCTAAGGGTTTCTTAGAATCTTATCCATCATAACATCATGCACAAAGAAGTTCATCAACTTCCCCCCATAGCAGTGGATATGGAGGCACACCTGGCATAGGAGCAAACATCTCTTTAACGCATGGAACCATATCAGATTTCCTTGACAAAGGGTTTAGGAATGATGTGGATTCAAAAAATTTCCGATTTATTTATACATGTGGGGTATGTGGGGTACCATTCAATGTTCTTTGCTCACATGTTTGGCATGAAATGGTTTATTCCATTAATGGTGCCCCCTAAGGATACAAGAGCCCTGGGTATGACAAGGCTAGAACCGTGGGACTTGATCATGAAAAAACAAAAATAACTCATTCTTTGAGTAGAATGACAAGTTCTTGGAATGAGAATGGGGTATCCATTGTATCTAATGGATGGACAAATAAGTGTTCTTGTTGTGTCTGTTAGTGGTGCAGCCTTCCTTTCATCATATGATTATTCAGATAAGTTCAAGACCAGAATCAACATTGCAGAACCATTACTTGACACAATTGAGCGTATTGGGCCATAAAATGTCATCCAAGTCATAACTGATAATACTGCTAATTGTAAGGCAACGAAAGAAATTATTGAGGATAAATACACCAACGTATTTTGGTCTAGGCGTTTGGTTCACACAATGAACCTTTTGATGCATGATATAATTAGAAACAAACAACCTCAATACATATGGATTGGTTATTTGTACAAGAGAGGCAAAAAAATGATAAGATTTATTACAAATCATAGCAATACCCATGGGCTTTTCTGCGGTAACTCAAGATTGGAGCTGTTGAAGATTGCAAAGACTAGATTTGCTAGCTATTACCTCACCTTCAAGCGCCTTTTGAAGGTAAGAGAGTCATTGGCTAGCATGGTATCAAGTCCACACTGGAAGGTATTAAAGGACAGGGCAACAACATCAGTTGACAGAAAACATTTTGAACAGGTGGAGGAGACCAATCTTGATGGTCTGTTTTGGGCACATGTGAGGGAAAATTTTGAATTTCACCTAGCCCATTTATAGCATGATTTTCTTTGCAGATGCATTTAAACCAGTGATTGGGGAGGTGTATGAGTAGATGGATAGCATGTTGGGGCAAATAAAAGACGTTGTGAAGGAAAATGATCCCAACTTGTATTCAATGATTCACAATTGTGTGTATGCATGGTGGAATAAACTTAATGTTCCACTACATGCCTTGGCATATATCCTTATGCCAAAATACTACTCTCCATCTTGGCCACCCTGCACCTGGGGGTGGGGTTAGGATCAAACCTCATACAGATCCAGAGGTACAAGAGGGATATATGAAAGCATTAGACAAGTTGGTCCCTGAAAAGGAGGAGTGTGCTAATTTGTGCCTTGAATTAGGTGAATACTTCAGTTGCACTGGTTTGTTTGGTTCTTTGGATGCAATGGAAGATAAAGGCAGATTTGATGCTCTCACATGGTGGGAAGCATATGGCGGCATGGGACTTTTGCCAAAATTAGCAAAAAAAGTTCTCTCACAAGTTGTAGATACTTCTTCAATAGAGAGGTATTGGAGCACCTACAGCTTCATACATAATGTAAGAAGAAATAGACTCAATGAAACCGAGCAGAAAGCTTGGTTTATGTGCAATACAACTTGAGGTTATTGAGTCATTATTATGATCGGGCTTATGAGGATCTATCATATAAAGTTTGGGACAAAAACCTAGAGGACGATACTATACATTTAGAAGAATTGGAAGCAGAACTTTTGAGAGATGAGGATGAAGCAACAACAGCCATACCACCGCCACACCCACCATCCAGTAGCAGTGCTAGTGCCAGTGTTCGAGTTCCAACTATTGTTCCTTTGCTGACACAACCATCACCTACATCCCCACATTGAGGGCATGTGCCTTCTAGTTATGGTTGTGGTACTATGCGGGAGGAGACTGCTAGAAGACCACCATTAGCACGAGTTGCTCAAAAATTAGACATTTCTCGTGGGCGTGGCAAGGGGCCAACCGCCCTGCAATAGATAAAATAGATTTAGAGTTTACTATTCTTTTATATTTTATAGTAGTTTTTCACTTTTTATAACTATTGAAACTTGACTCTTTCATATTTATTATGATATATTTTGTAAAAAATACATGACAATTTAAGTTTGAAGTTTGAAACTTTGAAGTTGGCAGTTATAAGTTTATAAGTCATTATGAATTATGAATATGATGCTTCATGAAAGTTGAAAGTTGTTTCATTTCGTTTCATTATATAACATTTCATTTCACGTTAAATATTCTTTGTTGTAATGGTTACACTTAGCTTACAAGTACAACTATCGTGATTAATGAATCAATGATGATAAATGTTATATATTGAATTTTGAAGGCTTGAAACTTTAAGATTGATGAATCATGAGACTCAAGAGTCAATATGTTGTGTTTCTAACTTGTGGACATGGCTGATGAAGATTATAACTTCTAGATGATTGATGTTATATGGTTCAATCTTTGTTTTTATATTTTTTATGTCTAATTCATCATTCTACATGCTTTGGTTGACATATATGCATCAAAATATAAAAAAATATAAAAAATATATATATTATAAAAAAAACGTTCCCGAACTGGGAGCTTCTGAAAATGGCGCTCCCGCTTCCGCTCCCAAGTAACCTTGGTTTGATTTACTTAACAAGTTATTTTCTAAATTATTTAGTAAAACATCAAAGTAAATACACTGCAGCCTACACAACTATACAGATCAAGTAATGAAGAATAAGCAACCATTAGACAAAGGACACAGAATTTTTCGGACAAATGTCCCCAGAAAAACCCATTGCGGGAAAACAGGTGCAGCAGCTCTTGAGGGTTTTTCTTATTATGCAAATTTTTGAATACAAACTAGGGTGCCATAAACGGCTCACCCAACAAAGAATTTCCTTGGCAGAAGTACCTCTATCCGAAGATAGATATTATGGTTGATCCAGCGTTAGAATGACGAACCCCACAGGTGCCTATACAATCCCCAACAAGATCTGCGCTAAGACCGCGTCACCCTTCCTAGTGGTTGTGTCACCCTTCTTCAATCTACTAAAACTGAGCCCGATCTGCACCATAGAAACCCCAGTGCTGTAGCCTCTAGCTTTGTGTCACCTACTCCTGGACTGCGTCACCCCTCTGGGCGTGCATCAGCTGTACGTAGCCCAACTAGGCCTACGCCACCCTCTCAAGGGTTGCATTGTCTCTCCTGGGTAGATCTACCTCTTTGCAACTATATTCTCGGCGTTGGATCCGAAATCCTTGTCGAGCTTCCCCTCACTGCACTGCAAGCTCACTCTAAAATTCTCAGCAAACCATGCACCAGAATTTCGACTCATCTCTAGTGATGCTACTCTATGTGTGTATTCCAACTAACCCCAAGCCTTCCTTTAATACCTTTTATAGTTGATGAATCAATGGTCGTGATCTAATTTCTAATTGACGACTAAGATTAGAAAAGACTTGATTCTCGTCACATAGAACATTCTCACCCATATGTTAAATTAACTCACTTTAATTATTTAATTTCCCTAAGTTAGATTTAGGGTCTCCATTAAAATAATTAATTATTTGAATAACTTAAGCTTCGGGTGGAATTTCTCCAAACGACGTTTGGGTCTTGGACATCTCATGTGTTCTAGCCCCTCCACAAAGTTTCGGAGCTAGAGCGCATCTAATGCTACCCAAAAATCAACACTCCCTCTTAGCGAGGAATGTGCTATAGAAACACTTCATCATGAAGTATCACCCTGATCCACAGCATCGATCCTCTGTGTTGTTGATGCTCTACTGCTGCCCCTCATCCATTGCGTTGTTGCCTTCTGTGCTATTGCCCATGACTTTGCCACAGTCACTGCCTCATCTGTACTACAGCTCCTTCTGAAATGTTGCATCATGCTACCTATAGCATTGCCACTACTATCTGTTGCACTGTAACTCAATGGCTGAGAAGTAAGCAACTGAAGGACATCACCCAAATCTTGACAAACAAGTCAGTCTCACTGCAATTCGATACTAAAGCACCTTCTACTGCTAATCTGCGCTAACCGTCTAGAGCTCTATGCGGCTACTGCTCTGCATTACGTAAGTATTTCCTCTACACTGCTGAAATCCCATTAACCTCTGCGTTGTTGCTTCTACGTTGTTGCTACCTCTGCTCTGCGTTGCTCCACTCTTCAACATCCTAGCTCTGCCAATCTGCCTCCATAATCCTTTTCACCAACTGACTCTAGTCATCCTGCTACTGTCATTAAGGGCTCCCATAGTGCATATGTGATCCAAGAGTTTGGGCACCTCAAGGATTCTACCACTTCATTGCAGTTCGAAAGAACTACATATCAATGTCGCCCCACCTCTTCTCCCGAGGCACATGAGCACTCATGGCAACATTGTCATCAGTCCCATCATCATCCTTCGCTGCAGCAACCTTCGAATCAAATTCTACCTTGCCCTACTTTTTCAAAGGGCATTTTGTGGTGAGATGTCCTAATTCACCACACTTGAAGCATCTGACCTTCGAAAGGTCTTTCTTCTTCTATTGTTGTTGCCCATGTTGTCCCTTAGATGCGAGAGCCGCATCTTCCTCTTCCTCCTTTTTGATCTTGATCCCTCCATCGTTGATGCATGCCTTCGTCATCCTCCTAATCTCTTGTCATCGAAGAGTTGCCCACATGTTTTCCCAACTCAGAAGTGATGCTCGGCCCAAAATTACTTGGACAAAGTTCTCCCACTCATCGGTAACTGCATTCAAAGCAGTCCTCACCATAAGACCTTCATCAGTTGTGGCCATACAGCAACTAGTTGATCACAGATCGCCTTCAATCTAATGAGGAAAGGGTCGATCTCTTCTCCCTTCAGCATCTGAAATAATCGAAGCTAGTTCTCAAGAAGCATCCTCCTCTGAACAGAAGTCCATTGATACAATGTGGTGAAAAAAGTCCACATCTCATGTGTTCTGTTCTTCTCAACAATGTGTGGGACCACATGATCCCTGACTCCATCCATTATCAAGCGCTTAGCCTTCTCTTGAGCTTCCTCATACTTCTTGAGAGCGTCAGCATCAACAGGAACAACCATGGTATTCAAGGCATGGTCTTTGATGCAATATTCATCGAAAACTGCCAAGATCCTGACCTTCCAGATGACAAAGTTGGATGCACCATCCAACCTATCCTGATCCCTCAGTCCATATGCAGCCATCTTTGCTCAACTGAATATGTCGAATTGATTCACTTGTCCCTATTTTGTTGATGCCCCAACAAAACTCGAATCTGGGTTTATTGGCGCTAGAAACCCTCTAAGTAATCACACTCCCTCTGAAAACCGATTTACCTCCCGGAAATCCTCCGCCCGCTGATGTCGAATCAACCCTCTCTGATCACTCTTTGTTGTTGGTCAGCACTAGATCTAGACTTCTTGGCGAGAAGTCTTCTGAGGAAGTGTTTTCCCTTACTTTGCCACGCCCTGCTAGGCACATATTGTACCAACAGAAACAATGCCTCACCGGCAACTACTGAAGAAACACGATCTGCACTTCCAGCCACGGCAACCAGAGCTCAAAATTTCTGCGTTGGCCCAGCAAGCATTGCGTTGCCTCTGCACAGCTACAATGTCACCTCTCCTGGATTTGCGTCCCTCTACGTGAGCCCTGTTGGCTCTACGTGAGCTCCACAAGTGACTGCGTCACCCTTCCTTGCCTCTCTCTGGATCTGCGTTGTCACTCGAGACAGCTACCTTCCTGCAGCAAATTTTCTTCAATAATCTGTTGATGGCTTCAGCTCTTCTTTATCTGCAAATGCTCTAAAACCATGTGAAATTTTCTAAATCTACTAAACAGAAATCCTACTACACTAAATCTGATTTACATCTCCTATTGTTTGATTTACTTAACAAGTTATCTTTGAATTTTTCAGTAAAACATCAAAGTAAATACATTGCAGCCTACACAACTATATAGATCATGTACTAAAGAATAAGCAACCATTAGACAAAGGACACAGAATTTTTCGGACAAATGTCCCCGGAAAAACCCAATGTAGGAAAACCGGTGCAGCAACTCTTGAGGGTTTTTATTATTATGCAAATTTCTGAATACAAACTAGGGTGCCATAAATGGTTCACCCAACAGAGAATTTCCTTGGCAGAAGTACTTCTATCTAGAGACAGATATTATGGTTGATCTAGCGTCAGAATGACAAACCCCACAGGTGCCTACGCAATCCCCAACAAGCTCTGTGCTTAGATTGCGTCACCCTTCTTATATCTGCTGAAACTAAGCCCGATCTGCCCCACAAAAATGCCAGTGCTACAGCCTCTGGCTCTACGTCACCTCCTCCTAGACTGCGTCACCTCTCTAGGCCTGCGTCAGCTCTGCGTGACCCTAGATGGACCTGTGTCACCCTCTCAAGGGCTGCGTTGTCTCTCCTGGGTAAACCTGCTTCTCTACAACTGTATTCTTGGCTTTGGATCCGAAATCCTGCTGTCGAACTGCCCCTCTCTGCACTACAAGCTCACTCTGAAATTCTCAGCAAACCGCGCCACAGAATTTCGACTTAGCTCAAGTGCTGCAACTCTATGTGTGTATTCCAACTGACCCCAAGCCTTCCTTTAATACTTTTCCAGTTGACAAATCAATGACCGTGATCTAATCTCTAATCAACGACTAAGATTAGAAAAGACTTGACCCTTATCACTTAATACATTCTCACCCACATGTTAAATTAATTCACTTTAATTATTTAATTTCCCTAAGTTAGACTTAGGGTCTCCATTAAAATAATTAATTATATGAATAACTTAAGCTTCAGGTGGAATTTCTCCAAACAATTTTTGGGTCTTGGAGATCTCATGTGTTCTAGCCCCTCCACAAGGTTTCAAAGCTAGAGCACATCCGATGCTACCCAAAAATCAACATGGAGCTCATTCATTCATCTTGGCACGCATTTGACTCCACTAGGCCTCTTCAACGACCCTCTTAGCTATTGTATTATCATTTCGACCCTCCTAAGAGGGGCTATTTTTCATGTCATGGAGCTATTTGGTGGGTTTGTTACCAATTATGGTGTTATTATGTACAATAGAGACACTTTTAGGGGTTTGTTAGGCTAATTAGACCCACTGAAGTATTAGAGATTCATATAAATACAAGTGAGGCCTCATTTATTAACTCATCATTAGTTGGATTTGGATCATTGTTTCTTCTAGAATTTCGCAATAGCTATTGAAGGGCGAATTGGAGATTCTTTAATGAACTTTGATGTTTCGGTTACTGCTTTTCTATTTTGGCGAGTCTCTCTTGCAAATGTGATGGGTGGATATATTTTTTCTTCCATGTAAGTTTCTCTTTTATGCAAAATTTTCATTATATGTTTAATGTATGGAATACTGCATCATGTTGCTTGTGCAATAAATTCTGTGAAAATATTGAATCACTTGGGTAGTCTTGATCTATTGCATGTGTTATTCATTGGGCAAGAAAAAGTGAATGTTTGTAGGGGTTGTCCTTGAAAACCTAACCCTAAAACTCCATTATTTGACAAGTCGAAGTATAAATCCTTGTTGTAGCTGGGTAGTTGCTTCATTATGTCATGCGAAATTGCAATTAGGCTCCTTGATAGAACAAAACCCTAAATCAATCTCATTCTTTAATCCATTCTCCCAATTGACTAGGCACTGGTCCTAGATCATTGGTCATCACATCAACTTAACGAAATATCATTCTTTCACCTCTTTTCTCTATCCCCTAAGTATAAGAAGATTTTCTAGGGCTTGGTGCAAAATTATAGGGAGGAGGAATTTTAGGATTCCATCCGAACAAGTTTCTTCATTTATGTCTCCTCTAAGCATCCTCCAATTTTGAACGAATTCCGACGGTGGAATTTCAAATGAATTGATGCCCTAGCAATCACACCAAGAGGGAACTCTTCACGTTGCATTGACTTGGGGATTTGTTGAAGGTTTGCACTTTGTAGTTCATCATTCAAAACCTTTTCTCTTAACTATAGGTGATCATTACATAAGCCTTTACCATGGTATATTTCTCAACCCTGGGTCTCTTATAGTATTTCTCCCAAGGGTTTTTTCATGGAATGTTGCCCTTGCTTCTCCCAAAGCTCACACTTTAATTGAATCTTTCCATTAAATGAGCCATCCTTGCCTCACTTTGAACCTGTTGCGAACATCAGAACCGGGATAAAATCGGCAAGGGTCCAAAAAACCAAAAAATTGTAAAAATCGAGAAAATATCGGTAAAAATCGGCAAACATCGGCAAAATAAGATACCATAAAAATATCTTCAAAAATCGGCAAACATCGGTTAGGCCAAAAAATCATGACTTCGAGATAAAATCGGGATGTTATCGAGATGTTCGCAGCACATGTTTGAACCCCAGTATAAACACATCAATCACAAGTGAGGGATTTTGGAAGTTTTGATCTTAAGCATTCATCATTTTTTAATATTCCTAAACCTGAGGTCGTCCTCCCCTTGATCCTTTCTTGGAGAGCACTTCTTTTGCTTCTAAAACAAACAACCTGTTGACCACTGGAGTGGCACCTGATGATAATGAGAAGACTCCATGCCCAAGGATGAACCAGAAGACATTTGTAGTATGTACCATTGGATATCATCAGATATCATCAGTTCAACAGAGTTTTTAAACTCTACTTCTACTTCTTATCATTTTCTCTTGTACCCAGATTCCACGCCCTACGGGGAATTGTAATAAGTGATGCTAGTAATGATGAGTTTTGAGTCAGTATTGAGTCTGTAACAGGCCTAGGTAGCCTGAGACCTTGCCAACAAGTGAGTATTACTCTGGGAGGTTTTTTTTACTTGGTTAATTATCATCTCCCTACTAGGAGTTAATAATTAATTGAGTTTTTTCCTTCAGTTTTACCCCAAAGCCGGAGTACGGCTTGATGGTGAGGCCTTGGGTGACTCCTACTGTTTAGATCAATGTATATTACCATACTAGATCACACAAAAAATTTCGTGGAATTTGGTTAGGTCTAGGTAGTGATTTTTTAATTTTTTTGATTTCCCGCAAGTCAAAAATTGCAATAAAAATTGTAATTGAATTGTAATAAGTGTTGTTTAGAGAAGTTGTATGGGGTATGAGTAGTCAAAATTACACCTCTCACGCTCAAATTTCTACTATGACACACTTTGAGGGTTTAAAAATGTGTTTTGAACCCTCAAAACCCACTTTTCCTAAGTTTAGTGGGAAATCTGGCAATTAATTAAGCCAGAAATTAAATAAATGGAGAAAAATAAATATCCACACATGCTAAATGGGGAGGAAATGAAGTGGAAAATTATGGAGGAGTTAAAGTGAAGTCCCAAGGTGATATGGACTCCTAAAATCAAGGAAAAGAAATGTGCTCAAATAAAATTGAATTTCCGGCATTAAATGAGAGTTGTTTACTTGGAAATTCGAATTTGTGAAGTTAGTGCATATTTGGGAGGATTTGAAAGAATATTTGGTGGAGATTTTTGTGGGAAAATGTCCCCACATGGGTTACCAACCATATACACATGTCATTCCATCATAAAATTCGAATTTGGCACATAAGGGAAGAAGAAAATGATGTCCACTTGCCAAAATTCGATTTTTACACTTGGCATTGGAGCTCCACTTACCAAATTCGAATTTGCCTTGAGATCTCCTCCCTCTTACCGCTTGGCATATGGTTCTTCATTGGGATTTGCTTCCAACTTTCTAGATAATGGAGCCATGGGCTCTCATATTGTAATCATTGTTTACTAGCTATTGTGCTTGCGGAAGCGCTGCTGTCTTGTATACTTTCAAAAATATCAATAAAGACTTTGGGGTTTCATTCATGAGGTGTTCCTCCTTTTGGAGTGTGATGAATTGTTGATCATTGGTATAATTCCTTTTACTCATGCTTTGTTCTAATTTGTTTTCATATGCTCTTGTAAATTTGTTAATGGAGAGCTATCTTACATTGACATTTGATTTAGGAGTATGCTCTAGGTATAGAATACTCTAGTTGGTTTCAAATAAATCTCTAGAGTTTCTTATCATTGTTTTTTGCTAGATCTATTGGAACTAATTCTTAATTGAAGTTTTGTAGAGGGAACATCTTGTTGGGATCAAAGAATCAAGTGTTGGGGGGAGTCTTTGGAGAGACCAACCCACTCTTGATACATTTTCAAAGGAGCTCTCATTTGTTCTTTGAACCCTCATAGTCTTATCTTACAAAATGCTTTTGCAGGGGTTTTGAGACATAGCTTGTATACAAGCCAAATACTTCTAAATTTGAATATCTTTTAAAACATTATACTTCATTGCTTTCATTTTCTATCTAAGAGCTTGAATATGACTAAGCAAAGAGGAGAGTTTACTTGAACTCTTTGGCTTAGCCCTTTGTAAATTGTTGTGCAATATTTTGTAATTTTATCTATCTAATATTTGATTGGTTTTGTAGCCCTCTTTCAAAAAATTTCTTGTGACAACTTGAGTGGACAACTACAAGAAATTACTAACAAGTTGTTGCAGGACCTTTGGGCTAAATTTCAAATAAGGAAGATAACTCTCTCTTCTTTAGTTGCGGGCATAGAAGAGGCTTAGCTTCTCTTCTCCTATTGTAAAGTCTGAATTTATTTTGAGTTCTTAGAAATTCTCACCGAGGAAAAGTCTATGGTCTCAATTTTTATTTGTAAAGACTTTCCTTGGTTTAGAAAAGGCCTCATGGTCATTTCATTCTTGTAAAATTAATAAAAATTTATGTTTTCATTGTGGGAGTGTGGGTTTTACCCATTGGCATCCCTATCTCTCCATTTCAAAGGAGAGAATTTGTAGATGGATTGACTTAGTGGTTTTGACATTTCCATTTTCTTTCACATCACATATGCATGCTCTAATTGGGAAGTAACATAAATCACATAGTCCTTTAATTTCTTAATTTTCAATCTCATTTGCCATCACTTACTTATGTTTTGTGATCTATTTCTCATTTGGATAAGTTTCACAACATACTACAAGTAAAGAAGCATAGCACTTTCAATTTATGGCAACTTGAGTTATTGTTCTAACTATGAAGCATATTTAATTGAATCATCTCCATATTTTACATAGCACTTGCAAACTCACTTTCATATCATTTAGGCACTTCACTTTTCATACTAGACTTGCATATCTAAAATTTAGCTCCAACTTAAGTTGGTTGAATAGACGTTTTAGGGACCCTCTACCTCTATGGACTCCTCACTGTGAGATCCAAATATTTGGGCGAGGGTGAGATCTGAGGATTAGAGTTCAATTGTAACCTTGCTTTAGAACTAATTAATAAAATAAACCAAGAGCACTATCTCATCACATTTACTTGCAAAGTTCCCAAATTTTTTGCTATCTTGATGGTTTAAAGATTCACATGCAAATATTATCTCAAGAAGCACTTTGGATGCAAGCATTTCAATTCCTTAAATTTTGCAACCAGTTTAATTCTATGGTACTTGGAAATTTGCTTCTACATACAACTTCATTGCATGTTGTCATTTTAATGATCATTATGCTTATGGATGATTGATATATCTCATTTCATTGGCAAATACCCTTATTTGGTGTTGCAAATTTAATTGCATATTGTGATCTTGGTCTAACACTTCCTTTGTGGGATTATTGTCATTATATCTTGAATTTCATTTTTGAGCAAGCATTTGTCATCTACTTTAAAGCACTGGTCTATATTTTGAACACGTCATTGAATATTTCTCATATACTTATATGCTTGTTTACATATTGGAATCGAGTCATCTTTGATAAGTGATTCCTTCTAATCAATTCTCCTAGAAATCTCACATCTTTAACTTAGTTTTCCTTTAGGGACCACCCCCTTTAGCTAACCTAGGAGATAGCTTAAACAGAGAGAGTTGGGAATAGGTGACAACCCCTTCTCTGAGTTCTTTGCCACCAACCGCACTTGTGGGGTTGAAGGCTTTTCCCACTAACTGTAGGTAGGTGTACGCGGAAAGCGATAACACAACCTATTATTTGAGCCTCTCCTTTGAATGGGCTCTGGAAATCACATTGTGCATCATTATCGACCTCATCACTTTAGTGATTTCCTTCATACCGGGACTCCTATCGGTGAATGTCCATAAAGAGAAGGGAGCTTTAGCTGAGGTGACAGTGGGCTATTGCTCCATTGTTGCCACTTGACCTATTAGCTTCTCTTTAGGAACCCCTCCTAGGACAGTGGGCTATTGCTCCATTGTTGCCACTTGACCTATTAGCTTCTCTTTAGGAATCCCTCCTAAGACTGTAATATTCCTAACGGTAAATTACAGTAATAACAGGCACTCTAAAGACATTAAACAACAATAAATAAAATCACACCATCAAAATACAAATTGAGCCATAAAACTGAGCTAAGCCATTTTATTAATTTGAGGAAAATGTGTACGATGGAGGTGTTGGAATGAAGGCACCCGAGCTTGCTCAAGGCAAACTGGAGATGGCCTCTAAAACAATGCCAAAATCACCCTCTGAAAGTACACTGCGTCCTTGTTGCTTTGCGCTATCCCTGGCCAGAAATGTTGTTGCTGCTCCGGATTATCTGTTGTTTGGGTCTACTATACTGCTCAGAAAATTCTGGGATTTTAACCACAGACTCTACTCAAGAAACCCACAATACCCAGCACGGGTTTGCCAAATGCTTGACCCCAGAAATTGGCCCTCTTGGGCTTGGCTCACTAAACTGTTGGGCAATTCGGTCCTCTTGGAAATTCTGTTGTTGAAGGCCGCCAAAATGCCTAGAAAATCCCTGTTAGGAAGCTCTAAGCCTCCCCAACAAATCTCCCACCAAAACTCCCCTCACTCCTCAACTCTCGAAGTGTCCTCGCAAGACTACATAGTCATTGCATTGTTGGTGATGCCACTGCATTGTTCCTGAAGGTACTGCGCTAGAGATGAAGCTCAGAGTTGTGGGACTAAATCGGACAATGATAAAACTCCTTCCTTGGGCTGGCACTCGAAGTCCACCGAAGCAAAGGCTAGGATCTCCGCTCGAAGACACGTGTGTTGAACAACACAACGCAGACTTGGCTCACTACTCAGGTGTGCTCTTGTCAAAGACAAATTCGAATAAGTTGAATGAATGATGAAAATTAGCTTGCTTTCTTCCTTTTATCCCAAGCTTCCCAACATTCCCTTGGTCCCCACTTCATGACTGCGTTGCCTCTTCTTCGACCCAATCACTGCATTATCGCCATGTGCTACACAGTCTGTCCTCATTTGGCCTTCGTTCTCCACTAAAGCCACAATTTTTTCCTTAGTCTAATGTGAAATGCCTATAGTCTCTAAAGTCTTATTTGTGGGTCCCCAAGCCCACATCCTTTTGGCCAAACTTTAGCAAAATACAAAATTGTCAAAAATTAATATTCTAATTAGCAAAATTTATAATTAGGAATATTATGGTCCTCCCCGCCAAGATGTTGCTTGTCCTCAAGCAACTATAGTGATGGGTGCTGGAGGATTTGCTCTCCCTCCGAGGTGGCATCCTCATCTGGTAAATTCTTCCATCTGATCAACAATTCCTTGACTACCCTGTTACTCAAGTGCCTCTCCCGAGAATCCAAATTGACCTCCGGTTGTAGCACCAAGTGCCCATCATCATCCATAGGGGGTAACTGTAAATTGTTTTCCCAAGGCCTTCTTCAGGAAAGATACGTAGAAAATGTTGTGCACCCAGCTCCCCGAGGGTAGCTCCAACTCGTAGACCACCTTCCCCACCTTCCGAGTGACTCAGTATGGTCCATAAAAGCGGGGCTTGAGCTTCTCGACCCCCCCTTTTTTATTGTGGACTACTTGTAAGCTTGGAGCCAAAGGTATACCAAGTCCCCAACTTCAAACTGCCTCTCCACTCGGCCCCCCTCTGCATAAATCTTCTGTTGATTTTGTGCCATCCTCAAGTTATCTTAGAGAGCCATCAAGATGTCCTGGCTCTCTTGGATCCAATCTTTGGCCAAGGGGGCCTTGCTGTCTCCAAACATAACGTCAGCAAATGTCAAGGCATCATAACCATACAATGCACGGAAAGGAGACATACCTATGGACATCTGATAGGTGGTGTTATAGCAATACTCCCCCATGTGCAGCCACCCTAACCACGCCTATCGTTGCCCTGTCACAGAGTTACGCAAGTAGCCCTCCAGCCACTTGTTAACTATCTTTGTCTACCCATTCGATCGAGGATGGTAGCTCGTGCTAGGGGTGAGCTTCGTGCCCACCAACCATAATAGCTCCTGCCAGAATCCACCCATGCAACGACTGTCCCGATCGCTGAAAACGGTCTTGGGAAGACCATGTAGCCGAGAAAAACAGTTTGGCCACCTATGAGGTCATGTACCAGGCTGAAATAAAGAAGAAATGTGTGTACTTCGTCACGCATTCTACCACCACATAGATACAGTCCTTGCCCTACACCGTGGGCATCCTGGTAATGAAGTCCATCAAAATACTCTCCCACTTCCCCTCAAATATAGGAAGGGGCCACAACAAGCCTGTTGGGTGTGACAGCTCACCCTTGTTCTGTTGACACACCTCACACTCGCAGATGTTTCGCGGAACATCATCCTTAAGGCCCTTCCAAGTGAACCGCTCCCAAATGGCCCTGTAGGTTTTGGTAAACCCCTGATGCCCTGCCAACGGTGAATTGTGGGCAACCTATATGTTGGAACACCTAATCCTACATGGGTAGGTGTGGAATGCGAAAAGTCACAATGGAGTCCAAGTGACCTTGGAATGTGAAACCAAGAGTCACACCATTGTACTATAAATGTACATCTTTGTATAATGGAAAATAAGAAAGCCTCACGCTTATCCTTCATTGTGTGTTGAGTATCTTGTGTGTGTGTTTATTCCTCCTCATACACCATGTGTGTGCTTTAACATGGTGTTTAACATGGTATCAGAGCGGGCGATTGCTGGCCCTGCTCCAAATTGAGTGAGCCATTTGTGTTTATGGCCTGTGCATATCTGCAAAAATTCTTGGCATTTTTGCAGCACTCAGAGTTTTTGTAGCAGTGATTTTGCAGCATTCAGAAATTTTATCTTGGAGAAGAGCAACATTCAAAATCCGTGGCAGCACTCAGAGATTGGTTTGAAGAAAAACAGCATTGTGCATCTGAAGGTTTTCTCACTGCTCATTCATCCTGCAATTTATGCACTTTAAATTCTGAACCATTTTGAAAAGTTGCTGGAATAGTGTTTTAAAGTGGATTTCTGAAGAAGAAGTTTTTGGTTTTTACTGCAAAAGATTTCTGAGTTTTTCATTGAAAAATCTCTGCAAAGTTCTGGGTTTTACTGCTAAAATTTTTTGGAAAATTCTGCATTTTTAAAGTCCATTTTCCTGCTGCTGGGCTACTGGAAAGATTTCTAAGTTTTCACTGAAAGATTTCTGAGTTTTCTGCAAATCTCTAATTCTGCATTTATCTAATATTCTGCTGCTGGAAGAAAAAATACTCTCTTTTCTGCCAAATTTGTGAAATTACTGCTCTCTGCTCTCTGTTGTTTTAAAAAAATAAAAAATAAAAATAAAATAAAAATATTATTTCTGCAAATCCGCCCTCTCCTACAGCTCGACCCTCATCACTCTCGGCCCTCTCATTTATAATCTTAAATTTTATTAATTTCCCACCCCGCTCGCATGCCATTCGAGCTTCCCACTATTCCAACCAACCCTCCCTCACATCTTGGCACTCTGCACTATCCCCATACCCCCTCACTCCATGACCCTCCCTCACCATACCTGGCCACTCTCCTACGCCACGCCCCTGCTGCTAAACTCTGCTCTCCCCAACACACATACGCTGCCCCGCGGCCTACCCATACCTGCCCTCCACGCAGATCCCACTCGAACCTTACAGCTCTCCCTACCCTCCTATCTGCTACTTTCACGCTTCACGCCCCCTCAACTAACCGTACTCGACACTATACCCGTCCAACGCTCACACTACACTCTCGCCCCACCTCGTGCATCCCACTGCCATTCCTCCTACTCGACTACCACCCCCTCACCAGCGCTCTTCCACCCCCACGCTGCCCCTTATCACTATAATTAATCCCCCCCTCTCCATAACGCTTTCCCTCTCCCTCTTAACTTGGCCATTCGGCCATCCCATTATAAAATTCGTTTTTTATATCTTGAAAATTCTCCTTCCCCTCCTTTTAAATTAATACCTCCTTCCTTTTTAATTAAATTACCCCCCATCCCTTTTTTATTAACATTTCCTTTAGTTTTCCCACCCCCCCATCCCTTTTTAATTTATCAAATTCCCTTCCATTTCTATTATAATCCCTTTCCCCTTTTTTAATTAATCTAAAAAAAAAATTAATTCATTTTTTAATTAATTTTTAATTAATTAAAAAACAAAAAAAACAGCAGAGAGAGAGAAAAGGAGAAAGAGCAGAAGAAGAAATGAACAGCAGAATTGAAGAAATGGCATGGACTATATATAGAGAAAATTGCAAATTTGACATTGTGTGATTTGTGGCATAAGGGTGATTTTTTGAAGAAATTGACATTTGAAGACGAGTTGTTTTTGGTGTCAAACAGCGCTTTGAAGAAAGAAAAATCAGCTGCCTTAAAGGCTTCTTGCACAAGTGTTTTGCTGCACATTTTTGCTGCATATTGTATTGCATTGACATTGTATTGTGAGTAGATATTTCTTCATAGTTGCAATCAGTACTTGAGTTGTTGAAAAATTGTTGATTGCCCTCCATCATTTGAGAAGCAAATTTTGTACTTTGAGATTTCCATAGTTGGAAATTCTTTGGAGTCATTTGTATTTGTTGTTGAATCACATTGTAAACGGGTGCATTTTCGGTTGAAGCCGACACCCTTTTATTTTTGAGCCTAAATTGTTGAAAATGGCTAAAATCAATGAGGCATTAGAGTTGTTGAATAACCTCATTCATTCAAATGTTCATGATATGGTAAAAATGAGCAAGAATGCTCTTTGTAACATTCAAACTTGTTTACAAGATGCACAAGAAAAGATTGAGTTTTTGCAGTTGGAATCTCAGCTCCAACAAGATGAACTTCAACAAAAGAGTCACCATTCTGAACCTGTTTATGTTCAAAATATTACAAGGACTCTCATAAGAAGAAAGAAGATAAAGTTTCAGTTGATTCACATTCAGTTCCTTGCACAAGAGCAGATGTACATGCAGATGCAGCAGCTCAGCCTGCACTTCTCAAGCCCACCATCAGACCTTGGGAAGAGCTTGTCCACAACAAGCACAGAACTGGTCTTGGACATGACAAGGATGTGTCTTTTCATATTCCAGAGTACACCAAGCCCATCATATTTCAAAGTGTCGGATTCCTGTATGATAGTTCACCTGCAGCTGTTCCAGATCCTGTTCCGCTTCCACAACAACAGATTGTAAAATGCCAACACTGTGATCGAGTTGGCCATACGAAAGATCACTGTTTTGATCTTCATCCATGCAAGCACTGTGGTCGGCACACCCATTCTTCACATAGATGCTTCAGACATAAGCCTCCTGCAAGAACCAAGATTCATCTTGGATGGATCGCTTCTTGGCAATGGGCATCAGCAGCCAAGAAGATGTTTACGACACATGTTAGAACTTGTTCACGGATATTGAACAAACTTGCAGTTGAGTTTTCACCATCATCTCACCTTGTCCCTGACAGGGGGGAAAATGGTGGTCATGTACAAGCTTCGACGACAGATCAAGCGAGCCTGAGCCACAATCTCTCATTCCATGTTCAGAGTTGTAGCCAGCAGTTCAAGCGAGCTTGAGCCACAATTCGTCATTCCAGATTCAGAGATGTAGCCAGAGATACGGATGCCCATGAGCATACCTTCGGTTGGTGGATAACCTAAAACCATCATCTTTGGTTGGTGGACAACCTAAAACCACCACAGGTAGTAGACCTCCCTTCTTTTAGGTCGAAGGTCTCCCTTTCATATATGAGGAACACTTCCTCTAGCAGAAGCCTTCAGCTTAGCAGCCTTCAGCTTCTTGCCAGCATTGGTTGAGTTCCAGGAAATGCTTCAAAGCATTCCAGAGTTGTTGGTAATCCTAAAACCATCACAGGTAGTAGACCTCCCTTCTTTTAGGTTGAAGGTCTCCCTTTTATATGAGGGACAATTCCTCTAGCAGAAGCCTTCAGCTTCTTGCCAGTTTTGGAAGAGTTCCGGGAACTGCAACAAGTTTTGCGTTCTAGTGTTGGTGGTCATCCTTAAACCATCTCTTTTTTCCAACATTTCAGAGAGTTGATTCAGCCCAAGTGCTGCCATGTATACTTTGCATATTTGTATTACAACTCTTTTCTTGGACTCACACATACCCCTTCGGATTAAGGGGGGATGTTGGAACACCTAATCCTCCATGGGTAGGTGTGGAATGAGAAAAGTCACAATGGAGTCCAAGTGACCTTGGAATGTGAAACCAAGAGTCACACCATTGTACTATAAATGTACATCTTTGTATAATGGAAAATAAGAGAGCCTCACGCTTATCTTTCATTGTGTGTTGAGTCTCTTGTGTGTGTGTTTATTCTTCTCATACACCATGTGTGTGTTTTAACATGGTGTTTAACACTATAGAATCTTCACCCGCAGCTGGGAGTTCGCCACAAAGTAGATCTGATGCCTGTAATATATCACCTCATCCATCACCCAGTATCTATCATCGGTCACATGTCCCTCAAGGACCTCGCATGCAAACCAGTCCTTGGAATACTCCACCAACATATGGACCTTCCAATCTGGAGCAATGTTCATCAAAGAAAGCGAATCTGGCCTCCTAGACAATGCATCTACCACCACATTGTGCTTCCCCTTGACATACTCGATGTCAAAATCAAAGGCTTGGAGCTTGCTCACCCACTTCTGCTATGTCTCTTGTAATTGTTTCTTCTCCAAGAAGAACTTGACGTTGTTGTGGTCGGTTCTCACTCTGAATTTGTTCGCCACCAAGTATAGTCGGAACTTGTCTAGCGTATGTATGATGGCTAGCATCTCCTTATCGTAGATGGAGTACAATCTCTCATGGGGCAGTAGCTTCTGACACTCAAAAGCTATGGGGTGCCCTCCCTGCATCAAAACGGCCCCCACTCCTGATGCATCGTACTCGAAGACAAAAGGTTGAGTGAAATCAAGGAGCGCTAGTATCGAACAACTTCTCATCACTTGTTTGAGGCACTCAAAGGCCTCCTGCTCTGTGGTGGTCCAAGAAAATGTCCCCATCTTGGTCAAGTCCATAAGGGGTGCTGCCAACTGTGAGAAGACCTTTACGAAATCCCGGTAATAAGTTCAGATGCCCACAAAACCCCGAAGCTCCGTCACATTTTTGGGCTCTGGAAAATCCCGGAGGGCCTTAATCTTCTCTTTGTGCACCCTCACTCCATCAAAACCGATGATATGCCCCAGATAAAGCATCTCGGTCAACCCTCCCACATGCTGCAAATGGTCCTCCCAAGTCCAGCTGTAGATCAATATGTCGTCAAAGAACACCAGCACAAACTTCCTCAACTGGCCACGGAATATGTGGTTCATGCACGACTGGAATGTGGCCAGAGCATTGGTTAGCCCAAAGGGCATCACCAAAAACTCAAAGTGCCCATAATGGCACCTAAACGTTGTCTTAGGAACACCCTTGTCCCTCACTTGGATTTGGCGGTACCGAGACCACAGATCAATCTTCGAGAAGAACTTGGCTCCCCTCAACTCATCCATCAACTCGTCAATCTATGGGGATGGGGTAGTGGCTCTTCATGGTCTTCTTATTAAGGGCCCTGCAATCAATAAAATCCGTAGAAATCCATCCTTCTTCTTCACCAAAACAACTAATGAAGCGGAGGGGCTAGAGCTTGGCCTGATGTGCCCCAATGCCAAGAGCTCATGGATAGCCCTCTCTATCTCATCCCTGTAGGCCTTAGGATGCTTATAAGGAGTAGTGATCACTACTTGTACCTTGGGCTCCAGCTCAATGGCATGTTCAAATCCTCGGTCAGGTGGTTGGCCGGGTGGTACGTCTCCAAATACTATTGGGTACTTGTCAAGGATGGCTTGAATGGCTTGATCACACCCCCAGCCTCAAAATCCTCAACTCCACAGTGCACTTGATATCTCCATGACTCAAGTCAGCTTTCATCCTGTGAGCCAAGACTGCCTATGTTGGATAAGACTACATATCCGTCAGTAACACTAGTTTGCCCTCAGTGTCCAAGAACTACATCTCCAACTTCCTCCAATCAGTGGTGACTCTGCCAAGTGCATAGATCCACTGGACCCCCAATACTACGTTGGTGTCTGCAATGTCAACCACAAAGAAGTGGTCTGTCATGGAGTAATTCCCCATGGTCACAGTTAAAGTCGGGACATAGCGTGTGCACTGCATGGTCTTGTCGCCTAGAACCAACATTGAGAATCCCTCAAACCCCTCTGTAGTAATGCCTCTCTTCTGCACCATATGGGCATCAATAAAATTGTGAGTGGCTCCACTGTCCACTAACTTCGAGACACGCTAGCCCTGCACTGTCACTTTGATCTTCATAGTCAAAAACTTGGGTACCCCACGTAGTGATGCGAGGACCCCTCCTGAAGGTGCAAATGCAGCTCCTCCTGCTACTGGTGGGGGTGGTGGTCAAGTCCCTCCCTCCTGGGGTGTTGTGTTGTCATCTCCTCCCATCTCAAAGTACGTCTCCTCATCCCCATCACTGTCTGAGAAGACCTCTATGTAGGAGGCCTTCCTTGCTGCACACCTGTGGCCTGGAGCCCATGGCTCCTGGCAAGTAAAGCAGGGCTTATTCCTCCGAAGGTCCCTCCTGGTCTCATCATCTAGCTACTCCCGTCCCTGGTTGCTTCTTCGGGGTGAAGCTCCCATGTCTCTTACTCTCTGCTGGAAACCTGTTTTGTTTGGCAGTGGTGCTCTAGCCCTGGGTGGGGCATCCTGCAAGTCTCTAGCTCTCCCCATTGCGTCCTCCAGTGTAGTGGGTTTGTTGGACCTTACTAGGCCCCATAATGATTTTTCCAATCCCTCTATAAACATGTAGATCCTCCTGGACTCGGATAGGTTTGGGACCATCACTGATAGCCTTAAGAATTGTGAAATGTATACCTCCGCATTCCCGGTCTGTTTGAGCTTGGTCAACTCCCAAAAATACTCTTCTAGGTCCTTCCTCTCAAACCTCTCTAGCACCCTCCTCGTGAACTCATCATATGCTGTGACCCCTGCATGACCCAACGTGGTCAGCCCATGGAACCACCAGTCATGAGCCTCTCCATCCAAGTGCAGCGTGGCAATCTACTCATCATACGTTGCGACCCCTGCATGACCCAGCGTGGTCAGCCCATGGAACCACCAATCATGAGCCTCTACATCCAAGTGCAGCGTGGCAATCTTGATTGCCTCTCCTTCAGTCATCTAGTTCAGCTGGAAGTAAACATCCAACTTCTCAACCCATACCTTGGCTAGGCTCTTAGAGGAGCCATCAAAAGTCGGGAGAAACAACCTCTGTATGGTACGCTGCAAGTCATTCCCCTGTGTGTAGCCTCACCCATTCTATCCCCTGGGTTTGTTGTTGCCCTTAAGTTGGCAGAAATATTTGAAAGTAATGGTCCTCTCGAACTCTGGGCCATAAGACTGGTACTCTATAAAGTACTCCCCATAGTGAGCTTCTTCCGACTCCTGTTGTCCTCCCGCTCCTCAAGCTAGGAACGTAGGAATGGTAGACCGTGGGGGTGTATATGGTACCGCAAGAATATTTGGGTTAAGTGATGCCTAGTGATGTGAGGTACCGGATCCTTCTCCTACTTGGTATTCCCCTTGGACCGCCTTCCCTTTACTGTCATTGTTATTCCGGTGTCCCAGCTCCTCTATGCTCTTCGAAAAGTCCTGCATTGCCTTCAATAGAAGGTGAGCGAATTCCTCCTCCTTGCTTCTCTTCCCTTCTCCTGTGTCCCCCATACTTGTCCCCCTAACCTTCGGTTCACTAGTCACGGTATCTGGAGTAATTTCTAGTTCTCTTTCCCTGCTCATGTACCTCTGCCTCCGGTAAGTCATGTTTTGCTTGTCCTCCGGTGTCATTAGACTGCGTTGCTCCAACAGGTTGAGCCTAGTCTATGAGCTCTGATACCACTGTAATATTCCTAATGCTAAATTACAGTAATAACAGACACTCAAAGGACATTAAACAACAACAAATAAAATCACACCATCAGAATGCAAACTGAGCCATAAAACTAAGCTGATCCATTTTATTAATTTGGGGAAACTTTGTACAATGGAGGTGTTGGAATGAAGGCACCTGGGCTTGCTCAAGGAAAACTAGAGATAGCCTCTTATACAATGCCAAAATCACTCGCTAAAAGTACACTGTGTGGATGTAGCTTTGTGTTGTCCCTGGCTAGAAATGTTGCTGCTGCTCCGGATGATCTATTGTTTGGGCTTACTATAATGCTCAAAAAATTCTGGGATTTTAACCACGGGCTCTACTCAAGAAACCCACGAAGGGTTTGCCAAATGCTTGAGCTCGAAAATTGGCCCTCTTGGGCTTGACGCACTGAACTGCTGGGAAATTCGGTCCTAGAAATGTTGTTGCTGAAGGCCACCAAAATGCCTGGAAAATCCCTGTTAGGAAGCTCTAAGCCTCCCCACCAAATCTCTTGCCAAAACTCCCCTCACTCCTCAACTCTCGGAGTGTCCTCCCAAGACTATGCAGTCACTACGTTGCTGGTGATGCCACTGCATTGCTCCTGAAGGTACTTCGCTAGGGATGAAGCTCACAACTGTTGGACTGAATCAGACAATGGTAAAACTCCTTCCTTGGTCTGGCACTCGAAGCCCACTGAAGCAAAGGCTGGAATCTCCACTCAAAGACACCCGCATGCTGAACAACACATGCAGACTTGGCTCACTGCTCAAGCGTGCTCTTGTCAAAGACAAATTCGACTAAGCTGAATGAATGATGAAAATAAGTTTGCTTGCTTCGTTTTGTCCCAAGCTGCCCAACATTCCCTTGGGCCCCACCTCATGACTGCGTTGCCTCTTCTTCGACCCAATCACTGCGCTGTCCCCATGTGCTACACAGTCCCTCCTCACTGGGCCTTCGTTCTCCACTAAAGCCACAATTGTTGCCTTAGCCTAATGTGAAATGCCATAGTCTCTAAATTCTTATTTGTCGGTCCCCAAGACCACGTCGTTTTGGCCAAACTTTAGCAAAATACAAAATTGTCAAAAATTAATATTCTAATTAGCAGAATTGATAATTAGGAATATTACAAGGACCCATGCTAGTTTGAGCGGTAACAGGCCACTCCTCATTGTTGTCCCTTAGTCTAGTTTTTGTCTTGTAGGTTACCCCTTACAAGACCTACTAGATTTTTAGGCAACATTGCACAATGGGAACATGTGGATATATCCTTACAAAGGTGGCATATTTAAAGGTTCTTACACAATTCTATACAAATAGCACAACCACTTTTAAAATGAGATTTATGGTTGTATAAGAAATTCCTTGGTTTGAGCTTTCCAAACGAGCTCTTGACCAAAAAAGATTTATGTTTCGAAGAAATAAAGGAAACAGAGATAAGCTAAGACACAGCTCAAGGTGAAACAATAGACTTTATCCACTGTGGACAATATATCACTACCTACTATACATAAAAAGCTTGCAAACAGATGACAGGTGTAAATTTAAAAAATTACAATCCCTGCTCAGGTAAATGGTTAATCAAGTACCTTCTGATAACAGCTTCCATAGTCCTGCCAACCGTCTCACTGTGACTTATATTTCTAAGCTCTTCAATCAGTTTTGAGAATTGCAACAAAGAATCTCTACATAAGATCACTTAGCAATTGTCAAGATTAGCCTTTTTCAAACTCAAAGGTCATACTTGTGATTGACATTTCTAAGACTGATAACAAACATAGAATTCTGGAATATAACCTTGCTTCAGGTGTTATGTTTAACTCCTCATGACCGATTTCCTCTACTTGGATGAACTGCAAGGCATAGATTCTTTAGTTTGCAAATCAATAATTTCATATACCATACACAACTAATCTAGGAAAATTTTTCACATGCAAACCTAGTTTTTCATCATACATAGTAACTGTTAAAAATTGCGCAAATTTAAAAATTACTAGTAATATGAACACCATGACTGAAACGATATACAAACTAACAATTTAAATGGAAGTGATTGACAGTAAAAAGGTGTTTCACGAAGTTAAGGCCATAGACATGATAGAGTGGAGATATGATCATTTATCAAATATATAATGAGGGCATAATCCAATGTTAGGGACCTATCTAAGGTGTTGAGCTGCATTTTTGTCCACATTTTTACAATTTTTATCAGATAATTTTGTGATTGTACCTAGCGTTTTAAACCTTTTTATCTTAATAAGTTGATGATTAGAGGCATTTATAATTAAATTATAAATTCTTGTTATTAATAAATTTAAAGGGTGTTTTGTGTAATAGTTTCGTTAATAAATACCTTCTTGGTGGCAGGTGATGGCAGTGCAAAACCGCATTCAAGTACAGATTCATGCACAAGGGCAGAAACATACTTGAGTACGGATTCACCTTAATCATAGAAACAGTTGCATGGACATTATCTATGGGATCTTCAACAATTAATAAAAGCATCAGACCATCGCCACAATCCTGAAGGACTAGAAAATGACTGGGATATCAAGTTTAATTACAGTAGTGGACAACCTGCACCTGAATCTATTACTGACAAGATAAATGGCAACACTCTATCTATTTCAGAAATCAAGATGGCAAACATTTTAGATGTGGATTTGTCTAGATTGGGAGTTACCAAGTTTGGCAGTTTTATTATAGAAGTTGTTGATCCTGTTTCTGATTATATGGAGCTACTACAAAGTGTCTTTGATTTTGAACTTATAAAGACCTTCATAACACGGCCAGATTTCAGGTTCAAAGTCGATGCTATGCATGCCATAAAGCCTATACAAAGCCTATATTTGGGGATCTTCTTGGAGAAAATGCAGATTCTATATCCAATGGAATTCCTTTAGAGGATTTTGGGAATGGACATCCAGACCCCAACCTAACGTATGTTAAGGAGTTGGTAACTATTATGTATAGAGTAGATGCACCAGATTTTGGAGCTGCTAGCGATGCAAGCATGGTGGCAAATCTCAAGCTTTGAAGGAACACATTCGAACACAACGACAAAAGCAACAAAGACACCCACATCAAACGAACAAACTTCCACAAGCACTCCCATGGCTTATCCCAAGTGGGCTGCACCAATACAGGCTCTATATAATTTTGGAAAGACACCACCTCCTCTCTCTCCATCTTCGACTTACGCAAAGTGGAAAATTAAACTCAATTCCCCTTCCTCCTCGCAGGGTATCCTTTCCCTCGTTCTCTCTGTCCTGCTCTCAATTCCTGTACAGTAACTAATAATAAAATTGCATGGGAGTGTGTGGTTTGCTTAGGATCTGAAGGTTATAATTAAATATTCAAATTTCATTCAGATCTATTAATTACCGGTTTTTTCTGTAGATTTCAGATTGATATTTGAGGTTGAATCCATCTACAAGCATGAGGAGGAGTACTATGATTTGAATGAAAAATGGCAACGAAGAAATCGAACATCTTCGATCAGAGAATGTGTCCCGCAGAGAGTCACTCAGAAATCCAATATGTTCAATCTGTGGAAAGCGAGGACTTAATGGGGAACTCATATCATTCGATGAACAGAAGCTACAGCATGAGGAAGAGAAAGAATAAAATCATGAAGAAAGTGAGAATAATGTTGCCTTAGGGTCTAACTTAGCATCTGATTTAGATGATCCTATTAAATCGGATGTTCGCCTTCATCACAGAGCAGTTGTAGTTGCTAAAGAACCCGTAGGTAGCTTGCGCAATCTAGTGCGACAACTCTCTTTGGATCAATTTGAGAATGAAGGCAGGCAAATGAGCCCCTGGAATCTTGACCAAGCACATGCTGCTAAAAGGTTGCTTACAAAACAAAAGTCTCCTGTTGCTTTGCATAAAAAGGTCATTTCGTCTTTGCTTAGGCCTCGTAACTGGAGGCCTCCTATAAATAGGGGATTCTTCTTGGATTCCTATGAAGTGGGTGAGCTATGTTATACTGCAGAACAAATATTCATGCATGAGCTAACAATCCTACAGTTGAAGGCTCCAGTCAAAATATTTGGTGATTTAATGTGATTGTTTGATGAGTATGGATTTCCTTCAACTGCAGGAGATATTACGTATATTGACTACCTCTTTTGGGGAGATTATGTTGATCGTGGTCAGCACAGTTTAGAAACTATTACCGTGCTTCTTGCGCTTAAGATTTAGTATCTTGACCATGTACATTTGATTCGGGGAAATCATCAAGCTGCTGACATCAATGCACTCTTTGGATTTCGACTTGAATGCATCGAACGAATGGGAGATAGAGATGGCATATGGGCATGGACACGCTTTAACCAGCTTTTCAATTGGTTACCCTTATCTTCTCTTATAGAAAGAAAGATTATCTGTATGCATGGTGGGATTGGAAGATCTATAAACTTTTTGGAACAGATAGAGAGCCTGCAACGGTCGATAAGCATGGATGCAGGATCAATTGTTCTTATGGATCTTCTGTGGTCCGATCCAACAGAGAATGATAGTGTAGAAGGCTTGCATCCAAATGCGAGAGGTCCAGGTCTTGTCACATTTGGGCTTGACCGTGTATTGGACTTCTGCAAGAAAAACAAATTGCAGCTAATCATTAGAGCACATGAATGTGTAATGGACGGTTTTGAACGCTTTGCTCAAGGTCATTTGGTTACACTATTTTCTACAATGGTCTAATACACATACCATGTTCAGGAGTTTCTTAGAAAAGTAACGAAGGTCAAATTTCCTCCAGAACCCAAGATTGCACCTTCCAGCAACAGTGACATCCCACAAAAAGAGGAGTGGTTTCCTAATTCGACATTCTGTTTTGAAACTAATTCTTACTCCGGAAAATTATGAAAACCAATAATCTTCTATATTTTAATTGGCTGGTTGAAGACCCAATTTGTAAATCCGGTATATATAAGTTTCCATGATCAAACGAATAGGCAGAGAGTTCGTCCATCAATTAGACAGGGGCGGAGAGGTAATTAGTGTGAGTCCATCAATTAGATAGAGGGAAGCTGGGATCGATAAGAATAAAACAGGAATGTAATTGGTAGCAGGTCGAATTTATCAGGGCGGAATTTCTCAAATGCAAAGGTCGAATTTTGAGATGTAGAACCGGGATTAATTCCGGAGATGTAGAACCAGCATCAAATTTGTAAAGCACAAGAAATTGTAATGGAGTATCAGCTAATGTAATTTTCAATTGACATTTAAACTGATGTTTTGATTGAATTCAATAAATTCTAGTTCCGGCAATTGTTTCTTTTATGTAAGTACTGTAATTTTATTTATTTCTCAACGTGCGTTAGTTTAGGACTTGCTACAGGGAGTGGCAAAGATCCACCGCAACCTGGAGTCGAGTCCCTCGTTCTTCATAGATTTAGGAATTGTGCTTTAGTGTAATTGGTAGAATTATATTTTGTTTCGAATTGTTTTCAATTAGTATCTTTGATTTCCTAATTCTGCACTTAGATCATTATTTTGTTTTCCAATTCTTGAGTTTGATTCATGAGTTAGAACAGATTTTAATGCTTTGAGTTTTAGCAATGGTTTACCTTACTTAGTTTTGTTTGAATGTTTGCAGGTTTTAATGCTCATTTAATTAGTTTATGCATCCCTGGACTTTGCTTAATAATTAGATTTATTTTTAGTTAGAATCATTCTTGTTTTCGTAGTGTGATCATTTCCTTAGAAGAGCAAGTTTGAGTGCAGATTTAATTGTGCAGGTAGAGTGATTTCGTTTTCATTATTGAGTTACATGGTTTTGAATAGTACGCTTGTTTTTGGATGATTCATTTAATCTATATTAAAATCTTTGAATTGAAAGGTTATCATAGATTATTTGTAATGCTATTTTTAATAGGATCTTTTAAGTGTTATTTTATATGAAGCAAAGTAGTTTTCTTTTAGCAATAGTTAGGATTGTTTCTTTTGTTAATTTGGAATCTTGAATTTGTTATCAAGAGTAGTTCTAGTTAGTTTAAGGTTTGAAGTTATTATTAGAATAATGTGTGTTCTTTTGGTTATCTCCAGTTTAACTTCAAGATAGCGAAAGGAGTTAATAGATTTTTCAAGATATCATAGGAGATTTAAAAAGTAGAATTGTAGTGCGAGAATGATTGAGGATTGCCTTGAATTTCATTATAGCTTAATTGCAGTATGGAATTTGCAGTGAATCAAATTGGTTAAGTAGGTTCCCTTTTTAAGATTGTTTATTTGCCAGCAAAGGTGTGTTTCATTCTAGTACCTAGTTTATCATTACGAAGGAATATATTTATACTCTAACCATTACGCTGAGCCAATACGCAGTACAACTCGCATTTACGACTCCATGATTGATAATTAATATTGAGAGGTTTAATCCGACAATTAAATCAACCAACATTTTGGCGCCGTTGCCGGGGAGTTGTATTTTAGCTTAGGTAAAAATTTCTTACAGAGTATCAAGGGTATTGCAGGACGTCAGAGGGCGGAGAGTTTACGGTAAGACGTGAGTGAAGAGCCACGCATCCACTTTTGTGGGGTTGCTCCAAAGTTTGGCCATCTTGCGTATCTCTTGAACTTTTATTTCCTTTATGTGTAGAAGTAGAAGCAGGATTTAGACATTTAATTTCCAAATTTCTTTGCTTTTCATAGATTAAATAGTACTTTCATTCGACATTTTCCTTTCATGCAAGTGTGGTGAACTTTATTTCAGCCAATAGCTTTTAAAATTCATTTATCTTCAAAATCCAATCTTCAAACGTTATATCACTTTTGGGTACTGTAAGAACCCTTGCGTACTAATCCATGTCATGACAGAATGTATCAGTTTGCTTGTTGAAGACAAGAAGATGGTATTTTGAGGAATCATTCAATGAGAAGTTTTTATGCTACAACAGAGACTAACAACTCATCCGATGAAGGATTCACAAATGCTGAATTTAATATCTTGCTTGAATATAAATTTAATATAATTAAATCTTTGATTTCGAAATTGGATGATTTGCAGGAACAAGAGAAGGATGAAGAACCATCGCTTATCGTGTGTGCCAACTGTAGAAAGAAGCACTTCCTTGGAAAGTGCCCACTTAGCAGCCTAGAATTTTGCAAAATTTGCAAGTATGGTCATGCAACTGAACATTGTCTATCACTGCCGCGATTACAAAAGGTACTCAGGGAATCAAATAAAGAATCGAATCAACCACCAAGTATAACTCAAAACCCAACACCATTTGATACTTGGAATAATGATTATTTTCCTAAGCAAGTTCCTCAGCATGTTTATAATCCTGGAATTTCATGGCAAACTTTTGATCCTCCTCCAATTGAATATCCTACTTCATGGCCACAATGGACCCCTCCTTGGCCCTCGCCATGGCCTTCATTCTCGAGCTAGATATCTCCATGGCCTCAAGAATCGTTTGGATATTTCTCTCTAGGGAAATCTCCCATGCAAATTAAATCATATGAGCACCAACAACAACCACAATTTATTTCCAATGCACCATTAAGTTATCCTCCTCCATGGTCCCAGTTGTATGTGCAACCTTACCCTAACCCTCATCCATACCCTAGTCCTAATCCAAACCCTAATCCATACCCTAACCCTAGTTCATACCCTAATCCATACCCTAGACCTAACCTTATTCCAAACCCTAAACCTAGCCCTCATTCAAATCCAAACCTTAACTACAACCTAGACCTAACCCTAGTCCAAAACCTAATCCAATCGAAATCCAAACCTTAGTCCAAGCATTAACCAAAACCCTAGCCCAAACCACATCCTAAACACTAATCTAAACCATCAGGTTGCACAACAGTTTGAACCACCTATTCTTCCTGTTGATTCCCATGTCGAACAAAATGCTACATCTTCCATGTTTGGAAAAGGAGTGAATTCAGAAACTTCCCCCATTACTACAGAGCATTCACCCTGGGAAGATATAATTCAAATACCACCAGAGGAGCAACCTTTCATTAGAGCCTGTTCTGGAAATGTTGTTATAACTCGAAACCCTAGAATCTCTCTCAACCATTCTTGTCAATTTGAAAAGCAGATATTTGAGCCTGAACTTGAGGGATTTATCTTTTCTCTTTCACCAGATCCCTTATGCCTCCAGGAGAGTGACTATCAAACTGTGGAAGATTTGCATTAGTTGGAAAATCATAAATATGTGGATTCCATTGAATCCTGGTTTCGAGCAGTCATCAAGCCATCTTATTTCCTCAGCATTCGGAAAATCTTGGTACCATATCAATCAAAGCAACTGGTTTCTCATGCTTTCGTATATCTTGAAGTCTATTCTTTAAAACTAAGTGTGAATATAATCATCATTTTGTTACGCACATGGCTTCATTAGAAGTACTCCTATACTTAAAAATGGAGTCTTTCGCCTCTTAGGGTAAAATAGGGTAGGAGAATAAATGAATAAAGAAGTTACAATGCTATTAGGGTTTTGAATTTTAAATCATGGCTATTAAAACTACTTTGATCCACATTAGTTGTTAACACACACATTTGTGACAAATTTTGTTGAGTACAATTCACTCTAATACCTCATGATTTTGCAAAAGTAACCATGATTAATCACTCTAATAAGTTGTCGTCTCGGATATATATTTTCAGTTTCCCTTTGACGGTACAATTGGAAAACCCCTATGGTAGACCACTCTTGTTAAGATCATAATGATCTATTCATGAGAACACTAGCATTCTTAACTCAAAGAATCTTTCATTCATTGTCTGGGATATCTTTAATAAGTCTTTAGGGTAGAGAAATTAGCCAACAATGATTAGTCATTAAAAACTTTTCACGCCATCCTGTACTGTTAATGAGTAGATTTGTCTCCCCACTTATTAATTAACCTTTAAGGTTAATCATAATCAAAGCTTACAAAGATTTATGGAAGGATAGGAGGTCTCGTGATGAGCCAACCTACCACGATCATGAGACCTAGCATGCATGACATTACTGCTACTGGTCACCAAGCCAGAGTAATGGCTTTCAGCCAAAAAACTGGAAGATAGGAGGTCTCATCACGAGCCGACCTGTTCATTCATGTTACTTCTTGTGAGTGGCACTGCCATCCGCTGGTTACCAAGCCAAGACAGTGGCCTTCGTCTAAAAAAGTCAAATAAGCTAACTCTGAATCTATATCTATTAAGTGGGATACTGACATTTTGCTAGGTTAAAAGACATCCCTATTGAGGTTATGGACACCTGCAGGCAGCAGGGCCATGTCTATGGTATTAAAGTTAACTGCATACTATGATTTGCTTGGTTATCCTTCTCCTTCCCTAAGACTCATCATTTTTCTTGGGCAATGGTTTTAAGACAATTTGAACATGATGCTTGGCATTCTATCTTCAAAAATCATGAATCTTTAATGAAGTGGTACCCTTACTGAAGGTAATTCTTTGTACTGGATTTAGAGGAAATTCAGTTTTTGAATCCAGATAACAACATAATTTAGAGTATTCAATAAAGTGGTCGTTGATTGGTATCATAACTCAATTCAATTTCATGGTATTTAGAGTGATGAATTACTCAATGATGACTATTCACAAGGTGTTGGTTGCCAACAATGCGTATTGATTGTAGTTGCCTCTAAATATTTGTTTCATGACCTAGGTACGAGATTGTTATAGTAAGTGCATAAACCTTCTATTATTATTTTTGAAATTGCAGTTTTTCCACAAAATTTGATTTTTATCATAAGACTTTGGGCAAAAACAACACATGGGACAAGGTAACAGGCATGTGCCATACTCTTTTTCTATAATGTCTACTTGTTGTACCTGATCTTGTTACATACCTGCAAATGATGATTTCATTAGAACTGTAATGTGGTTTTGGTTGGCATTGTAATAATTATGTTGCATGCTAATGAAGGCATTTCAATATCAAGTATCTTCATCCTTACTTGCTAAACTCTTTGCTGACATTTTCCCTACCTTATTTCATCGTCTTATAATTTTGGCTTGCACAAGGATGTGCAAGAAGTTCAGCGTGGGGAGATGTTGAGCTGCATTTTTGTCCACATTTTTACAATTTTTATCAGATAATTTTGTGATTGTACCTAGCATTTTAAACCTTCTTATCTTAATAAGTTGATGATTAGAGGCATTTATAATAAAATTATAAATTCTTGTTATTAATTAATTTAAAGGGTGTTTTGTGTAATAGTTTCGTTAATAAATACCTTCTTGGTCGCAGGTGATGGCAGTGCAAAACCGCATTTAAGTACAGATTCATGCACAAGGGCAGAAACATACTTGAGTACGGATTCTCCAATGCAAATTCAATCATATGAGCACCAACAACAACCACAGTTTATTTCCAATGCACCATTAAGTTATCCTCCTCCATGGTCCCAGCCGTATGTGCAACCTTACCCTAACCCTCATCCATACCCTAGTCCTAATCCATACCCTAACCCTAGTTCATACCCTAATCCATACCCTAGACCCAACCTTATTCCAAACCCTAAACCTAGCCCTCATTCAAACCCAAACCTTAACTTACAACCTAGACCTAACCCTAGTCCAAAGCCTATCCCAATTGAAATCCAAACCTTAGTCCAAGCATTAACCAAAACCCTAGCCCAAACCACATCCTAAACCCTAATCTAAACCATCAGGTTGCACAATAGTTTGAACCACCTATTCTTCATGTTGATTCCCATGTCAAACAAAATGCTACATCTTCCATGTTTGGACAAGGAGTGAATTCAGAAACTTCCCCCATTACTATAAAACATTCACCTCGGGAAGATATAATTCAAAGACCACCAGAGGAGCAACCTTTCATTAGATCTTGTTCTGGAAATGTTGTTAAAACTCAAAATCCTAGAATCTCTCTCAACCATTCTTGTCAATTTGAAAAGCAGATATTTGAGCCTGAACTTCAGGGATTTATCTTTTCTCTTTCACCAGATCCCTTATGCCTCCAGGAGAGTGACTATCAAACTGTGGAAGATTTGCATCAGTTGGAAAATCATAAATATGTGGATTCCATTGAATCCCGGTTTCGAGCAGTCATCAAGCCATCTTATTTCCTCAACATTCGAAAACTCTTGGTATCATATCAATCGAAGCAACTGGCTTCTCATGCTTTCATGTCTTGAAGTCTATTCTTTAAAACTAAGTGTGAGTACAATCATCATTTTGTTAGGCACATGGCTTCATTGGAAGTAGTCCTATACTTAAAAATGGAGTCTTTCGCCTCTTAGGGTAAAATAGGGTAGGAAAATAAATGAATAAAGCGGTTACAATGCTATTAGGGTTTTGAATTTTAAATCATGGCTATTAAAACTACTTTGATCCACATTAGTTGTTAACACACACATTTGTGACAAATTTTGTTGAGTACAATTCACTCTAATACCTCATGATTTTGCAAAAGTAACCATGATTAACCACTCTAATAAGTTTTCGTCTCGGATATATATTTTCAGTTTCCCTTAGATGATACTATTGGAAAACCCCTATGGTGGACCACTCTTGTTAAGATCATAATGAGCTATTCATGAGAGCATTAACATTCTTAACTCAAAGAATCTTTCATTCATTGTCTGGGATATCTTTAATAGGTCTTTAGGGTAGAGGAATTAGCCAGCAATGATTATTCATTAAAAACTTTTCACGCCATCATGTACTCTTAAGGAGTAGATCTGTCTCCCCACTTATTAATTAACCTTTAAGGTTAATCATAATCAGAGCTTACAAAGATTTATGGAAGGATAGGAGGTCTCGTGATGAGTCGACCTATCATGATAATGAGACCTAGCATGCATGACATTACTGCTACTGGTAACCAAGCCAGAGAAATGGCTTTCAGCCAAAAAACTGGAAGATAGGAGGTCTCATCACGAGCCAACCTGTTCATTCATGTTACTTCTTGTAAGTGGCACTACCATCAGCTGGTTACCAAGCCAAGACTGTGGCCTTCGTCTAAAAAAGTCAAAAAAGCTAACTTTGAATCTATATCTAGTAAGTGGGATACTGACATTTTGCTAAGTTAAAAGACATCCCTGTCGAGGTTATGGACACCTGCGGGCAACAGGGCTATGTCTGTGGTATTAAAGTTAACTGCATACTATGATTTGCTTGGTTATCCTTCTCCTTCTCTAAGACTCATCATTTTCCTTGGGCAATGGTTTTAAGACAATTTGAACATGATGCTTGGCATTCTATCTTCAAGATCATGAATCTTTAATGAAGTGGTACCCTTAGTGAAGGTAATTCTTTGTACTGGATTAAGAGGAAATTCAGTTTTTGAATCCGGATAACAACATAATTTAGAGTATTCAATAAAGAGGTTGTTGATTGGTATTGTTGACCGCACTTTGTCAACTACCCCATAGCAGTACACCCCCATTTTTTAAATGGGATTCGTCATGTTCGACGTGGTTACGCCATTCAGAT
The DNA here is from genome assembly GCA_034641835.2 of Pinus albicaulis. Lineage (NCBI taxonomy): Eukaryota > Viridiplantae > Streptophyta > Pinopsida > Pinales > Pinaceae > Pinus > Pinus albicaulis. The sequence goes on along the minus strand of CM076569.1, from coordinate 46,188,926 downwards.
TCCATCATCCAGATTTCATCGACAATTGACATTGTTATAAATGATGTAAACCCATTCTGCATGTTATGATGTAAATGATCTAAGTGAGACCGTCAATGTATGTAACAACCTAGGTAAGACTAGTATGTTGTTGATGATCTCTATCCTAGGAGGTTTTTTGTCCCACTGATTCACGAAAGTGATCGGCAGAGTTTTTCCCTCCAACCTCACCCCAAAGTTAGGGTATATTTTGTCATCAGCATGCTAAGTGAGTCCTAGTGTTTCAATCGAGTCCTTGTAAAAGTAGTCTGAGCTACTTGGTCTACTAGATCATATTTTGAGTCGCAGAACTGGGTATTTATTTGAGGGTCTATACGAATGGGTATTCCCCCTTTATGTATGTAAATGTATTATCTCATGTAAAAGAGGGTTGGAAAAATAATTATAATCTCCTCTTGGTCAATTAATTAAATTTTCTGGTCAATTAATTAATAAAATATTAAACCAGAAATTTTAATTAATTTAGGGTCCTAAGTTAGGATTAAATCTTTAAAGGCAAAATTTGTGGGTCCTTGAAAAATGATTTTGAAAGCCCCAAGCCAAGGGAATTTTGAGAATTTTAAGAAATATTGGACCCTTGGGCCTTGGTGGTCAAGTCAAGGTCAAAATTTTGGAGTAATTAACTCAAAAATAATATTTTTGAGTTAATTAAAATTGAATTAAATGATAAATTCGTTTTTTTCCCAAAATTTTAATTTCAACGCTACGGATTAAAAGATAATTAAATCTTTTGGACAGTTGAGATTATTTTGAAGAGGATCATCCAAACTAGCCGTTAGAGATTTTGTCCTATAAATTTAGAAGTCTTTGTCATTCTTGAGTCATCCGATCTCAGGATCGTGCACTTGCTCTTAGAAGCTCTTGTAAACTTTTGAGGAATAAAGCATAAAAACTTTGGGGTTACAAATCTGGATGTTCCTTCTCAGATCTATGTGGTGAATTGTCTCTAAACTTTGCTACTTTGCTTCTTGTATTTTATGGTTGATGGCCTTCATGGATTAATCTGCATATAGGTATCTTATGCAGTTTTCTGGGTTTATAAAATAACATTCTGATTTTTCTGCAAAGGTCTCATGTTGTTTTCTTAAATCTCTATCGATCTAAGATTCGGATCTAAGTGTGCAGGGAAATTTTTTTTAAGATTGGGCGTCTGGGGAAGTCTTCGGTTGGACCAGCCGACTCCCAATAAACATAAATCTGATAAGCTCTTTATTTGTTAAATTCCGGGTCTATCTTACGATATTTGTGATTTTGCAGGGTTTCGAAGGCTTGTGCCTCTCACTAAAACTTTAAATCTCTGAAAATTGTGCTAAAACGGATTTAGATCTAACCATGAGGGTTTTAAATCTGTAAACTAGTTGTAAATTTGTAAATTGTTTAGGACTGTGAGGGTTTAATTGTTTCATGGTGTGTATATCTTCAGATCTGGCTGTCTTGTGCAGGTTAAGGGTTCAAATCAGAAAAAAAATTTCAAGATCTAAGGCAGATCTAGCCTCCAAAGGCCAGATCTGGCCTCAAATCCCTCTTGTGGACGAATCTGGGCAGTATTTGATGCAGGGAGCATAATAAATTGAGCTTAAATGAAGACATTTTAATTTATCTGGCAGAAATTTATGTGTATTGGGTTCTTTAAAATTATTCTGCCTCTGCATGATATGTTGCCTACCCTCTATCAAACCCTCGATCTGCTCTCATTGTCCAGCAAAGCACGCGCCTTCATTTCATCAATCTACAGCCTTCTCCTTTGCTGCCAGCTTGCCCATCGATTTCCCTTCACCTCCTGCGTCATCTTCCAAGCATTGTCGTCTGCCGTCTTCTCTGCCCTAGCCGCATCTGCATTCCCATTTTTCTGCCATCGTTTCATTCACGCCCAGTCTTCTGCCCCTTGTTGCTCGATTCATTGCTTTTCCTCCGCATACACATTTCCTCCCTCACACCGTCCAGCGTCTGCCTTCAAACTCCATCCGATCCCTAATTTAACTCTGTCGTCCATCCATTTCCTCTAATCCTGCACGACATTGAACTGCTGTCTCACGCGTAGAAATCTGCTCCAGTTCTTTTACCATCGAATCCCTGCGTCCTCATAAAACCGTTTCATTTACGCTGCCCTCCATCCATCTACAATCGCATTCCTTCTTAGCCGTCTTCTTTCCTCGTTCGATCTCCCCCTTGCTGCCGTCATGCCCTCATCAACCTGCAGAAACAACAAAACGACAAACGAATACACACTATTGAAACGAAAAAATCCCACGCATGCATAAAATCGATCGATTTCTTTTTTTGCTTGGAAAATTTTAATGCGATTTTGATTTTAGTTTGAATAACGTTGGGTGTTAGATTTTAAATTTCATTTTTTATCGTTTAGTCTAACCTTAGGATTTTAATATTTGATTTTAATTCTATTATTAGTATAGGTATGCTTTGTTCTCAGTCGATTTTCATCTTAATAGTTCTAGTTTTAAATTTTAGCTCTTATTCTAGTTGGTAGATTTTAAGCTTTAAAAAATCTCTAACGTAGTTTTAGTTTTTTTTAACTTTAGATTTTTTAATTTTCTAACTTTTTTAGATTTTAAATTAATTTAGTTTTGTTTCAAATTTAGTTTTAGATTTTTAGTTCTAGTTTAGTTTAGATTTTATTTAGATCTAACTTTTTAAATTCTTAGTTTTAATTTGTGTTTGGTGTTAGTTTTAATTTTTTTTTAAGATTTCTTTTTAGTTTTAGATTTAAGTTTTAACTTAGATTTAAATTTTTTTTAATTTTAGATTCAAAAAAATAAATAAAATAGTAAAAATTTTATAAAAATTTCAAATTCTAAAGAAATTTCTAAGTCCTATGGTCAAATAAGCCTAAAATTTTATTCTAAAGCTTGACTGTGGAACATTTTGATTTTCGAACTGGGTTATAATTGGAATATTTTATTTTTCGGAAATCTTTCAAGCATCTGGCATTCTCATGTTATTATTATTCATGGTTGTGACGTTTTCAATAAAATATCATTCTGATCAATCGCGTTTTAATAAGCAACAGTTAATCGTCACTTACTTGTTTATGATTGCATAACGGGATTTTGTTTCACTCCATAAGGCACTGGTCTTAAACGTGAAATCTAATTTAGATCTGTGAAATCTCGTTCATTCTATCAAGTATATGATGTTTTAGCTGTGTCTCCTGGATTTGTCATCCTCATTTATAATAGGGTCTACCTCCCTTAGCTTGCAAGGAGACAGTTTAAATAGAGAGATTGGGGATAAGAGTGACAGCCCCCAATCTGAGCCGTTGTCGCGGTCCCTGGACAATCTGTGAGACAACAGGGATCATAACTCACTTTAATTTTCATGGTATTTAGAGTGATGAATTACTCAATGATGACTACTCACAAGGTGTTGGTTGCCAACAATACGTATTGATTGTAGTTGCCTCTAAATATGTGTTGCATGACCTAAGTACAAGATTGTTATAGTAGGTGCAGAAATATTCTGTTATTATTTTTGAAATTGCAGTTTTTCAACAAAATTTGAATTTTTATCATAAGACTTTGGGCAAAAACAACACATGGGACAAGGTAACAGGCATGTGCCATTCTCTTTTTCTATAATGTCTACTTGTTGTACCTGATGTTGTTACATACCTGCACTTGATGATTTCATTAGAATTGTGACATGGTTTTGGTTGGCATTGTAATAGTTATGTTGCATGCTAATGAAGGCATTTCAATATCAGGTATCTTCATCCTTACTTGCTAAACTCTTTGCTGACATTTTCCCTACCTTGATTCATCATTTTATAATTTTGGCTTGCATGAGGACGTGCAAGAAGTTCAGTGTGGGGGGATATTGAGCTGCATTTGTCTCCACATTTTTACAATTTTTATCAGATAATTTTGTGATTGTACCTAGCGTTTTAAACTTTTTTATCTTCATAAGTTGATGATTAGAGGCATTTATAATTAAATTATAAATTCTTGTTATTAATTAATTTAAAGGGTGTTTTGTGTAATAGTTTCATTACTATATACCTTCTTGGTGGCAGGGGATGGCAGTGCAAAACCGCATTCAAGTACAGATTCATGCACAAGGGCATAAACATACTTGAGTACGAATTCACCTTAATCATAGAAACAATTGCATGGACATTATCTACGGGATCTTCAACAATTAATAAAAGCATCAGACCATCGCCACAATCCTAAAGGACTCAAAAATGACTGGGATATCAAGTTCAATTATAGTAGTGGACAACCTGCACCTGAATCTATTACTGACAAGATATATGGCAACACTCTGTCTATTTCAAATATCAAGATGGCAAACATTTTAGATGTGGATTTGTCTAGATTGGGAGTTACCAAGTTTGGCAGTTTTATTATAGAAGTTGTTGATCATGTTTCTGATTATATGGAGCTACTACAAAGTGTCTTTGATTTTGAAATTATAAAGACCTTCATAACACGACCAGATTTCAGGTTCAAAGTCGATGCTATGCATGCCATAACCGGTACCTATACAAAGCCTATATTTGGGGATCGACTTGGAGAAAATGCAAATTCTATATCCAATGGAATTATTTTAGAGGATTTTGGGAATGGACATCTAGACCCCAACCTAACGTATGCTAAGGAGTTGGTAACTATTATGTATAGAGTAGATGCACCAGATTTTGGAGCTGCTAGTGATGCAAGCATGGTGGAAAATCTCGAGCTTTGAAGGAACACATTCGAACACAACGACAAAAGCAACAAAGACACTCACATCACATGAACAAACTTCCACAAGCACTCCCATGGCTTATCCTGAGTGGGCTGCACCAATACAGGCTCTATATAATTTTGGAAAGACACCACCTCCTCTCTCTCCATCTTCGACTTATGCAGAGTGGAAAATTAAACTCAATTCCCCTTCCTCCTCACAGGGTATCCTTTCCCTCGTTCTCTCTGTCCCGCTCTCAATTCATGTACAATAAATAATAATAAAATTGCGTGGGAGTGTGTGGTTTTCTTAGGATCTGAAGTTTATAATTCAATATTCATTTAGATCTAACAATTACCAATTTTTTCTATAGATTTCAGATTGATATTTGAGGTTGAATCCATCTACAAGCATGAGGAGGAGTAATATGATGTGAATGAAAAATGGCAACGAAGAAATCGAACATCTTCGATCAGAGAATGTGTCCCGCAAAGAGTCACTCAGAAATCCAATATGTTCAATCTGTGGAAAGTGAGGACTTAATGGGAACTCATATCATTCAATGAACAAAAGCTATGGCATGAGGAACAGAAAGAATAAGATCATGAAGAAAGTGAGAATAATGTTGCCTCAGGGTCTAACTTAGCATCTGATTTAGATGATCCTGTTAAATCGGATGTTCGCCTTCATCACAAAGCAGTTGTAGTTACTAAAGAACCCATAGGTAGCTTGGGCAGTCTAGTGCGACAGCTCTCTTTGGATCAATTTGAGAATGAGGGCAGGCGAATGAGCCCCTAGAATCTTGACCAAGCACATGCTGCTAATGTTGAAATTTGGTACCGGAGGACAGGTGGTTCCCTAAGGCTTTGATCTTTGGCCTAGGAAAAAGTGTCCAAAAGAATTTAATTTTTCTCCTAAAGTGACTTTATAATTTTTATAAAGTCAAATCTAATTTAAAAGTGACTTTAAGTGATAAAGTTACTAAAGTCTAATTTAAAAGTGACTTTAAGTGATAAAGTTACTAAAGTCTAATTTTTAAAGTGACTTTAATAAAGTCAATGTAAAATTAGAAAGGAAAAGTGACTTTGGAAATAAATGACTAAGTGGGTCTTTATTAAAGTGGGGTGAATTAAAAAATAGAAAGTGAGATTTAATGAGCATTTAATCTCAGCCCTAGATCTCAATCTATTTCAGCCATTGGATTTAGGGATTCCCCAAAAGTCACTTAGGGTTAGGTTAAAGGAGGAAAAGGAGGAAAAGGTCATTCATTCTTTCATGAGCAGATTGAGAGAAGGAGAAGGAGAGAGCTGGAGATTTTTCTGAGCAGTGAGAAGGAGGAGGGCAGCGGCAATGATATTCAGCAAATCCGTACAGCAAGAGCAGAGCACGAAGTTTGAGGCAAGAGGGCACAAATTTCGAGGGAGGAAAGACAGCATTTAAGGCTGCACGTTTTTGACTCTTGGTTTCACATTCCAAGGTCACTTGGACTCCATTGTGACTTTTCATATTCCACACCTACCCATGGAGGATTAGGTGTTCCAACAGGTCCGTACAGCAGTTTGAAGGCACGAAAATCGAGGTTCGTACAGCAGGAGAGAGAGGGCTGTTTTCTGAATCCGTACAGCAGAAAAATCAGCGCTGAAATCGAGGCCGTACAGCAGATTTAAGGCAGCCGTACAGCACGTTTTTCGAGGCAGCCGTACAACAGTTTTGACAGGCCGTACAGCACGTTTTTCGAGGCAGTCGTACAGCCGTACAACACATATTTCAATGTTGTCCGTACAGCATTTAATGCTGGACTGTTTGCTGTAATTTTTGTTTTTTGTGGGCACGGAAACCGAGGTGGAGTTTTGGCACGGTTTTCGAGACAAGTACAGTTTTTTGAGGTTGCTGTAATTTTTGCTGTGTATATTTCTGTCTCACTGTAAAAAGCATTTTTCAGAAAAATAAAGAGAAGCTTTCAGACTGGTTTTCCCCATGAGTTGTAGGGGGTTTTTCCAGGGTCACCTTGACCAAAAATATGTGTCAAAATGTGTGAATCACTGTTTTATGTGTGCTGATATTTATTTCTGCATTTTCCAGCATTCTGTAATTTTTCCAGAATTTGTGTTTTCAGCAAAAAAAAAATTCCAGCTTGTTAAATGTATGGATATGGGAAAGGGCATTTAACTATTTTGGAGTAATAAGGTGAAAACTGAAAACCGGGGTGGGAAATAGAAATTTCTACAGCTAAAAGGTTGCTTAAAAAACAAAAGTCTCCTGTTACTTTGCATAAAAAGGTCATTTCGTCTTTGCTTAGGCCTCGTAATTGGAGGCCTCCTGTAAATAGGGGATTCTTTTTGGATTCCTATGAAGTGGGTGAGCCATGTTATAATGCAGAACAAATATTCATGCATGAGTGAACAATCCTACAGTTGAAGGCTCCAGTCAAAATATTGGGTGATCTTCATGGACAATTTGGTGATTTAATGCGATTGTTTGATGAGTATGGATTTCCTTCAACTGCAGGAGATATTACGTATATTGACTACCTCTTTTTGGGAGATTATGTTGAGTGTGGTCAGCACAGTTTAGAAACTATTACCTTGCTTCTTGCGCTTAAGATTGAGTATCCTGACCATGTACATTTGATTCGGGGAAATCATGAAGCTGCTGACATCAATGCACTCTTTGGATTTCGACTTGAATGCATCGAACGAATGGGAGATAGAGATGGAATATAGGCATGGACACGCTTTAACCAGCTTTTGAAGTGGTTACCCTTATCTACTCTTATAGAAAGAAAGATTATCTTTATGCATGGTGGGATTGGAAGATCTATAAACTTTTTGGAACAGATAGAGAGCCTGCAATGGCCAATAAGCATGGATGCATGATCAATTGTTCTTATGGATCTTATGTGGTCCGATCCAACAAAGAATGATAGTGTAAAAGGCTTGCGTCCAAATGCGAGAGGTCCAGGTCTTGTCACATTTGGGCCTAACCGTGTATTGGACTTCTGCAAGAAAAACAAATTGCAACTAATCATTAGGGCACATGAATGTGTAATGGACGGTTTTGAACACTTTGCTCAAGGTCATTTCGTTACACTATTTTTTGCGACAAACTATTGTGGCACAGCAATGGTCTAAGACACATACCATGTTCAGGAGTTTCTTAAAAAAGTAACAAAGGTCAAATTTCCTCCAGAACCCAAGATTGCACCTTCCAACAGCAGCAACATCCGACGAAAAGAGGAGGGATTTCCTAATTCGACATTCTGTTTTGAAACTAATTCTTATTCCGACAAATTATGAAAACCAATAATCTTCTATATTTTAATTGGCTGGTTGAAGCCCCAATTTGTAAATCCGGTATATATAAGTTGTCGTGATCAAACGAATAGTCAGAGAGTTCGTCCATCAATTAGATAGGGGTGGAGAGGTAAGTAGTGTGAGTCCGTCAATTAGATAGAGGGAAGTTGGGATCGATAGGAATAAAACAAGAATGTAACTGGTAGCAGGTCGAATTTCTCAGGGCCGAATTTCTCAAATGTAAAGGTCGAATTTTGAGATGTAGAACCAGGATTAATTCCGGAGATGTAGAACTAGCATCAAATTTGCAGAGCACAAGAAATTGTAATGGAGTATCAGCTGATGTAATTTTTAATTGACATTTAAACTGATGTTTTGATTGAATTCAATAAATTCTAGTTCCAGCAATTTTTTTCTTTTATGTAAGTACTGTAATTTTATTTATTTCTTAGCGTGAGTTAGTTTAGGACTTGCTCCAAGGAGTAGCAAGGATCCACCGCAACTTGGAGTCGAGTCCCTCGTTCTTCATAGATTTAGGAATTGTGCTTTAGTGTAATTGGTAGAATTATATTTTGTTTCGAATTGTTTTTAATTAGTATCTCAGATTTCCTAATTCTTCACTTAGATCATTATTTTGTTTTCCAATTCTTGAGTTTGATTCAGTAGTTAGAACAGATTTTAATGCTTTGAGTTTTAGTAATGGTTTGCCTTACTTAGTTTTGTTTGAATGTTTGCAGGTTTTAATGCTCATTTAATTAGTTTATGCATCCTTGGACTTCGCTTAATAATTAGATTTATTTTTAGTTAGAATCATTCTTGTTTTCGTAGTGTGATCATTTCCTTAGAAGAGCAAGTTTGAGTGCAGATTTAATTGTGCAGGTAGAGTGATTTCCTTTTCATTATTGAGTTACATGGTTTTGGATAGTAAGCTTGTTTTTGGATGATTCATTTAATCTAGATTAAAATCTTTGAATTGAAAGGCTATCATAGATTATTTGTTGTTGGAAATACTGAGAGGGGGGTGAATCAGTGTTTCTTTTCAATTGTTAATTTTACCAATTAGATCACCTATATTTAGAACACAAAATGAACAATCAAAATAAAATCTTTTATTAATTTCTTCTTTACAATAAATCAAGTACAATATATGTAGGGCACCAACCCTACATGAAGACACCAATCTTCAATCTCCCAGACTCCAACCTGTATTTTCCAAGCACCGACTTGGACTTCCAAGGCTCCAACCTTGTCAATTCTGAGGCACCAACCTCAAGGGCTCCAACCCTATATCTGGTACAGGCTCCAACCTGGTCTCTTGAGGACACCTATCCTCTAGGGCTCCAACCCTATCTTCCAAGGCACCAAACTTGTCAATTCTGAGGCACCAACCTCGTCAATTCTGAGGCACCAACCTCAATGGCTCCAACCCTATCTTCCAAGGCACCAACCTTGTCTCTATGAGGCTCCAACCTCCTGCTTCATTTCGTCAAGATATATTTGGTTATACTTACAGTTTCCAATGTCTTCTTCAACGAGCCCTAACAATCTTCAACTTACTCTTCACTGTAATCTACACATCACGTCATCAATGACAACCTTTTCTTCGTAGAAGGTGTCATCACTGCTCTTCATCGTACCCAAACAATTTTTCCAAGTTACCTCATGATGGCTTCATCAATGCATCATCATCTTCAACATTATCTCCACAAGATCTTCAATATGTCTTCAAGTTACTCCAAGATGTCTTTGAAGATTCTTCAAGAGTGTCTTCACAAGATGCTCCAAAATGTTGTCAATGTGCTTCAAAAAGAAGTTTTCAATAATGCTTTCCCCAACAATATGTTCTCAACACAATTTCCTTGGTAATGCTTTAATATTGCTGCTACACAATTTCTTTAATGAGGTTGTTTCCAAGTTTGGCCTATAAGGATGTCTTCAAAACTTCAAGGTTTTTAGAACTTCTCCAAATATGGTTTTCAATCACTGCTCCAAATATGATGATCACTGCTCAAATATGATACCCAAAACCACTGATATAATTTCTGTCCAAATAGGTCCAAGTTTTATAGACCAGGTTCCAAGGTTGTGACTCGAGATTCACAAGACTCCACAGGTCTGTTCCACAGCAAACTTGCAAATTTGAACTCCAATCTCCAGGTGACTGTCCGTGTATCACCACAGACTTAAATCCAAGTTTGCAATCATAGGTTCAAGGCTTCCAAAGTTTTACAAGCCACAGGTCAAATTTCAATTGTTAAGAGTCAGCTACAGGTTCGATCCTCCAATTTTATGTATATTGTATATTCGAGCCCCCAATGGTTACTATCCTCATGTCGAAGTGATTACCCACGAACAAATCTTCAGAAAATATATCCAACATAAAACCTCGATACCACAAAAATAATTACGTCGTCCACAAATGATTTTCAAGGATCCAAGCCTCTGCAATAGATGTGATTTTGAAAATCTCCGCTCAGATTCAAGCTTCCTACAGGCTTGTAGATCCGAGCCTTCTACAGGTCTGCAAATTTTATTTTCCACAAATTTATAACCGAGCTTCCACAGGTCCTTCATAGTTCTGCAAATTTGAGCCTTTTACAAATTCAAGCCTTTCAACAAATCAGAGATAGAAATATATCGAATATTGTAATCACAGGTCCGATATGCAATTTCTCCACAGGTCCGAGCGTTTTACAAGTGACTTTTCACCGCACCGACTTCCCCAATTTGACCTCGATCCCAAGTTCATGATGTTCCGAAAAAAAAATCGTAACGTTGTCTCGATCTCAGATTTCGATATGTATTATCTTAGATTTTATTTTTATTGCTTCTTCTAATAATTTTTGACCGAGGATGAGAACGGAACGAGCTCATGCATTTATCCAAGTTGGCGTAGCCGATATGCAACGTCCAACGTTTTTTGGCCGACGTGAAAAGGTGAAGCGATGGAGCCAATGTGTACAACATTTGGAGAGCCGACTAGTTCGAGATCGGACGAAAGCCATTGATGTACGATTTGGACAAACAGGAATAATGTGAAACGTTAAGATCCTTGACGTTTAATCTCCATATGAAATCCGCACTTACCAGGGTAAAAACACGCACCTGTTGTTGGTCATGAATGAGGGTGTGCGACATGTTGAACAACTGTGCTGGCGACCGTAGTGCTGACATGGATGTCCAATATATATATGTATTTTTTTTATTTTTTTTGTGCAAGATTAAACACTTCTATTATTCTATAAATGTTATATCATATAAATGTAACATTCATATTTTATATAACACTTTTTTTGTTCCCCCTTTTTTTTTTAAGTCCATGTCATATTTCTCCATTGACATATATTTTAGGTCATCTTCCATATGGGGCATCTTCCCTTCCATATAAATGTACTTTAGGGTTAGTTTTAATACTGCACCTAGGGTTTCCCATATTGACATAAACCCATGACACCAGTAGGAATTGTCATCATTTTCAATCATACTTTTTCAGGCATACTCAACAAATCATTTGTATATGCGTCAACAAAGCACTTCGATTGCTTTCTTATTAACATCATAATGGCATCATTAATAGCTTGACATCTTCAATAATGGCATCCTTATCAAACACGAGGGACGACATCATCATCTGAAACCAAGCATCTCAAGAATATCGACATCTCGGTCAATGCCATATTGACATCAATGACAACCTTGATTGACATTTGTAATGCTATTTTTAATAGGATCTTTTAAGTGTTATTTTATATGAAGCAAAGTAGTTTTCTTTTAGCAATAGTTAGGATTGTTTCTTTTGTTAATTTCGAATCTTGAATTTGTTATCAAGAGTAGTTCTAGTAGTTTAAGGTTTGAAGTTATTATTAGAATAATGTGTGTTCTTTTGGTTATCTCCAATTTAATTTCAAGATAGCGAAAGGAGTTAATAGATTAGGATTTTCAAGATATCATAGGAGATTTAAAAAGTAGATCTGGAGTGCGAGAATGATTGAGGATTGCCTTGAATTTCATTATAGTTTAATTGCAGTATGGAGTTTGCAGTGAATGAAATTAGTTAAGTAGGTTCCCTTTTTAAGATTGTTTATTTGCCAACAAAGGTGTGTTTCATTCCAGTACCTAGTTTATCATTACGAAGGAATATATTTATACTCTGACCATTAAGCTGAGCCAATACGCAATACAACTCGCGTTTACGACTCCCGGATTGATAATTAATATTGAGAGGTTTAATCCGACAATTAAACCAACCAACATAAGGCTTGGCCTCAACATGGTAATTCATTAATAGATTATAGACATCTAATAGTTAAAAGGGTCTAAGACAACAATTGGGCCTCAATCTACCAAGATGTGTAAAAAATACATAACAGAATATGCTGAAACGTTTACAAGGTCATGGTAATTCATTAATCGATTATAGACATCTGATAGTTAAAAGGGTCTAAGACAACAGTTGGGCCTCAATCTACCAAGATGTGTAAAAAATACATAACAGAATACGCTGAGACGTTTACAACGCCAAAATCAACCATATGCTGTAACAATAAGATTGCTTTTAAGTTATTTCAAGGGCATGCATCTTATATTATAGTGGAGAATGATAAAATTACAGCAGTAATATCATTGCTTAACTAGAAGACAATTGAGTTGGTTTCCCCTCAAAACATATAAGCAACATCTCAGTCTCAGCGCTAAATTCAAGACACAATGAGATAAGATAATTTTATTAATGTCCAACAAATGACCACAAATGTAGCTCAACTGGAATGATAACGAGTACAAATAGTATGAAATTATAATGTGGGAGTGCAAGCACAGCTTCTAGAAAACAATGTTATCGGAACCGAACCGGTTATCGAACCGGAAAACCTTGTGGACCGGGAACCGGTCGGAACCGGACCGGAACCGGAAAAAAACCGGAAAATATATTTTAAAATATATATATATATATTAAAAATTATATATTTTTTACACAAATTCATACTTAATTCATTGATTTAAACATAGATTTATCTATCATCTTCGATAGTCAAGGTTTTGTTTGAGTGATGGGTACATTTTTAGTAGGGTCATGATAGAGGAGTTTGACAACCAATGTCACTAACATCAAGGTACATAGAGGGATTGGTGCTCTTGATTAAATACGAGTTCCATACCCTAATACATGATAAAATTCGATGGAAACATTGCAATAGCAAAATCCTGAAATCCTGAAAAACTGATAAGTCTGCTGGATTTTGAATGAGATCTAAAATTCTACTTTCTCCATATGAAATCCAATGAGGTCGGAACCACTCTCAAACATCCTGAGTCATTTCATGGTAATGTTAAAAATTTAAGTAAAATGATGAAAATGAAGATTAAGGAGAATGTCACTTTTACTTTAAGAATTTAACATTACCATGAATAGTGTGAGGGAAATAGAGGGGGTGGGGGTGTTTAAGTAGCTTTAGGGGGGGCTAGGGTAGCGTTATTAACTAGGAAAAATAATAATTTAGAAAAAAAATTTAAAAAAAATTAAGAAATTTTTTTTTTTTTTAAGTGCCCAGGCTTGTGAACCGGTGGAACCGGCCGGTTCAGTGACGGAACCGGCCGGTTCAGTACCGAACCGGTCATTTCCGGTTCGGAGGGCCGGTTCGGACCGGTTTTGCCGCCAAATCGGTCAGACCGGCCGGTTTTTCAGAACCGGTTCGGTTTTGATAACATTGCTAGAAAATGCTCATCACTAGTAGTGCTACCACGACATGCATATAAAAATATAAAAGACTGGCATGATTAAAAAAAATCAATAGCCTGCCAAAGAAGAATGAGTGAAAAAGGAAGATATGGCAATGTAGCTAAAGATGTCAGGGGCTCCTAAGTCTGATGACCGAAGGTAAGGGAGGCGAACTAGGCACTACCTTGATATCGAAGTCCCCTAGAACCAACGGTGGGTCTGGCAGTATGATCCTAGGGAGGATGTCCGAGGAGGGGATACTGCTAGCATCCAAGGTTAAAAAAAATTGCTTGATATACCAATTCATTCTGTTGACAACTAATCAACCATATCAACTTTAAGTATAACCAAATTTTCAAATAAAAAGATGATTGATACATTAAAAGTTGTCCTGCATCTTATTTTTGAGTGAAAGTGATCCCTGTTAGCTTAAATAATGATCCATATTTTCCTGTCATCTTGTTTTACCGTCCACAGATCTCCTCAGATCTACTCCTTCCAACTCAATGCTTTAAAACTCAGGCTCGGCCTCAGAATCCAGTGTCAATGCTGACTTAGACTGATCTGATTCCAATGACTTGGTTTACTAGAAAATACATAAAATATTTATATTTTAATGAAATTTATATTTTAAAGTTTCTGAACCATGATTCCAAAACAATAATGAAATTTTGAAAGAGAACATGATAAGTAAATGTGCAAGAATGTCTAAATGAAAAAAATAAAGACCAGCAACATTCCACCATTGCTTATGTTGGGATCACATCATTAGTATCAATCTTTTCCTCTTGTATACCTTTCGCTTCTATGTCGATCCTCTAGGGGCATCAATCAGTGCCACCCTATTTTGATGAAACTTTCTAATTGTTATAGCATCATTTCTCACCTTCATATGATTCATGATTGCTTTTATGGCTTTGGGCACCCATTCCTACAGACTTGGACAAATTCACTTAAAAACAGTGTAAAAATCCCCATACGCGGTTATGCCCAGATTTTTCCGCGTGTATACACGGGTCCACATGCACTTTTCCGCGTATGCCATTAAAATCATTAAAAAATATATAACAATTCCCTATTTTCGGGCTGGGTTGATGGTTACTTTGGTAGTTCAACCACCCCAGCACGTGGCCAACTGTTTCCAACTATTGAAACTACTTTGAGGGAGTATAAAAGCCCCTCATGTGCATGGCCTAAGGGAGAGAGAGAATTTATTGATATTATACTATGTTGGTATTCCCTATCCAAGTCTGAATTCCCGTGCCTCCTGCACTTCCCAGTTCATTATAGGAAACCCTTGTTTCCTGGAGATGCTCATCTTCCTATATGTCATCTCGTATGCACCAGTTCGGAAGGAATCTTAGCGAGGCAAGGGTGGGACGGATCCGGA
This sequence comes from Pinus albicaulis, assembly GCA_034641835.2. Classification (NCBI taxonomy): domain Eukaryota; kingdom Viridiplantae; phylum Streptophyta; class Pinopsida; order Pinales; family Pinaceae; genus Pinus; species Pinus albicaulis. The sequence continues at coordinate 46,173,802 of CM076569.1, read as the reverse complement.
CGACGGTCTGCTCGAAGATCGTAGAAGGATTCAAGTGATCTCTCCACTTGTTATTTCTGTACATGCTATTTATAATACAGAAGTACCATCTTGTTCCCAAAATATACGTGTTAGTGTCTGCTTGCATATATGAGAATATTGTTATTTAAGCATTCATTATGGTTTATCTAATGTTTTATATGGATTTCACTAACATTTAGAGTAGATATATGCTGTACAACCAGTTCTTTGTGCTTGTTTCTTCTTTTCTTTCAGGTTAAGAAGGAAGGACGGTTGCGGGGGTTTGGACCCCGCGGGATCTGCTTCAACCGTAGGACCTATGGATAACTTCCTCGATCTACTCTATTTAGTTTTTCATGAACATGTATGGTTGTGTGAGTCCTTCTTAAGTAGCATGCCCTGCTCTGTGGAGGTTTAAACCCAACAAACCTCTAGGGTGATTTTCCCCGAAACACTAATCCCAACCTTATAATATGCCTAACCAATGATTTTGGTTTGAGTGAAAGGTATTGCTACTGCAAAATCTAACAGGCCTAGTGCAAAGCCTCCATGACCAACCTAGGTCTTATGGAAACAAGAGATTACTGGTCTCTCTCCAACTATTTAGTCATGGATGTTATCCCCACAAAAGAGGCTTTCCTAATGAAATCTCCAACACGATATTCAACAACCAAGGGCTTTTTGTTGCCCCAATTGTACACGTGAATGTGACAATGCTCAGGGCAGGGGTTGTCACTCTGATCCCAACCCTCTCCATTTAAGTTGTCTCCCTACAGTAGACTAAGGGGGCTAGTCCCTATGGATGAAACAATGGATTTGGGAGGCACAACTGAATGGCCTACCAACTTGGTTGAATATAACTAGCAAGTTAAGATTATTTAGTACAACATGATTAGATTCAAGAAACTCTTAAGTATGAGACCAGTGCCTTGGGAGTCAAATTACTTGCACAATATGATTTAATTTCCAAGTTACCGGATGAACAGTTGCTGCTAGGATGAAAACTATCCTATATGAAATGTGACACCTAGAATTAAGTGAAATGAAAACTCTTGGTTAATTTTAGATTAAATGCCTATTCTAAGTGAATCCTCTCTTTCAATTGTTTTGAAATTAGTCTCAAGTGTAGGTCGTGGAGAAAAACCCAGGGGAAGAAAGCTATGGCTTTGTTAATGATACCTCCCCTAGAGTTCTAACTACTTGAATGCCCCGGACGTTGCAGGGACTGTGCCCCTGACGACTACAAAGTCACTATGTTAACCACAAGTGAGGATCTAAACTTCACAAGTTGGGTGAGAAAGGCGGTCCTATCTTTCTATCAACCAAGCTTACGCTTGGAGGTAAATTGATTAATGCACAACTAATCCTAGGATGTAGTGCAAGTTATGAGTGAATGTCTTAAATGAGATCACTAGATGATACTCTTAAGTACTTTCAATTAAATTAGATGCTTACGATGTTTAATCCAACGACACAAATAAGTACTTAAAGAGAGCAATTATAAAAACAACCTCAATTAAGGTAATGTGCTAATGGAACAAGATAGGAACAATGCCCAAATACAAATCACTTCAAGATCTATTCAATGATTAGCAATCTCAAAATTTGGCAAGTGCTCTAAATAGATAACCAATGAGAAGCAAGGAGCATCAAGCTAATGAGGAATAGGACTATCCAATTAAGATCACAATATTACTCAAAGAAGATGATATCACAAGATTAACCTTAGCTCACAATGTTCTTAAACCATGAAACAAGATAATGCTCGTGTCCAATTAGCAACCAATTCCTTATTGTCATTTATCAATTAGAAGTAATAGGTTACTTGCAAGAGTGTGATGCAACAAAGTGATATCAATAGAATGCCAATGTTAAGTTAATCTTCTTGAGATGAGATTACTAACAGTGACTTTTAGAAGTGAAATGCACCATGCAAATGCAATAAATGCAAGATGAGCAATGATCAATTATTCAAGCTTCACAATGAGATGTGCAATTAGATTCTCTTCATAAACAAGGTTGATTTTTAATAGAGCGCACTTAGATGTAAATCGTGAGATGCAAAATTATGCCAATGATGCAAAATGCAAAGGGTGACCAGCCAGACAACAATGATTAGTTTAACCACTTAGAGCAAAATCACTTATGTTATTTTGCCAAACCAAGCTTATTATGACTTCTTAAATGTATTAGGGCTGCATAGATCAAAACTTCAGCACCAAAACTCACAAACTTCACTGTTGTAGCAATTATATCAGACTCAGGAAAATGTATATCAGATCTCCAAAATTAACTAGAAAACCATGATAAACATGAGACAAGTCCTTATCGCTTGAGGTTAATGATGAGATGAATGTAGACTTATGCCAATAATTTTTGGAGCTTATTTAGGGTGTGTATTCAGAGATTTTACTGCTGCTATGAAATGATATCAGATATTATCATAAGACAGAAAAGAAAAAATGGGGTAAGAGAGCAAACCCTTGGCCCTAAGGCCTTGCTAGATGACTAGTTGACCTTTCAAAGTGCACTAGAGCTCCTTCAAACCAATGTTGCACGAAGCGGGGACGAAGCGGGGACGTTTTTTGGAAGCGGGGACGCGGAAGCGTCATTTCCAAAAAATCTAGGAAGCGAAGCGTCTCGGAAGCGTCTACTATATATATATATATTTTTTTTTTTTTTTTTTGCATTTATATTAAAAAAATATCCAAAATACCAAATTAATTGTAGAAGATATGGAAGCATGCATATTTGTACATAAATCAAGATAGATATGACATCCATTGTACATTAATGATTAATTATTTGAGCATCAACCATTTAGAATAGATGCATCAACCATCTATAATCTAGATTCTTCTCCTCTTATCTAGCCTTTGCCTCTACCTCGATTATCTAGAGACATTAGTCAAAATTGCCCAATTTTGATCAAACCCTAATGCAAGCCTTAAAATATGGTAGAAAGAACTTAACATGCTTGATCGATTATTTTGACTTGATTGAAATGTAATTTTTTGCTAACGACATGACAAAGGAGTTCAACAGTTAACACCACCAACACTAGGGTACATATAGGGCTTGGTGCTCTTGATTAAATGCTAATCACATACCCTCATACATGATATAATCTAATGACATGCCACCATACCATTGATCCTGAATTCCTGAAAACTGTTAAGTCTGCTGAATTTTGAAGAGGATATGAAATTCTATTTTCTCCATATGAAGTCCGATCAGGCTGGAACCACTCTCAAACATCCTGAGTCATTTCATGGTAATGTTAAAAATTTAATTAAAAGGATGAAAATGAAAAATAAATGAGAATGTCACTTTTACTTTAAGAATTTAACATTACCATGAGGGAGCATCTAAGAAATATCTAAGGAGGTAAAAGAGAGCTTATATTTTTTTCCTTCTATCCCTAACTCAGCACTAACTCACCTACTAACCCAACCAAGGACAAAAATTAAAAAAAAAAATCAAAAAAATCATTTTTCTGACCTACATTAGTCGGATCCGTACGCTGTGGTACGGAACCGTTCGCGATCCGTACGGATCCGTACCGGAACCGCGGCGGATCCGTACAGCGATCCGCCGTACGAACCGCGGATCCGCTGTACGGAACCGCGGATCCCTGCGTACGGTTCCGAAATTGCAGGAATCGTAAATTTTTTTAGGAACCGCGGTTCCGGGTACGGATCCCGTACGGATCCGTACGGGACGCGGTTCCTGCCTTGGAGCCGGGGGGGGGGGCGTTTCCTGCAACATTGCTTCAAACACCTGCAACAATATTTGTTAGCTTGAAAATAGTGGATCAGCCCTCTTGTGACTGAAGCTAGGGCTTTTAGGGCTTGTCGGTGTCCTGTTTGGCAACTTTTGCCCTTGAAACCCTTGCCCAAGAGGCTAGTTAATTTGCAAAACAAATTGTTAGCAGAATAAACTCAAAAATTATGAGCAAATCAATAGAACCTAATCCCAAATAATTTCCAATGATGCCCTACATATGCAAGAACAAAAACTAGTCCAAAACCCCAATATATACAAAAAATTCAAAACCCCAAACACTAGCTGCAAAACAAAGGTTAGAAAATAAAATTATTGTCTAAAATGTATTTACAAAATATACAAGTGTACAATGCTTAGAAGATTTGAAAAATAGAATTTTTATAGACTTTGACAATAGCCAAATGTATTTCGAAAAATAAATGCTAAACCACAGCCTTTGCAAAGTTGGAAAATCACATAAAATATTCAGAATCCAGACATGGTCAGCCTGTGCCCACAGTTTGTGAACTTCGAGCCCAAGGGTCATGGAAATTGCAAACTCTATATATTTTCTTAAGAAGAAACGGTTAGAACATACAATGAATTGGATCACCTAAGATAAGCCCAAAACTTACCAATAGAATGTTCCTATCATCTACAAATGAAATAACGATTTAAATGATATTTGAAGCACAATATAGGAATACAAATACCACAAATCAATGGGACAAAGACACTATGAACTGCACCTCAAAGTCTTTTAATATGTTGATCAAAACATTCCCAGTAGAACAATGGCATTACACAAGCATTTACAAAATTACATCAGACCATAGATCAAGATCCCTTTCCAAGATCGAAGCAAAAAGCTTTCTATTTATACAGAAATTCCTCCAAGTGTAAAATAACGACTAGTTGGTTTGATCCCCGTCAAAATAATCTCGATCGTTGATAAATCTTTCATCAAATTTTAATCTTTGTCGTCGAAAATACTTATTTTTGAGGAATTTTCGAATTTCTCATTAAAACAATTTTTTATTAGTTCAAAAATAATTATTTTGAACTAATTTCCTCAAAAAATTGACTTTGACTTAACCAACCAGGTCCAAGGGTTCCATTTTTCTTGAAATTTCCAATATTCCCTTGGTGGGGGACCTCCAACAGACTCGACTAAAACACTAGGACTCACTGAAGACTTCGACGATAAATTCCACCCTATAGCTTTGGAGTGAGGCTAGAGGGAAAAACTTTGTCAATCATCCATGTTTAGAAGCATAGATAATTAGTAAGATGAAAAACCTCCTAGAATGAAATTCGTTGCCAAAATCATAGGCTTACCTAGGTTGTTACATAACTAACGGTCGTACTAGCATCATTTACATTACAAATTTGCAGAATTGGTTTACAATGACATAATAGACTGTTTGCAGATGATTCAGAACTTTGAAAAAATTCCTTCAAGTCTTTGGACCTTGCTTCCTTGGAATGTGAAAAAATGGGTGCAATAGGGACTTCAATGGCCATGATTAAAACTTAATCGATGGTTGAGATCATCTCCAAGTGAATCTGTGTGAATTTCTAGAGAATACTCACACCTCTCAATTAATTACTATTAATTAACCATTTTTCCGAAGAAATATTTAATTACGGGTCAATTAATTTAATTGAGTCATCTCTAGGTGGAATTTCTATAAACGATTTCTAGGTTTTGAAGATCTCATGTGTTTTAGCTTCTCCACAAAGTTTCAAGAGTATAACATGATGCTACAAAAACTAACACTCCCTCTTAGCGAGGAAGGTGTTTTCTCTTTCTAGTGTTGCACAATCTGCCACAACACCCTGTCTCTGCAAAATCCTCCATACACGTTGTTCATGTCGAACAACTGGAGCTTCCTATTATTGTCCACCCACCACTGCAATAACTCTGATTCATCTGCCACTGACTGTAGCTGAAACATGTTGCATTTGTGTTGTTGACACTACATTGTACATATTATATTGGTGCCAACTCTCCATTTTCACTACAACTCAACTAAAACTTCCTCTCAAGTTGTTGTTGTTGCTGCAACCACTGCAACTGAGAAGCATCCAAAATACTTTGTCTCTACTACTGAAATGGGTTCTCCACTATCCCCATTTTTTTCTCTGAAATAGAAGAACTTAGCTCTCCCTAGAGCTTTCGTGAGTATATTTGTTGTTATCCTCCACAATGTCCCAAGGCTGTGGAGACCGAAGTGTGAAAATTTCTAAATGTTACTATTATGCAGAAATCTACTGTTAGATCTGGTTATGCTCCTCCTACTTAATTAAGTTATTAACTGAATAATTCAAATTAATATCAAAGCAAAAGACATAACATACTTTCACCAATTCAGATCTAAAAAAAGTACATGCACACATAGACAAACTGACACAGTGATTTTCTGGACAAATACTCCCCGGAAAAACCCAATGCGAGAAAACCGGTCTCTGGCTGCTGGAGGGTTTTATTATTAAGAGTTTTATGAAAACAGAAAATTTGGGTTCTAGATCTGGAAAACCTGACAGAGAAACTATAGATTTGCAACTCACTGGTTGTTCTGAAGCCAAAATATTGACTAATCCACACCCTCAAACAGGATTTACAAGACTCATCCAAAATTAGGCCCTAGATACCCCAGAGTTGCCCCTGAAGACCCTGCGTCAGCCTCTGCAGCCCCTACATCCCTCAGCGCTGCCCTGGAAAGGGCTGCATTACCCCAAATTGGGTGACGCAGTCCCTACGCTGCCCCTAGGGGTCTCTACATAACCTCTGAGGGTTTCCAGCTACCTTACGCTGCCCTGGGAGTGACTGCGCAGCACCTACGTAGCTGAAGTTGCCCCTGGGTTGGGAAACTACTCCCCTCTTGCTGCTGAAGCCCCTGCTCCTCTATGTTGCCTTTTTGAAGTTGCTCTCTGTTTCTTGCTGATTCTAGACACTGTGATTAGATCATCCCCTTTGTCTAAACTCCCCTCTCTACTACTGAAACACTTCAAAGAATTATTAGCAAACCCTGCCCTAGAATCTCAGCTTAGCTTCAGTGCTATGCCTCTCTGTGTCCTTACAAATGACCCCAAGTCTTTCCTTTATACTTTTCTCGTTGGGAAACCAAGGGCCATGATCAGATCTTGAATCAAAGGCTTAAATTAAAAGAAAGCTTGATCCGTGTGATTTAAGACATTTTCATCACATGTTTAATTTAATTAACTTTAGTTATTTAATTTTCCTAAGTTTAGACTCAAGAAATACATTAACATAATTAATTAATTAATTATTTTCCAAACCAGATGAAATTTCCCAAATTCCTTTATGGGTCTTGTAGATCAAGTGTACTCTAGTCCCTCCACAAAATTTGGGAGCTAGAGCACATCTGATGCTACCCCAAATACACAAAATCTCAACACTCCCTCTTAGCATAGAGTGTGCTCTAGCAATACATCACACCATGCATTACAAAATTTTGGGCACTGGTTTCTGTGCTGCTGATGCTTGGCTTGCTGCAACTCAACTCTACAATGTTGCTGCCATTCTGTACTACTACCTATGACACTGTCACCGCCACTGCCACATCTGTACTGCAGCTCCCTCTCAATTTGTTACATCTATGTTGCCCCTACCACTGCCACTGCTAACTATTGCACTACAACTTCAGTAACTGAGAGAAGCAACTGAATCTCTTGCCCAATCTTTGACAAACAAGTTAGTTGGGTTGCATCCTCATCATTAAAGCTCCATAGGTTGTTGATCTGTGCTGACATCTGGAGAATGATGCACAGCTACAACTCTGCACTGCATAAGCAGACTCCCTCTACACTGCTGAAGTCACATCAGCCCCTTGTGCTGAAATTTCTCACGTTGTTGTTGTACTACATTGTCCTCCTGAGGCCTCCACACTGCTACAGCTCTTCTCTGCATAAGCAGCTCTGCTCTACGTTGTTGAAGTCACATCAGCCCCTACATTGTTGTTGCCTCTACGATGCTGCTACATCTACACTGCGCTGCTCCTTCCAGCCTTCAGATCTGCCTTTGCTTCATCTGTGATCTATGCACCCACTGCTCCACTTGTCCCGCTACTGTCTTAAGGCTCCCATAGCTCGGATGTTGAAGAAAAGAGATCTTGGGGTATGACCAAAATCCCTTTTCATGTAGAAATCTCGATCCTGGGCCTGTGGGTTATGGCCCACTAAGTCTTATCAGAAGCGTTTTAGCCTTTTAAATATAATCGTGGATCTTTATAAAATCAATCATCCCCTTAATCACTATCACTAGCATACAAGATTTGTGTTAAGGTTTTAAAAACCTCGCAGCAAACAATAATATAAACACACGGAAATATTATATACATTCAACTCTAATTCACATATTCCGATGCGATATCATCGGCAGTCGCAAATCGGATTATTTAAATGCCAAACATGTTAAGACTTCGGCAGCTCCGATTCGATTCAATCAGAAATCGGCAATTTGTAATGCACTCTCAATTTCGCCTTCCAGATCTGCAATTCGATCGATCCATTACACCAAGTTGGGAACGCTTTCCATTCAACAATTGACCGATCAGTCTCCCACGGATTCGATTGATGTTTCGTTCCTGCCTCTGTAATTAACTTGCAGGTAGAACTTTAAGATTTTACTAAGGCGCCCTGCCTCTGATCAATTCACTGTTCTATTCAAAAATAGACAGAATCTAAAATGAATTCTGCGTCACACACACTTTGACCGTCCAACCTGCTTATGCATTGTTGAGTGTTATCCCAACATGCTGTTTCGACTTCACATGGAGAATACATACTCACACGCTGTTCAACAACTTTCTACTGTGGCAATTCAATCGCTAACTACATCCGCATCACACACACACAATTCTTGTCAACCTCCATATATAACAATTAAACAACATTTTAGATCGCCATCGATCCTTTGACTGATCGATGGTCGATCAACAAGCTCACAACAGAGGATTTAACTCATAAATTTAAACTATGAAAAACCCATCACTCAACATGCAGAAAATGACAGAATCTATAGTTTTGATTATATACAAAATCGCTTGAATCTAAGGCATTGCAGCCTTAGCCGATAGATCCACACCGATTACATTGTATTCTCACCCAATTTCCCACACAAATGTCTATCTATCGCTCTGTATATATTTTTCTATCCCTGTTACATTATATATATATAAGAAGCGTTTAGAAAGGAAGGATCCGGTCAGATCCGATCCTTGTTTTTCTCCAACAGAAGTCCTCCATAATGCGTGTATGGCAGATAACATATCCATCAAATCCTCTTTAAATCTGTTTTAGAGCAGATTTTCCTCCCTTCATTCAGCTCGACTGTCCACGTCTTCCTCGCTCTGCTTGGATTCCTCTTTAATTAAGGGGCGTTAGATGCTCCTGCATCAGACTCCCGAGGTAAAAAAAATAAATTTGTGACCTCCTGGTCATATGCTTCTCCTTGTTCTTAGCAATTCTACCCACTGCATTTCTTCAGTGGAACTGCCTTCATGATCTTCTGTGAGCTGCAACCAACCTCTGCAGTAACAGTCTCCTCTGTTACACGATACCTCACCAAGCCCTCCTCACTCGGTCTTTTGGCATCCTTCTGGTTCTCTCCTCTGGAACCAATTGAGCACACCTTGCTCTAGGTTGCTGCAAATCTTCTCACTTTCCGCTGCCGCTATCTGCACGACAGTAAGACCATAAACTCTCCAGCTTTAACACAACTGTACCTCTTTCCCCTTCTGCTTGCATTCTTCTTCCTTCTCGCAGGAAATCCTTTCCCTGCTCTGATACCACTTGATGAAAAGAGATCTTGGGGTATGACCAAAATCCCTTTTCATGTAGAAATCTCGATCCTGGGCCTGTGGGTTATGGCCCACTAAGTCTTATCGGAAGCGTTTTAGCCTTTTAAATATAATCGTGGATCTTTATAAAATCAATCATCCCCTTGATCACTGTCACTAGCATACAAGATTTGTGTTAAGGTTTTAAAAACCTCGCAGCAAACAATAATATAAACAAACAGAAATATTATATACATTCAACTCTAATTCACATATTCCGATGTCATATCATCGGCAGTCGCAAATCGGATTATTTAAATGCCAAACATGTTAAGACTTCAGCAGCTCCGATTCGATTCAATCAGAAATCGGCAATTTGTAATGCGCTCTCAATTTCGCCTTCCAGATCTGCAATTCGATCGATCCATTACACCAAGTTGGGAACGTTTTCCATTCAACAATTGACCGATCAGTCTCCCACGGATTCGATTGATGTTTCGTTCCTGCCTCTGTAATTAACTTGCAGGTCGAACTTTAAGATTTTACTAAGGCGCCCTGCCTCTGATCGATTCACTGTTCTATTCAAAAATAGACAGAATCTAAAATGAATTCTGCGTCACACACACTTTGACCGTCCAACCTGCTTATGCATTGCTGAGTGTTATCCCAGCATGCTGTTTCGACTTCACATGGAGAATACATACTCACACGCTGTTCAACAACTTTCTACTGTGGCAATTCAATCGCTAACTACATCCGCATCACACACACACAATTCTTGTCAACCTCCATATATAACAATTAAACAACATTTTAGATCGCCATCGATCCTTTGACTGATCGATGGTCGATCAACAGGCTCACAATAGAGGATTTAACTCAGAAATTTAAACTATGAAAAACCCATGACTCAACATGCGGAAAACGACAGAATCTATAGTTTTGATTATATACAAAATCGCTTGAATCTAAGGCATTGCAGCCTTAGCCGATAGATCCACACCAATTACATTGTATTCTCACCCAATTTCCCACACAAATGTCTATCTATCGCTCTGTATATATTTTTCTATCCCTGTTACATTATATATATATAAGAAGCGTTTAGAAAGGAAGGATCCGGTCAGATCCGATCCTTGTTTTTCTCCAACAGAAGTCCTCCATAATGCGTGTATGGCAGATAATATATCCATCGAATCCTCTTTAAATCTGTTTTAGAGCAGATTTTCCTCCCTTCGTTCAGCTCGACTGTCCACGTCTTCCTCGCTCTGCTTGGATTCCTCTTTAATTAAGGGGCGTTAGATGCTCCTGCATCAGATGTGATCCAAGAGATGAGCTGCTCAAGGATCCCACCAATTTTCTTAGCTTCTCTACAGATCCATGTCACCCCACTTTTGTGGTTCATGAGCGCTCATGTCTGCATCATCTTCTGACCCATCATCCGCCACAGCAGCCTTGGAAGAAGAAGCTTCCTTGTCCTTTTTCTTTTGAGGACAACTGTTGGCGAAATGTCCTAATTCACCACAATGAAAGCATTTGATCTGTGAGAGATCCTTCTTCTTCTTTCATTGTTGCCTCTTTGATGCCAAGGCTACATCTTCTTCATCTTCCTTCTTCACTTTGCTTGAACCAGAGCTGTACTGCTTCTTGGTGAGTCTGTGGAGTTCTTCCTAACGCAGAACTGCCCATAAGCTGTCCCAATCTGGGAGGTCCGCTCTGCCCAAGATGCTTTGGAAAAAGGTTTCCCACTCATCTGTGACTACATTGAGAGCAGTCCTGACTATTGGCTCATCTTCCACCTTAGCACCCGTTGCAGTCAACTGATCTCTGATCGACTGTAATCTGAATAGGAAATGTTACATGTCTTCTCCCTTGGTCATCATGAATGACTGCATCTGAGTCTCCAACAACATCTTCCTTTAGACAAATTTTCCCTCATATAGGGATGTTAAGGCCTTCCACATCTCATTAGTTGTCTTCTTTTCAGCTATATGTGGGACAATATGGTCCTTCATCCCATCCATGATCAGCCGCTTGGCATGTCCAACAACTTCATTATGCTTCCTTAGGAGATCTGCATCAGTCGATGTGGCTAGAACTTGTTCTGGATGGTCTCTTACATGATATGCCTCTACGACTATCAAGATCCTAGCCTTCCAAACTGAAAAGTTGGATAGGCCATCCAATCTTTCCTGATCACATAGTCCATGAGGAGCAATCTGCTCATAAATTTGTCGGATCTCCCTTTCACTTTTCTAGAGATCTAGATCTAAGGCCCTTGGCGAAATAGGCACCTTCTGCTCCCCCTGACAACTGATTTCCCTTCTTGTAAGTCTGCCAAATCAACAACGATTTAGCTCTCTTTGTTCCTCTGATCAAACTGCAAGTTCCTTTGGCTAGAAACTCTCTGAGAAGCTGATCTCCTCCCGCTCTTTGTCACTAGTGCTTAAGCTAAAATTCTGAAAACTTCATAAATTTAACCCCACTAGCACCTTCTGAATTTCTGCAACTCTGCTTTAGGCTCTTCTGGATCTGACAATTTCAGATCTGCGTCACACTGGCTGGCTTCAGACAATCCCAGCGTTGTCTCTGCACAGTGAGTGCGTGGGTCTGCTGGAAGACAGCGTTACACTGTGTCACCCTGCCCTCTGCATAACTTTGCTTCTCTAAAAACTGTGTTGTCCCTTCAAATCTGCCCTTCACCTTGTGAAATTTTCAAGAGGAAAATATTTTTGCAATACTTGGTTTATTTCTCCTACTTATGAGATAAGTTATTTACAGATGCTTCAGTAAATTCTAAAATAAACACATTTGCAGATCTTCACTATTGCTAAGAGCATAAGAACAGAAAGATAATTTACATAAGTAGCACAATAGAAACAACCACATGAACACAGTTATTTTTGGACAATTGTTCCCGGAAAAACCCAATGTGGGAAAACCGGTGCAGCAGATGAGGGTTTTATATTTATCTTCAGAATGGGAAAGTACATTTACAAGAGTCTGATGAGCAGAGAAAAAATTGCAAACACCTGGCTGAATTTTCTAGACCTTCCAGACAAATTTCGGACCCTCGAGGTGACCTCCTTCACCCTCTGCGTCATCCAGTGTGAGAGCTCTGCGCAATCTCTCTCTGGACTGCGTGATTCTGCGTGGAGGCGTTCTTGCTGCTGATCAGCTCACCCTTCCCTTCATCCTCCTGACTTCTGCTTCCCGATAACTGACTCCTCCTCCTCCTTCTGCCTCTGCAACCCTGCCTCTACAAACTCACCCACTGAAATCGAATTCTCTTGCTTCAGAATCGATTTTCTTCAGGTACTGAGAATGTCCCCGGCTTGATTTCCAAATGGCCCTCAAGTCTCTTCTTATAGTCTTCTTGCTGATGAATCAACGGCTCAGATTAAAAGATGACTTGATCTTCGTTTTCTAGAAGATTCACACTCTGCTCTATTAATGCCCTTTAATTATTTAGTTTCCCTAAATTTGAACTTAGGGTCTGCATTAAAATAATTAATTATTTTAATAAAGTCATATCCGAGTGGAATTTCAACAAACGATTTTTGGGTTCTCTGGACAACTGATGTCCAAGCCTCTCTACCAAAAATGAGACTTAGAACACTTTCTGACGCTATAGAAATCAACACTCCTGCTGCTTTCTGTAGCAAGATCCTTCAGTCTTTTGCTGGTGACCCTCCTAGATCTGCAATTCCTCTGATACCATGAGAAAATTTTTGAATGTTAATATTATGCAGAAATCTACTGTTAGATCTGGTTATGATCCTCCTACTTAATTAAGTTATTAACTGAATAATTCAGATTAATATCGAAGCAAAACACATAACAGACTTTCACCAATTCAGATCTAGAAAAAGTACATGCACACATAGACAAAGTGATAGTGATTTTCTGGACAAATAGTCCCCAAAAAAACCCAATGTGGGAAAACCGGTCTTTGGCTGCTGAACGGTTTTATTATTAAGAGTTTTCTTAATACAGCAAATTTGGGTTCCAGATATGGAAAACCCGAGAGAGAAAATATAGATCTGCAACTCACTGGTTGTTCTGAAGCCAAAATATTGACACATCCACACCCTCAAACGGGATTTATAGGACTCAGCGAAAATTAGGCCCTAAAAACCCTAGCACTGCCCCTGAAGCCCCTGCGTCAGCCTCTGCATCCCTTGCGTCCCTCAGCGCTAGCCTGGAAAAGGCTGCATTACCCCAAACTGGGTGAAGCAGTCCCTACGCTACCCCTAAGGGTCTCTACATAAAACATGAACTTGATCTTCGTTCTCTACAAGATTCACACTCTGTTTTATTAATACCCATTAATTATTTAATTTCCCTACGTTTAGACTTAGGGTCCCCATTAAAATAATTAATTTTTTTAGTAAAACGTGAACCGAGTGGAATTTCCACAAACGGTTTTTGGGTTCTTTGGAATACAAGTGTCTAAGCCTCTCCACCAAATTTGAGACTTAGAGCACTTTCCAATCCTACCAAAATTAATACTACCCCCCATAGTCCATTGTTGGGAGATAGCTAGAATGGAGTGGGCGGGGATCAGAGTGACAGCCCCCGCCTTGAGCGGTTGTCGTAGTGCCTGTACAGTGTGAGCAACAACACGACCTCCTGAAAGCTGGAAGGTTCTGCAACCTGAGCCACCAATGCTTGGTACATGTCAGGGTGTTTGCGCTCTCTCTTGTTCGTCTTAGGAGCTTCAATGAACTGTTGAGATTTTGTGTATTTGGGGTAGCATCAATTGTTCTCTAGCTCCCAAACTTTATGTAGGGACTAGAGTTCACCTGATCTACAAGACCCATAAATGGACTTGGGAAATTTCATCTGGTTTAGGAGATATTAAATTAATTAATTATTTTAATGTATTTCCTAGGTTAAAACTTAGACAACTTAAATAATTAAAGTGAATTTAATTAAACATGTGATGAAATTATCTTAAGTCACACAGATCAAGATTTTCTTTAATCTTAGCCATTGATTCAAGATCTGATCATGGTCGTTGATTTGTCAACGAGAAAAGTATAAAGGAAAGGCTTGGGGTCATTTGTAAACACACATAGAGGCAGAGCACTAAAGCTAAGCTGAGATTCTAGGGCAGGGTTTGCTAAGAATACTCAGAAGTGTTTCAAATGCGAGAGGGGAATTTAGACCAAGGGAATGATCTGATCCCGGAGTCTAGAATACACAAGAGGTAGAGATCAGCTCAAGGACAACGCAAAAGAAGGCACCAGCAGCAACAACAAGGACAGCGTGATTTTCAGCAGGAAACCCTCAAGGGTTACTCAGAGACCCTTCAGGGGCGGCGTAGTGATTGCGTCACCCAGTCTGGGGTAACGCAGTCCCTTCTAGAGCAACGCTGAGGGTTTGAAGGACTTCTAACGCTGACGCAGAGCCTCTCAGGGACAGTGCTGAGGTTTCTAGGCCCTAATCTTGGCTAAGTTCTATAAATCCCATTTGAGGGTGTGGATCAGGCATTATTTTGGTCCTAGATCAGACATTGAGTTGTAGATCTAGCATTATCTCTATTGGGTTTTCCAGATCTGGAACCCAGATTTGTGTATTCAGAAATATTCTTAATAATAGAACCCTCCAGTAGCCAGAGACCAGTTTTCCCACCTTGGGTTTTTCCAGGGACTATTTGTCCAGAAATAATTATGTCACTTTGTCAATGTGTGCATGTGCTTATTCTAGATCTGAATTGGTAGAGAACTGTTATGTGTTTTGCTTCGATTTTAACTTGAATTTATTCAGTTAATAACTTGTATAAGTAGGAGGGGCATAACCAGGTTAACAGTAATAATTTCGGCATAAGATATAAGATTCAGAAATTTCTACATGAACTCCTTTGCATCTTTCAATGTCTAAAGAAATTCTCTACTAGTTCAACCACTAGTAGTGGGAGGCTCAACCAGCTCTGCTTCATCCTACCTCTATTGCTCTTTCTACTGTGAACTCGTTGGATCCCCTTCACCTGAGGAAATGCTAGTACTACTCACTATACCAGATACCTTTCACTATCCTACTGGCGGTCCTACAGGTTGCCCCTACTGTTGGACCAATGGAGGTTTTGTTGGATCACTCTGATCATCTACTGGAATCTCACAAGACTTCTTGAAGGCTTTGTCCTCCATGAACTTTAAATCCCGTCTCACTACGATCATCCTGCTGCTAGGAACATAGATCATGTATGCCTTTGAGGTTTCGCTATACCCAACGAGGAACCCCTTCTCTATAGTTTGATCCAACTTGGTGTGCTTCTCATCTGGCACATGGAAGTAAGCTATGCCATTGAAAATCTGGAAGTGACTCACCTTGGGCTTCTTTCCTAAGAAGACCTCTCCCGGAGTTATCTTCCCCAATGCCTTTAAGAAGAATCTTGTTCTAAATATACACCACTATGTTACATGCCTCTTCCCATAGAAACTTGAGCAAATCCTAATCATATAACATCTCTTTTGCAGCCCCAACTATATATATGTTCTTCCGCTCCTGTTAGAAAATTATATATTACAGAGCAATGGAACACATAAAATATGCGGAAACACAAACACAAAAAACATATAAAACAAGAGAGACACAGAGATATGTGGTTCACCCAACTTGATCTACGTCGAAGGAAACAGCCAATCCCTCCTTTATATTATCCAACAAAATGAAGAGACACAACCTATAGCATATTCGTTGTAATCTCCTCTTCTCTCTTACACAGTCCCCCTTTCTATTTCTCACTCAAAATATACACACGATGCACAGCCGCAAAATACAATACCCTCATACAACAAAGGAGTTGCCTTCTAGGGAAAAAACCCTAAATTAAACATAACTTCTACCGTCAGATCATCCACCTAATGAACGGCCCAGATTGACTACCAAATTACAATATTTTACAAGGCAATTTTACATCTGTTTTTAGCTTCAGGGGCGTTGCCCCCGAAACAACCCGCTAGGGGGGCTCCAAAAGGTCGTTGTCGCCCCCCCTGGACCCCCCTGACGGCGATCAAACGACGGGCAACGTTGTCGCCCCGTTAAGTACAGGGGTCCAATTTGACGATACATGTAAATAAAGAAGATAATCAAGCTCCACACCCAACAGCTCTGCTACCCCATTCTGTTGTGGATTATATGGAGTTTTCCACTCTCTTCTGATGCCTTCCTTTGCACATAAATCTTTGAAATCTTTCTCTGTGTACTCTCCACTATTATCTGAGTGAAGCACCTTGATATTCTTCCATGTCGCATTCCCTACCAAAGCTTTAAACTTCTTGAATGTAATATCCCAAATGGGATATTTTAACTAAAATTGCAGAAATAAACTCAAGCAGCAAAATAAATGGAAATATACACACAGCCACTAACAGAACACAATGGATGCTGATAAAATCACTGAGCCATTTTATTAATCCATGATAAAAAGTACATCAACATAAAGGAACAGCGGAACCTGAGCTAGCCAAGCAAGCAAAGCAAACCCAGAAAGATCTCTGGCCCAACTGATGAATGACGCTGGCAATGATGTAGACGGCTCGGCAAGAAGACTGCTGCAAATCGGCTGTAGCAAAACTGTCACTGAACCCACTGAAGCACAAGTTGAAGATCCGGATGATCCTCACACCAATCCCTGAAGCTCTGCGAAACTTCTGAATGAAGTCTCCTCAAGAGAGTTGAGTTTTCGTCCAACACTCACAAATCACCCGAGGGTTTCCGTCCTGGGGCTACAGCTGAAGTAGAGAACCACGTCCTCAAACCTCTCATACACAAGCAAATGATCTACTCCAAAGATATCTCCCAACAGCCTCCTCCCTTTCTTTTATAGATCTCTTGGAGCCTTCTAGAGCATTATTTTATTATTATTTTATTCATGGAGCACTTTTCGCTTTTATTAAAATATTCCTTTTTAATGCAGAAAAGGGTAAATCTACTACCACGCCTCCTCCGGTCACTGGAATCCGTGTCTAACTGTCCCACCACGTAGGTATCCTCGTCCTGGTTCCAATGAGCTAATACACTAAGGTGTTCCAACATGTATTCCTCCCGGAATGCCACCTTGAGTGAAATCAGCTGAGTTAAGCCCATAAATAACTCAAATTTCTGAAAGTTATCGGAATGCACCGGAACGAAAGCCAAACTGCTCAGATGATGGAGTATATCAATGCGAATGCCTCCGGAAACCATGAAAACTCCTCAAAACTCCCCCAAAGAGCTCTTGAGCCCACTCGTAGCACCAATCTGTACATGTGACCTGTCTGCTCTAACTCTAGAAGTCCCTCCTAGCCCTGTCATGGGTGATACCAAAAAAAGGAATATTACAAACCTTCCACCCCAAGATTGCTTGCCCTCAAGCAATCGAAATATGTGGGCCACTCTGTTGGCCCGCCGCAACTGAGACCCAATGCCCGAATCCCATCCAAACCTCTGGGTGCTGCTATGCACCTGTGTCAAACTGCTCGGAATAGACCCCTCAATGCCAAGATCCCAAACTGATCTCTCACTATACCAGCGAACAAACAATCCTCCCGGATCCCAACGCCGCCATGGCCAATCATCGCCCAAGTCCAACAGCCCAGGTTGTGCACTGCCTCTAGCTATGACTGATGCTCTGAGAGGTGAAGACCACGTCTCCTGTTGTGCTATATCTATGACGGTGTAAGTTTCCCCATCAACTGTGTACCAACTCATCACCTCTCTCCAATCCAATCCCTGACTAAATCCAATGCTGATTCTGCTCTCCTGAAACCGGGATGGGATGCTGAAGAATCTGCCCCACTGCCAACTGGAATTTGTATCATCTGTCATGTCTAAGGGCCCCTGCTCTGCTGTGCTCCCTACAAAGAATACCATACCATCAAGAGGATACCAACTCATGATCTCCCGTCAGTCCATCCTAGAAGAAGACTCCAATGTAGCAACAACTGCATATGGAACACGCCTAGAGTGTTGCCACTAGCCCGTAATCAACTCCCACGGCTCTGTCTGCCAATGAAAGCTGCCTGTAGAAGAAAGCCCCTCTCTCTATAATGGGCCAAAGTGGGCAAGATATGCTGCAAGCCCCATCGATGTACTCCTGGAGAGTGCTACTCACTGAAAATATTGCAGCTCTGCTAACTGCGTGTACATCTATCTACACCTCATCCCTGTGTCGACCCACAGATGGATGCTCCACCATCTCCATCAGCTCCTCCCACTCCTGATCAGGAATTTCATACTCCTGTTGTCTACTAGCCCCTTGCAGAACAATCCCATCAACCTCCAACACCTCCAGAGGATATGGATTTGCAACTGCCGTCACCGCACTCGATGTCAATGCATCTGACTGCTCCACCTCAATGGCTGACCCCAATGTTAGCCGCATATCCCTCATCGGCTCAATGTGGGCGCCCATCTAGCTCTCCCCCGAAGGAATATCATGCCTGATGTGAATAGCGTCCTCCTCTGCCGACTCGGGCTCCATCACATGCTGCTTTGGTTGAATCGTCACAGGTGACTCTTCACCCAGAGTATCTCCTGCAGAGTCCCGTGACTGCTCACCCTGCACACTGGAACACAGCTCTGGTCTATTGTCATCATCTCTGCATGATTGCTCTCGCTCCCCAGAAGCGTCCTCAGTTGATCCCATGGACTCACCTGAAGAAGAGTCCTCATCCTGACATACAGAAGGAATGCCCTTCGATTCTGCCTCTGCCGCACCATCTGCATCTCTCAAACATTAGTGATCAGGCCCCCAAGGTCCTTTGCAAATGAAGCAAAGTCCCTTCCTCCTCAACTCATTTCTGCTACCAGATCCACCAAACTGGAGCAGCTCCTCCCTGGTCAACTGTCTCCTGAATAGCCCAATATTCTGCTCAACCAGCCCTTGGGCTAGCCCGTAAGCAGTAGGTGAGACCAACCGCTCTCTCCTCCAAATGCTCAACAACCTGGTCTGCAACTCTCGGCCAATGGTCTCACAGTCTCTCATACATGATGACAGGATAGACTGCATCAGCGTTATGACAGTGTCAGAATGATGTCTCCTAATGCTGAAGAAGCATTGGAACATCTGCAAAATCAAGTTATCACACTCAAGGTCAAACATGATGACATAAGTCTTGAATGTGGGCATGCCCCATAAAATCTCAAGCTTCTTCCCGAAGGTAGAGCCTGTACTATTGTCCAAATCCTGAAAAGTCTCTACAATCAATCTCATAATCCTTCTCATAACATCATCGTTGTATGGAGCTATAGGTGCGGTCAACTTCATGATGTTACAGAGACAAGCTGCAACTGGAAGTGTGACCCCTTCACAAGGTTCCTCCAAGAATTTGGGCTGTATAAGAGCAAGCATAGCTGGTTTTAGAGCCCAAATTAGTTTCTTCCCTTCTTGGCTTATTTTGGACAGAAATTCATTAAGTTCATCAAGTTTGGACAGAACTCTCCATGTCATCTTCATGTGTTTCAAATCTGTCCCAAGTGCAAGGATTTTGTGACCAATCCCCAATTCTTCCTGCAAATCTTTTGGCTGTCCTTTTTGAAGGATGGCATAAATTCCTCTTGAAAAGGGTCTATTGATTGGTTTTGTTTTCTGGTCTTCTGATGCATGGTGGTTTAAGGAACCAACTTCTATTTT
The DNA here is from genome assembly GCA_034641835.2 of Pinus albicaulis. Classification (NCBI taxonomy): domain Eukaryota; kingdom Viridiplantae; phylum Streptophyta; class Pinopsida; order Pinales; family Pinaceae; genus Pinus; species Pinus albicaulis. The sequence goes on along the minus strand of CM076569.1, from coordinate 46,153,612 downwards.
TATTTTCATCAATCTGTTTAGGAACCCTTCCATGGTTCACAATATATGCAAGGCTAAACAAAATGAGACCTCCCCCTTGTAATACGAGATCTGCTCAACAACAACCTCTCTTTCTGCTTACTAACCACCTCCAGCCACTAGCAACACCGCACATACAAACAGTCTTGCTCACTGAATCGAGGCCCTGCCTTATACAAACGACATCAATGGCGTTAAAACGGACATCTGCCATACAACCTCTGCTTATGACAGCAACTTACATGTTTTCCTCGCTCAGACCCGCATCATACAAGGACTAAAATTGTTGTTGAATCGAGATCCCTCTCACTGTGCAACCCTACAGCAGAACACCAATAGAATAACAGCTATAGTGGCATCTCTGAAATTCCCCTTATACAAACATCTTTGTTATGTCAATAATTTTCTGAGTGTGCTTGGGATTATTTTTGGGGGAATTTGTGAAATGGTTGACTTTGATCATTTTGCTTCTGGATCAGTCTATTAAGTGCTAAATAAGACCCAACAGACTTCAAAAATGGGCTTGCTCTAATTAATATCAGACCCAAAAGTTGGTTTAGATGCCGACAATAAGTGTCATTTCTGGGAACAGTGATGGGCAGTGGTGAAACATTGATGACAGCAATCAATTTCGCTCTGTTATAGCAGCAACATGCATTCCTTTGTGGAATATGTTGGCCACCATAATTTTCGATCCCAGAAATGATAACCTTGGAGACTTGATCCTTGGGAATAAGAATTTCGGCCTAGATTTATAAATAAACCGCAAATCAATATTCAGTTGTGTGGCCCCTTCTTCGCTCTGCTCCTCGTATGGCGGCTTGATCCCAGCGTTACAGATGTGATTTGATTCCAATCCAACACTAACTGACAACACTGCCTTCTTTTCTCAGGTCGATAGCATTAATCCATCCAATTTTGTGATTAAATAGTACAACTCCGGTCCTCTGTCAAAGTCACATATGCCAGCAGCACATCACGGTCACTCGTATTCGTCCTCCGTCAGTCATGAACTTGACTTTCGGAGATGGCAGATTGAAAATTGTTGAGCGTATGTCCTTCGATCATACCATCTCATTGCACAGCTCTACCTGGATCCAACTACACTCACACACAATGCTTGGTATCCAATCCGTTGCCATTTTGCGCTCATGCACTCACAGATCTTCACACTATGAATTGTGTAGAGAATGTGTATCCATCGATTTAGCTCGACTCGACTGCTCGTTTATCAGTGCGAAATGCGGCTCCACAAGCTGGGCTTGGCGGCTATCACTTCACTAGTCTATCTGACTGACAGTAAAAAAAAAAAATTAATTTTCAGGCTCGATAAAGGTTGATGGATGATTTCCCATCACCCGAAGATGACCCCGTCACATTGCTTCATGCACATGCCCTCCGACTGGTTTGGTGAACATATAAAATTTGCGTGACTGCTCTAATCAGAGATATGCACACAATTCAAAATCGGGCTTTCATACGATTCAATGCGGCCGCCCATTGAGGTTCTGAGTTACCCACTCGATCCTGCTTTATGTTCATTAGAATTCTTTGCAAGCCTTCGATCCTGACATTCAACACCATCGCCGGCTTGTATACACGTTTTCTTCGTAGATGTATTGTCAAGTGCCAAATTCTCCAACATATATCAGAACTGCAGGGTCAGCTTTACGATACGTCTGGAATTTTCCACGCCTGATAACAAAAGTGAGCCCCCATGCCACAATCTCGACACTTTGCAAAAACAACAAATTCAACCTGCTTGAAGGGTGAGATAATAATTTTGGCCCCACGCAGAAATTAATTCGGCATTTAATAGATCGAGCCACGAGGAGTATAAACTCAGCCAAAATTTATTGGACAATTATTGACGGAACGACAATTGGAAGAAATTTTGTCGGATTCTTAATAAGGGAAATTTGTCGAAATAGCCGGGTCTTTGGCCACTATGGCAAAACCCTTCAAAGGAAACTGAAACCGCTGTACTACAATACGATTCCATTTTTTTTTGCTTTTTAAATAATCTGCAGCCACTTGAAAACTCGACCCCTTGACAAAATGATTTCACTTTTGGGCCTTGTAGTATTTCTGTGATGGATTTTCTCATAAACCCTCTATTTTACTGAAGTTGATCCATAATGAACCCGCAGGCTGAGCCAAAACCACTGCTCTGATACCACTATAATATCCCAAATGGGATATTTTAACTAAAATTGCAGAAATAAACTCAAGCAGCAAAATAAATGGAAATATACACACAGCCACTAACAGAACACAATGGATGCGGATAAAATCACTGAGCCATTTTATTAATCCATGATTAAAAGTACATCAACATAAAGGAACAGCGGAACCTGAGCTTGCCAAGCAAGCGGAGCAAACCCAGAAAGATCTCTGGCCCAACTGATGAATGACGTTGGCAATGATGTAGACGGCTCGGCAAGAAGACTGCTGCAAATCGGCTATGGCAAAACTGTCACTGAACCCACTGAAGCACAAGTTGAAGATCTGGATAATCCTCACACCAATCCCTGAAGCTCTGCGAAACTTTTGAATGAAGTCTCCTCAAGAGAGTTGGGTTTTTGTCCAACACTCACAAATCACCCGAGGGGTTCCGTCCTGGGCTACGGCTTACGTAGAGAACCACGTCCTCAAACCTCTCATACACAAGCAAATGATCTACTCCAAAGATATCTCCCAATGGCCTCCTCCCTTTCTTTTATAGATCTCTTGGAGCCTTCTAGAGCATTATTTTATTATTATTTTATTCATGGAGCACTTTTCCCTTTTAATAAAATATTCATTTTTAATGCAGAAAAGGGTAAATCGGCTACCACACCTCCTCCGGTGACTGGAATCTGTGTCTAACTGTCCCACCACGTAGGTATCCTCGTCCCAGTTCCAATGAGCTATTACACTAAGGTGTTCCAACATGTATTCCTCCCGAAATGCCACCTTGAGTGAAATCAACTGAGTTAAGCCCGGAAATAACTCAAATTTCCGAAAGTTATCAGAATGCACCGGAACGAAAGCCAAACCGCTCGGATGATGGAGTATATCAAGCGAATGCCTCCGGAAACCATGAAAACTCCTCAAAACTTCCCCAAAGAGCTCTTGAGCCCACTGGTAGCACCAATCTGTACATGTGCCCTGTCTACTCCTAACTCTGGAAGTCCCTCCTAGCCCTGTCATGGGTGATAACCAAAAAAAGGAATATTACATTGAAGCGATCAAAGACCTCATCCTTGGTCTTCAAGAAGTAGATCTGGATTTTCCTGGAATGGTCATCAATAAAAGAGACGAAATATCCAGCCCCACTGAGAGCTCTACTGGACATAGGGCCACAAATGTCTGAATGTATTAGTCTCAACATGCCATCTACTCTACTGTCACTTCTTGGAAATATTTCCTTAGCATATTTTCCAAGTACACATCCTCTGCACACGTTATCGTGTTTCGTGCCAAGTTTTGGAACCCCTGTCACTATCTCCCAGACCATTTTAAGTGCTTCATGATGTAAATGTCTCATTCTCCTATATTCAGGTCTTTCCCCCTAATACTGTCGTTGCTTATCAGTGCCATTAGAGAATCAAGTTGCAACATGTACAACTTGTTGCTTCGAACTCCAATCTGTTTCACCCTCTTCCAGCTTGGGTGTCTAACAAACACCTTCTTCCCTACGAAGTGGACATCATATCCCTTATCTTTTAACTAGGATACTGAAATTGGTTCATACCCAATCCGCAGCACATTTGTAGCACTGGTACTTGCTCCTGACTCCCTCCGACAATCAATTGTACCTCTCCCTACTGGAGTGCACTTGGTCATGTTTCCCATCGTAATTTGGAAGTCCATCTGCTCCTTTTTGTAGCGAGAGAAATGTTCTCTAACCTCTGTCATGTGAGTTCATGCTCCATTGTCGATGTACCAGACACTTTATGAAGCTAAGTTATTTAAGAAAGCAAATTCGTCCTCCAACCTGGAAAAAATTTTGAATCCCCTTGAATATCAAATTTGTCCATGGTCGTACTGGAGAGTTCTGGAGAATTTACTAAAGTTTCCCATCGTAATTTGGAAGTCCATCTGCTCCTTTTTGTAGCTAGAGAAATATTCTCTAACCTATGTCATGTGAGTTGATGCTCCATTCTCGATGTACCATGTTAGTGTCAGTCTTTACATCCTGTCACCAATGATCAAATGGACTCTTATCATGTCTTGTTAGGGTCCCATAGTCAATTTTTTGTCATTTCACTAGGTCTTCAAGCAAAAATTTGGTCACTAAGCATTAGGGCTAGGACTATTTTCCACTCCTTCCAAAATTTTTATTTGTTGGTCCATGTCACCACTCAACTAAGTGTATCATCATTTAGAAATTATCATCATCATTTTAGTCATCTCCATCATAATTTCGTTCAGTTCAGTGTCTCCATTAGGTCATTAGGGTTTCAAGATCATCAAAACTGTCATTTCATTCATAAAATCTGGGAATTGGAGGAGTGGTAACAAAGAAAGTTTCTTCAATAAAGTTTGATTTCAAAAATGTAATTTTATGTTTCTATATGTAATAAGTACTCCATGCTCTTAAAAGTTGCAGTTCAAAGTTTTAAAAATGTTCAAGGTTCCAAAAGATTCAATGTTCCAAAGAAGCCACAACAGTCCAAAAAATCACAATGTCCAAGGTTACAAAGTTCAAAACATGAAAGACATGCTAGAAAAAGACGTGGGGCCCATTATCCCTCAAAAGGAAGTCATTTCAAGTTTATAAAAGAGCCAAAAAGACACAAGCTCATTTCATTTGCACTCTTATTACTTTTCATCATCGAGCTCATCCTTCATTTGGCAAGCAAACACGGGTTTTTTTACCTCAAATTGGGAAAAATTGGCTAGTGTTGCGCATACAGACACTGCAATGTGTTTCTGGGTGAAGGTGTTGTGCGTAGGAAGATTGCGCTGCGCACGAGGCAGAGTTGCCCAAATTTGCGAATTGACCACTAAAATCAGTTTTTCAAGTTTCCACTCAGGATTTGTTCACCTCTAAGCTCCATAAAAAGTAAGTTCACTCATATTTATGCCCTCTCTTGCTTTGTATACCAAGAAATTGATCAAGAGCTTAGTCTTCTAGGGTTTACCATAATTTCATGGTGTTGGTCTTCAAAAAGATGGATTGATGCTTTAAACCCTAGCTTCATTGTCCCCACACCTCTATTTGCAACTTATACATCACCTCCATCCGTCACAAAGCCATATCCCATCATTTTTCTTATCTTCCCTATAAACTCGGGCCCTATTCAACCAATTTGGAAAATTTCCCTAAGCTAGGACTGTGTTTAAATTTCCTAGCCCATTTCTCTCACTCATTTCCCTTCATTTCACTCCCTAAAGATCACTAAGAGCCCTGCCCATCTCCCTAAAGTTTCCTACTACCATCTCCCTTCCCTAACTCCCTCATTTCATCCATTTACTCATTTTCCCTGTTTTCTCGCTCTTATCATCTAGGGTTTCAATCATGGAAGCAGATTCTTCACCATCAGAGAAAAGAAAACACCACAAAGGGGGGAAGATACTGAGGTATGAGCCCTCAAATTGTAGTGAAATCACTTCATCACCATTCATTAGAAAATGCTTTGAAGATGTCAATTGCCTAGGGTTTTGTCAAAGAGTGGAGGAGGTAGGTTTCCATGAGCAGGTTTGTAATATTCCCAATTTTCCATCAGATAATTGGATTATTAGAGTTCTTAATTATCATAATTAATTAAGTAAATAAGAGGGTGGAGGGACCCACAAACCCCATAGATGAATAAAATCCACTTTTGATGTGTTTATGTGGATATTTTAGATCTAGATCTGCATTATGGAGCAGTGGAGATGCTTCTTAAATGAAGGAAGAGTGGAGATCATGCCACATTAATGATAGATCATGGAGATCATGGAGGAAGTCAACTGAGATCATGGTGCATTCAAAGTAAGATCATAGAGCACTAATGATGAGATAATGGAGGAAGTAGTGCATCTAATGCACACATGATGGAGAGAGTGGAAATTAAATGCAGAGATGGTGGAGAACATGGAGAGACAGTGCAGTCTTCATGGAGGCTAGTGGCCACATGTGCAACACAATTATGAGGTGGGTCAGGGCTATGGAAGGCTCACAAAGCATACAAGGGAGATGAAGGCAGCAATAGAAGGAGGCTTTGTATTATTATTTATGATCTGTTTAGATCTAGATTTGTCATTTGACATTTCTATGCACGCTTATGCTGTTTAGCTAAGTCTACAGTGTTGTTTAGCACACGAGTGTTTCCAAGCGGAAATCCCACCCTTACCCACAGGGGACTTCAAGTGCCTACTCTGGGAAGGTTATTCTACGTTGCCATTCATCATCTGGCATTGGTGCCATATCCAGCCACCTTCATATGCACAATCAGTCACAGGAATAATGCATTCCTACTTGAGGGTTTGAGAGGTGGTGGTTATTTCTAGCATTTCAGCTAGGAAACCAGAGGAGGATTCATCCTTTCACCTTGTGCTTCATGTTCAGCCTTTCAAGAGCAGTAGATCTATATCTAGCATTCAAGAAATTGTATTTTACCTCCATGCACCAGCAATCCCCTCAAGGATTGCGCAGTCCAGTCCTGTAGATCCGAAGGAGGAAGTAAGTTTCTAGTATTTCAGCTGGAAATCTTGTGAGGGACCATCTCCTCACTTTGTATTCACTGTTTCCATCATTATTGAGTTGATTTGCCATATTTAGCGGCAGACTTGAGACTCTCTCTCCTTGACAACGCAGTTTTCTAAAGTTGTTGAGTAATCACAGCCACATTCAGTGGAGGAGGAAAGAGAAGCTAGATCTTGAGCTTCTAGTTTGAGGATCTAGTGAAGGGATCAACCCTTCAAACATAGATCTAATTGTACATCATATTGCAGCCATCTTTGATCAGATTATGCTTCAGATCTGCATACCCAGCAGTCATAGTTGCAGGGCCTAAGAGGGTGATTTTCCTAGATTGCTAGATCTGGAAACCCTTTCTAGTTTATCTTGGATATTCATCATAGAGCCCGGATCTATATTTCCAGCATCATCAGAGCTCCAGAACTGCCAGATCTACACTTCTATATTTTGCCAGCAGTTGCAGTCACAGCATTTGCAGCAGGGACAGCACAATATTCCTTCCAGCAGTCCAACAGTCCAGCAGTCCCTCTTATGGGATCATTTCAGGGTCATTTTATGCCTTCTCATTGGCTTGAGTGTCTCATCTTTTGAGCACTGTTGTATTGCTTATCTACCTCCTATATAATAAAATGGCTCAGTTATTCTGTACATTTGTATGGTGTATTTAGATTACTTGTTTACTTTGTTGCAATTCTTATATTGTGCTTTTATATTACTGCATTCTCCCTTTTGGGATACTACAATGGTATCAGAGCATGATCTTTGGCTCAACTTGTGGGCACTTCATCTTTTGCATCAAAAAAAGAAGCAGATAGGAGAGATCTACAATGAAGGAGGATTGCAGTTTTGCCACTCTTCTCATTAGATCCATGCAAGATCTCTCCAAGGAGGTCAATCAATTGAAGAGAGAAAGGCAAAAGGAGGATCCAAGAAGAGTTCAGAATGAGGAAGGTCCAAGCACTTCCTATCAGCATGAGAAGCAACCGGAGAAGCAAAGAGCTTCACATCATTCTACTAGATCCACTTTCTTTGATAAGAGACGGGAATGGTGTGAATATGAAGGAGACTTGGGGTATGAGACCCTAAGTAAATATCTGTCGGAGTACAAAGCAGAGCCTAGAGCACTGAAGGAGAATCTCTCTCTACAACAGTTTTTGCAACTCAAAGAAGAAAGGAGATCCCGCAGCAGCAATAGAAGAAAGAGGCATAGATTCTTCATGCCTACATTTGATGGATCTTCCACAACCACATTGAGGGCTTGGAGGGAAGAGTTTGCTACATTCTTTTTGCAATATCATGTAGCAGAAAGAGAGGTTGTGGAGATTGCAGCGTTGCACCTAGAAGGTGAAGCAGGAGATTGGTGGTCCAGTCATTTGTCACACATGAAAGTGTCTACTTATGCAGATTTTATTCAAAGACTAAAGAAGTTTGGTAGAAAGAAACCAGAGACATCTCACATAGTGACATCTCCCATCATTGAGGAGATAGTACATGAAGAGCCCAAGGAAGATGTCCTCATTATCACTCGGGAGGAGGAGCCTCTACCACCACCACCAACTGCAGATGTACTTACATCAAGAGGAGGATCACTTGCATCTTTGCAAGATAGTCTTAAGCTCTTGACATTTGGAACCCCATGCATGATTCATGAGATGCATGAGGAGGTGGCAGATACCAGCGCTGGTACGGTTGTAGAAGAGCAACCATCATCATTACCAGCAGTTGGAGAAGCCATTGCACCGGTTGGAGGAACTCTTGTAGATGTGCAAGATGTTCCCAGGATTCAGCTTATCCAAGGTTTGCATATACTTTCATCTCATATTATTTCAGTACCTCATATTGAGATATGTGAGACCATGCCATCAGGGCAAGTGCATAACCAAAGATTAGAGCACCTTGCTAATTTGGAGCAGCAAATTATCATTGCACAGAGGACCCTTGATTTGATCAAGGAGAAGATGTATTGCTTTCCCAATTTGTCATGGTTGAGCTACACCCAACACTTTATGTTGAAGTGTGGAGTTGCAGAAGAAGGGAGTTGAAGTGTGGAGTTGCAGAAGAAGGGAGGAACACAGTCCTATTCAGTATAGTGCCAGACTATGAGTTTAGCATTGTATGTGGCCATGAGATAGCACATGTATCCCCATGCAGATCTACAGCGTTGTCACTAAGCAGCAGTGATGAGATGAGGGCCCCATTATTCTTGGATCATTCTGAAGGTAGCTTCACTCATGAAGCACTGGAGGGACATATGATAGATGGTAGACATCTTGTGATGGAGAGTACTTTCCATTGCCAAGATGAAGTCTCCTTGATGAGCTTCTCACAGCTCAAGGAGGAGATTCTACCTACAGCATGTATGGAGCCTTATGGGTTCTATTGGGCCATTGATGAGAGGATCTCATGGAGAGACCTCAATGGAGGTTCACTTTAACATTTCATGGAGTGCAAAGCTATTCAAATGGAGGATGTCGGTACTCAACAATGGGTGGATACCAAGATTGAGCTTGGCATGATTCATCATCCACATTGGGATGAATGGAGACGGATAAGGAGGAGGAGGTTGCCTACCTTCCTGCAGATCTATGATATCGAGCAGCAAGAAGCATGGTTGCGCTGGTTTCTTTTGGGTGAGTATGGATACTACCCAACATCTCACATTTGCAGGATCCATGCCATGTATATCACTGATGACATGCAGCAGCAGGAGGCATGGCTGCACTGGTTATTGATGAGAGAGTTTGGACACCTCATGATGTATCTTTTGTCCTTGTATTTACTTTTGATTGGGATATGTCTTATGTCTTTACATGTACTTTTGTTTGAGATGTATCTCATGTTCATGTATGTACTTCGATTTGGGACATGGCATAACTCTCACATGATGTGGCAGAAGGGAGCTTATTTTTATTGTTTTGATGTGACATTCCACATGTCAATCAGTATGTTGTTGCTCCATGACTTGCATGATGATGATGTAAGGAGGCAGCAAGAATCCTTGTTGCTTTGGTTACTATTGGGAGAGTATGGGCTGATTTCTCCCCATACATTGCATGGTATATATGGAGGATGGCAACAGGAGGCCTTACTGCATTGGCTTCTGTTGGAAGATTATGGTCATTGTACTTCGTATAATGATGATGTGATGGGGTACCAAGATGCATTGTTGCGGAGGCTTTTCTTGAGAGAATATGGCCACTACATTTGGTACAATGATGATGTGGTGTGGCAGCAAGAGGCATTGATGCGGTGGCTTCTATTGAGAGAGCATGGCTCTCTTATTTGTATTGATGTTGCTTTGGCATGGCAGCAAGAAGGATTGCTGCGGTGGCTTCTTTTGAGAGAGTATGGCTCTCTTACTTGGCTTCATGATGATCTAGCATGGCAGGAGAAGGCTTTGCTGCGGTGGTTGTTATTGGGAGAATATGGTTTGACATTGTTCATGTTCATCCATATGTCTCTACTTCTTATTTTGCACTATGTTGATGTGATGCTTAGATCCTACAAGGCCAACAGGGCTAATGATGAGAGCATTGATAGATGCAATATACTCTATGTGACATGGGTTGGAGAGATAGTTCATGAGTTAGGACTTTCCACTTTGGGAAGAAACCACTTCATTTCATGTATCTCATGTATAGAGGAGATCTTTGGACATCATATGGTTGCCACTTGGAGATTCATTGATGAGGAAAGGTATCTAACTTTTCAGTTGGAGGCCATTCTAGATATTCTAGAGAGGCAGCTTTGGACCTAGCCATGCATTACACATTGTGGCAGATGGGGAGGCCTTCCATATGAGGATGCCATTTGGAGGGAGGATATTTGTTGTAGCATCCACTTTTGCAGTTGCTTGAGGACAAGCAACATTTTGGCGGGGAGGACTGTAATATTCCCAATTTTCCATCAGATAATTGGATTATTAGAGTTCTTAATTTTCATAATTAATTAAGTAAATAAGAGGGTGGAGGGACCCACAAACCCCATAGATGAATAAAATCCACTTTTGATGTGTGTATCTCGATACTTTAGATCTAGATCTACATTATGGAGTAGTGGAGAAACTTCTTAAATGAAGGAAGAGTGGAGATCATGCCACATTAATGATAAATCGTGGAGATCATGGAGGAAGTCAACTGAGATCATTGTGCATTCAAAGTAAGATCATAGAGCACTAATGATGAGATAATGGAGGAAGTAGTGCATTTAATGCACACATCATGGAGAGAGTGATGAATGCAGAGATGGTGGAGAACATGGAGATACAGCGCAGTCTTCATGGAGGCTAGTGGCCACATGTGCAGCACAGTTATGAGGTGGGCCAGGGCTATGGAAGGCATACAAAGCATATAAGGGAGATGAAGGCAACGATAGAAGGAGGCTTTGTATTATTATTTCTATTTAGATCTAGATTTTTCATTTGACATTTATATGCATGCTTATGTTGTTTAGCTAAGTCTGCAGTGTTGTTTAGCACACGAGTGTTTCCGAGCGAAAAACCCACCCTTACCCACAGGGAACTTTGAGTGCCTACTCTGGGAAGGTTATTCTGAGCTACCATTCATCATCAGGCATTGGTGCCATATTAAGCCACCCTCATATGCACATTCAGTCACAGGAATAACACATACCTGCTTGAGGGTTTGAGAGGTGGTGGTTGTTTCTAGCATTCAGCGAGGAAACCAGTGGAGAATTCATCCTTTCACCTTGTGCTTCATGCTCAGCCTTCAAGAACAACAGATCTATATCCGGCATTCAGGCCATTGTATTTTACCTCCATGCAGCAGCATTCCCCTCAAGGATTGCACAGTCCAGTCCTGTAGATCTGAAGGAGGAAGGAATTTTCCAGTATTTCAACTAGAAATCCTGTGAGGGACCATCTCCTCACTTTGTATTCATTGTTTCCATCATTATTGAGTTGATTTGCCATATTTAGCAGCAGGCTTGAGACTCTCCCTCCTTGACAGCATAGTTTTCTAAAGTTGTTGAGTAATCAACAGCCACATTCAGTGGAGGAGGAAAGAGAAGCTAGATCTTGAGCTTCTAGCTTGAGGATCTAGTGAAGGGATCAACCCTTCAAGCATAGATCTGATTGTACATCATATTCCAGCCATCTTTCATCAGATTATGCTTCAGATCTACATACCCAGCAGTCATAGTTGCAGGGCCTAAGAGGGTAATTTTCCTAGATTGCTAGATCTGGAAATCCCTTTATGGGTTATCTTGAGTATTCATCATAAAGCCCGGATCTATATTTTCAACATCATCGGAGCTCCAGAACTACCAGATCTACACTTCTATATTTTGTCGGCAGTTGAAGTCCCGACATTTGCAGCAGGGACAGCGCAGTATTCCTTCCAGCAATCCAGCAGTTACGCAGTCGCTCTTATGGGATCATTTCAGGGGCATTCTAGGCCTTCTCTTTGGCTTGAGTGTCTCATATTTTGAGCATTGTTGTATTGTTTATCCACCTCCTATATAATAAAATGGCTCAGCTATTTTGTACATTTGTATGGTGTATTTAGATTACTTGTTTACTTTGCTGCAGTTCTTATATTGTGTTTTTATATTACAGCATTCTCCCTTTTTGGATATTCCAAGCTTACAGATTTGTTTGCCACCAATTTGAAGAGAGAAAAGGCAACAATTGAAGGGATTGATTTCACATTTTCAGTAGATGATATCTCTCTTGCTACAGAAATACCAAATCATGGTGAATATTGGTTCAAAGGCATGAACCTAGACCTTGAGCAGTACAAACGCTACATAAAATCACAGTACAAAGAGGCTCATACACATATTTTCCCATTCAGATACTTGTTGGAGAGGTATGCACCATTGATGAAGTTTGTAATGAAAGTTTTCACATGTGAGGGCAGGTTTTCCAGATTGTACCAATATCACATTAGACTGCTCATGCACTTCACAGCAGTGAAGTCTCTCAATTTATGCAATTTCTTGTATAGAAGTGTCATCAAGATGTCTAAAAAGGTGCAAATCAAAAACACAGAACATTACCCTAGCCTCTTTCACCACAACTTGGTGAACGTCATAGTTCTCCATCAGTTGGCAGAGAAGAACATGACATGGGATACCTTCATTGAGGCAGCCTTGCAAATGTACACAACCACTACACCAACTCAGCAGCAAAACATATCACCTACCATGTCAGCACAGCCTATGGAGGTGGGATCATCAATCAAACTTGTCGAAGTTTCAAAGAGGCCTAGGCTTGAGGTTAATCACACCTATCAGAGAGGCAGGAGGCTTGTGTTTACTCCTCGAAATGAGGAAGGGGCCAAGCTTACACTAGCAGAGCAGGGAACAACAGTGTAGCATGACACATCCATGCATGACGAGGAGGAACATGATTTTGACCTTGTAGACTTGGAGGCTAGTGATGAACGTAAGAACCTAAAGGGGGTAATCAAAGACAAGGATGCTCAAATCAAAGAGCTCAAAGACAACTTGGCAAGGGCCAACTTCATCATTTCATTCTTAGAGCAGGAAAACCATCAGTTGAAGGTAAATCAACTACTTTCAGAGAGCAAGCAGGCTAAGGCTAGTATGCATGATGTGAAGGGCAAAGAAATGGTTGACCATGATGAGTCTGATGAGCATGAACTGCAGGTAAGGAGGAAGAAGCCAAGGACCATGGGTCTCAAAAGAACGTTGTTGAAGGGAAAAGAGCAAATCATTTTCAAAATGATTTCCAAAGGCTAGATGTGGAATTTAGCTTGGAACACTAGTGTACTTTGTGAATTTGGCAGGAACTAATACACAGAATTTGCAGCTATTGTGGTGGGATTCATGTGGTGTTTGTTTTAGCATTGTTTCTTCTTTTGTCATCATATGTTTGAATGTATTGTACGGTGTACCTTCCATTTCCATTTTCATGTCCTATGTGATTGATTTCTAAGTTTGATAAGAAAAACTCATTGATTCAATGCTCTGTTTTGGAGAAGCTTTCACATCTAAGTTCATTTTCTTCTGATATAAACGAATACATGATATTCATGCTCGTTTTGAAAATCTATCAATCTACCATATTCACCAATATACCTTTAAAGTGCTAAAGTGTGTGCCTACCTTGCCCCATTACATCTCTGCAAATCTAATTTTCAGAGCCCTGACCTGGTTTTACCTAGACCTAATTCACCATCCAGCACAAACCTTCAAAATAAAATCAAACCCTAATATACATACCTAGCCTTATATCTTTCATGATCCAGTCAAATTCATTGTGATCTCATTGAGAGAGCCCTCTCAGCCTAGTAGGCCTAGCTACTAGGTCAAAGAGGCTTGTGGTTACCTTTGCTGGTCTGCTTCTCATCCTTTAGAGAACTGGTGGAGTGATAACATACCAGACACCCTATGAAGCTAAGTTATTTAAGCAAGCAAATTCGTCCTCCAACCTTGTTAAATTTGGACAACTAGGTCCAAACTCCATCTTGTGATGCTCAAATGAAGAATCCAATATTTGTATTGGATTCCTCTTTCGGAGAGGTGTAAAATCGATATAAAATTGATTTTAATCTGATGAGCAGAACATTTATTTTGAATTTATTATTTATAATAAATTTAAGTGCAAGTCGGCCTTAAGGTTCTACACCCCCAACAGATGTGTCACACACCTCAATGATAGATATAAATACAGTCAATGTTGGAGAGTTTTTCACTCATCTCATCCACACACTTCTCATTGGATACGAGCATCTAAGAAGCAGTTCTCACGTGGGAAAATGACGAAGTAGCTGCAGCTGGAAAAAGGACAAAATTTCTGCAATTAGGGTTTTTGGACGAAATTTTCTGCAGTTAGGGTTTCTGGGCAAGTTTGACCAGTGTTGACTTTTGTCAACGCATGGTCCGTTTGAGCTGAAATTTTGTGGAGAGTTCGATTTTTGAAGGCCGTACTCATTGGCACAAAAATCGAGGTCAAAAGGTTGACCAAAGTTGGAGCTGCGTTGACTTTATTGTTGCTGCCTTGCGTTGACTTTTTCTAGACTGCGTTGACTTTTCTGGGGTTGACTTTGAGTTGACTGGATAATTGATTTGAGCACTGTTGTGACACATTTTGGGTTGGCCGACCAAGAAGACTTTGCTGGTTGAAGCATCCTGCTGACCGCCGTAACGCACCAACACATTCTCCTGTTTTTGGTTTGCCTTCTATAGATCCACTGGTATGTTCTATCAGCGTTTTTACTTAACTGTTCATGTGATTGCTGTTATAAAAGTAAAGTTGCACCAAGCATAGAACATCTACAAAAAATTTCATGGTATCAGAGCTGAGGTGAAGACAAACCCTAACTTATAGCAATCACCAAAATGAGTTCCACAAGTTATGGCTTCAAGGAGGATAACAAGCTGACTGGAAGGGATGACTTCCATGCCTGGAAGATGATATTAGATCTCAAATTGGAAGACCATGATCTCATGGACTATGTCCTGGGTAAGATACAAGAACCTCCATCCACTGCTACTGCTGCTGCTAAAACCAAGTATAAGAAGGGGGAGATCAAAGCAAAGCTAATGATCAGGGAATCCATACATAAAAGTCTGGTTGCCTACATATCTAAGCTAGGCACATCCAAGGAGATGTATGATAAGCTGATACAAATGTTCAAAGTAAACAATGCAAACCAAGTGCTATTCTTCAAGAATCAATTGAAGAATCTGAAGAAAGGTAGGGATGAGTCTGTCCAAACATACTTTCTGAAATTGACCAAGATCAGGAACAATCTGCTAGCTATTGGGGAGACAATAGCCGATCGTGAGATGGTACTCCCATATGAATGGCAAGTATTAAACACTACCATTCTCAATAATAATACAATTCCTAACTTGGACGAGCTACTATCAAGATGCATGCAAGAAGAGACAAGAATGAAGGAATACGAAAAATGACAGAAATGCTGCTTATGCTGCTCATTCTAGAAAGAAGAACTCTGGTGGTCCTAAGAACAAAGGAAGAGCAAGGGCCCAAGGAAAGAAGGGCAAGTGTTTCACTTGTCATAGGCCTAGTCACTATGCTAGAGAATGTCCTTTCAAGAAGGATTCTCCCAATAGTGATGACAACAACAACAACCAGAGGAATGGAAATCAAAGAAATGACAGGTCCAAAGGAAAGAGGAAGGCTCCCTCTAGCGGAAACAATCAACCTTTCAAAAGGTCTAGAAACTCAAGGTATGAGGAGTCAAATGTTGTTGATAAAAGAAATGAATACATTCTTGTATCTGCCCTCTCTGTTGCATCCTCGCCCGACACTATGGATGTCTGGCTGATAGATAGTGGTGCCTCAAGACACATCACTGGGTTCAAGGAAGCACTCTCTAACATGGTTGAGAAGGATACTAATCTGGAAATTATCCTTGGAGATAATGCCACATATCCCGTGAAAGGGACAGGGATTGTGACCCTCCACTTGTCTCAAGGACAAGTCCTACATTTGCAGGATGTACTCTATGTACCAAAATTGAAGAAGAACCTTGTGTCTATATCAGCCATCGAAGACAAAGGCTTCAATGTGGCATTCACTGATGGAAAGGTGCGCATGTGGAAGAAGAATCTCAAGGAAGCTATTGTGATTGGTTTTAGAGTTGGAACACTCTACTAGGTTGAAGGAAGTCCACTGGGAGCTATGACATGTGATACTATCCGACAAACTGAACTATGGCACCGAAGGTTTGGACACCTTCATTACAAGGCCCTTCCCGAAGCAAGGAAGGTAGTGACAGGGATGCCCGATTTTGGAAATAATCATGAAGGTGTATGTAAGGGTTGTGCCGAAGGAAAGCATACAAGGGGACCTTTCCCCTCAAGTGTCACAAAGACATCTGATATTTTGCAACTGGTCCATTCTGATCTATCTGGTATGCTACCCATGACATCCCTAGGAGGATGTTCTTACTATATGACATTCACTGATGACTTCTCCCGCAAAACCTGGATATACTTCTTGAAGAAGAAGGATGAGGCTTTCATGTGGTTCCATACCTTCAAAGCCTTGGTGGAAAATATGACAGGAAAGAAGATCAAGATTTTGAGGACCGACAATGGCATTGAATATGAGTCAAATGAGTTCAAGGACTTTTGCAGAGAAGCTGGCATTAAGAGGGAGACTACTACTGCCTATACTCCTGAGCAGAATGGCGTTGCTGAACGAAAGAACAGGACCATTGTGGAAGCTGCCCGTGCCATGCTATGTGACCAGGGTCTACCGAAGTTTCTGTGGGGAGAAGCTGCGAATACTGTTGTATACATTCAAAACCGATGCCCTCATTCCGCCCTGGACTCCAAAACTCCCGAAGAGGTTTTCACTGGTAAGAAACCTGACGTCTCACATTTTAGAATTTTTGGATGTCATGTTTATTTTCATGTGCCAAAAGAAAAGAGAAGTAAGCTGGATGCTTCTGGGAAGAAAGGAATGTTTGTGGGCTACAGCGAAACCTCTAAGGCCTATAGAGTCTATGTCCCTGGTCAAAGGGAAGTAGAAATATGCCATGATGTCACTTTTGACGAAGATGCTTCCCTGAAGAAAGTAGTAGATCTTCCGAGATCTGAGGAAAATCATGAAGCAAGGCCTAGAAATCAAGAAGAACCGCAGGATGAGACAATGCCTGATGTTGAAGGACCAATGGACCCAATCGATCCATCTCCTTCACTGAGAAAGAGACCATCATGGCTCAGAGACACTCTCGAAGATGCCGAGGGACATGCTGCCCCGAGGGGGACATTTCGAGAAAGCAAGAAGCCGTGTAGATACCAAGGGTATCTGGCTGCCATGAGTACTATTGTACAATCTGAACCTGGATCTTTTTGAGGAAGCCGTAAAGCATCAAGTCTGGAAGGATGCTATGCACGAAGAATATGAGTCCATAATGAAGAATGATGTCTGGGATGTGGTTCCAAGACCGAAGGACAAATCAGTTGTCACCGCGAAATGGCTCTACAAGATCAAGCATGGATCCGATGGAAGTGCTGAAAATTGCAAGGCAAGATTTGTTGCCCGTGGCTTCTCTCAAAAGGAAGGAATAGATTATGATGACATATTTGCACCTGTGGCACGATATACCACCATTCGATCAATCATAGCCCTTGCTGCTACGCAAGGATGGAGTCTTCATCAGATGGATGTCAAGACCGCTTTTCTACATGGTGCAATAAAAGAAGAGGTGTATGTAGAACAACCTCTAGGGTTTGAAGTCCAGGATCGGGACACTCATGTCTGTAGGTTGAAGAAAGCCCTCTATGGGTTGAAGCAAGCACCCAGAGCTTGGTACGAGAGGATAGATAGCTACTTGATGAAGTTGGGCTTCACTCGAAGTAATGCTGATCCGAACCTTTACTTCAAGATTGTCCAGGGGAAGCCTCTCATTCTGGTGCTGTATGTGGACGACCTATTCCTAACAGGTGTTGACCCTCTCATTCATCAATGCAAGAGGGAGCTCGCTGCTGAGTTCGAGATGAAGGACCTAGGACTGATGCACTACTACCTAGGCCTGGAGGTCTGGCAGAGCCCTGGAGATATTTTCCTTTCTCAAGGAAAATATATTGTGAAACTTCTGGAAAGATTTGGTATGGTGGATTGCAACTCCGTGTCAACACCAATGGAACTCAACTTCAAGAAGTTGAGTGGCAGCGCTGTTGGGCCCGTATTGGAAAATCCTACTGAGTATCGTCAACTCGTAGGGGCTCTGATGTTCTTAGTGAACACCCGTCCAGATATATGTTTTGCAGTGAACACTTTGAGTCAACAGATGGCTGAGCCTCATCACTTTCAGTGGGTTGGTGCCAGGAATCTTCTGAGATACCTTCGGGGCACGATAAACCATGGGCTGAGATACAATGGCGGGAGCGTGACACTCCGTGGATATACTGATGTCGATTGGGCTGGCAGTGTGGTGGATCGTAAGAGCACATCGGAATGCTACTTCAATCTTGGTTCTGCTTCGATTTCATGGATGAGCAGGAAGCAGAAATCGGTGGCTTTGAGCACCGCAGAGGCCGAATACATTGCAGCAAGTATGGCCTGTTGTGAAGCAGTTTGGTTGCGAAAGCTCTTTAGTGAGTTGTTTGGACATGTGCTAGATACCACCGTGATACTCTGTGATAACCAGAGTGGGATTCGCTTGACCGAGAATCCTGTGTTCCACCACTGATCCAAGCATATTGATATCAGGTACCATTTCATCCGGGATATGGTACGGCGAGGTGCCGTAAGGCTCGATCATATAGGAACTGATGAGCAGGTCGCGGATATTCTCACTAAGCCCCTGGGGAAGGTCAAGTTCCTAACCTTCCGTGAGAGACTTGGTATCGTGGAACGACCCTATGATGTGGGTCTTGTTGGACGATGAGCTCGAGAGCTCTAGGGGGCTTTGGGAACAGCTTCTCGGAGCTATGAGCAACCACAAGGCTAGGCTTGCCAAATCTTGTTGGTGTGCTTGGACCCCACCGTTGTGATTATTGAGTTGGTTCACCTCTCATGATCCGTGCTCCGTATGCATCCTACCCATTGAGTTCAGGGCTCATGGGAACTACCTCTCATTTGGCCAATGAGATGGGAAAGGCTAGAGACTAATAGAAAAGACTGATGGACGCATCAAAAATTTCCATACTCTCTATCTAGGATGGCATAGTCCAACCACTTGATCTAGGATCAAGTATAGTGAGGTTTCGGACCTGCTGTTGACTTTGGGTCAGATGAACCAACTTCGAGTTGGTTGGAGACTCTTTGTGAGTCCCATAGAGGTTTTGGACCTCTGGGATGAATCTGTTAGCCGGGTATGATGTCTTTGTGACTGACCCACTTCTAGTCTGAAATAAAGAGGCCACCAGCAAAGCAAGTTACGGCGGGATGACGCACGATGTTTGATTGCACTGGTGGATGGAGTTCTCCCTAGTTGAGAGGGAGTGTTAAATTTGGACAACTAGGTCCAAACTCCATCTTGTGATGCTCAGATGAAGATTCCAATATTTGCATTGGATTCCTCTTTCGGAGAGGCATAAAATTGATATAAAATTGATTTTAATCTGATGAGCAGAACATTTATTTTGAATTTATTATTTATAGTAAATTTAAGTGCAGGTCGGCCTTAAGGTTTTACACCCCCAACCTCAATGATGGATATAAATATAGTCAACGTTGTGGAGTTTTTCACTCATCTCATCCACACACTTCTCATTGGATACGAGCATCTAAGAAGCAGTTCTCACGTGGGAAAATGACGAAGTAGCTGCAGCTGGAAAAAGGACAAAATTTCTGCAGTTAGGGTTTCTGGACGAAATTTTCTACAGTTAGGGTTTCTGGGCAAGTTTGACCAGCGTTGACTTTGGTCAACGCATGGTCCGTTTGAGCTGAAATTTTGTGGAGTTCGATTTTTGAAGGCCATACTCATTGGCACAAAAATCGAGGTCAAAAGGTTGACCGAAGTTGGAGCTACATTGACTTTATTGTTGCTGCCCTGCGTTGACTTTTTCTGGACTGCGTTGACTTTTCTGGGTTGACTTTGAGTTGACTGGATAATTGATTTGAGGACTGTTGTGACGCATTTTGGGTTGGCCGACCAAGAAGACTTTGCTGGTTGAAGCATCCTGCTGACCGCCATAATGCACCAACACATTCTCCTATTTCTGGTTTGTCTTCTATAGATCCACTGGTATGTTCTATCAGCATTTTTACTTAACTGTTTATGTGATTGTTGTTATAAAAGCAAAGTTGCATCAAGCATAGAACATCTACAAAAATTTACAAACCTGGAAGAAATTTTGAAGCCCCCTGAATATCAAATTTGTCCATGGTCATACTGGAGAGTTTTGGAGAATTTACTGAAGTCATCCTGAGTATAATCTTCTCTGTTATTTCTCTTCCAACCATCGTTGATTTTGTTCTAGCACACAGCTGCAAAACCCTTATGTGCCCGAACAAGAAATTTACTCAGTGAAAAAACTTAGTTGTTGTTCCCTCTGCCTGCTGAAATCACTTTTTTGGACAAATCAAACTTTCTACCACCCTGCAACTGAAAATTGAACCCTTAACCAACATTTCACACTGCCTCGCTAGGCACTGTGAATCCCCTGAAAATTTCAGCCTGCTGCTACCTTTGAATAGCGAAATTTTCTCTGTTCCGCCTCTAAGCTTCTCGTCTGTTAACCTGGCTCTAATACCATGTGAAAATTCCTTGAAATGCAGCAATTGGAATTAATTCTTCTAACTGATTATGACATTGTTGTTTTTTGACAATTGTCCCAGGAAAAATCTAATGTGGGAAAATTGGTGCAGCATTGAGGGTTTTTTTTTACTACGCAGCAGCATGAATTCTGAGTACAATAAAATGTCACCAAACTAGCGATTCTATTTGAGGAAAATACTGGCAAAAATATCTAAGGGAATTTTACCCTCACTCCAAACAAATAACCACTGAAAAGCTAGTCGTCCAAACCCTCTACACAGGCCCTACGTCACCTCTACGCAGACCCTCTCTAGCTCAGCCTGGAACTGTTGCCAATCAAGTCGTCCTACTTGTTGCTAATTGGGAAAATGTCTCTCCGACACTCTGAAAAATCTTCCAGACCTCCGGAACTGAAAACGACCTTCCCTTCAGCCCAATCAAACTCCCTATCTTGAGGCTCTGCGCAGTCTCCTAGAGAAGTATTTTGGCCTCCTCTTTCTGACTCTCCGGAACAAGAAACTCCTCTGGAATACTGCTATGTTGCCCCTCTGCCACCTGCTCCTTGATCATTGGCTCAATCTTGTTGAATCACCTACCACTGCAAAATCGAACTGCCTTGATCACTAAGTATCTGCACCAGTGTCTTCTCCATCTACCCATTGACCTCTTCTTATAATCTCCAGTTGGGACTCCAACGGCCACGATTAAAACTTAATCGATGCATGAGATGATCTCCAAGTCGATCATGTGAATTTCTAGAGAATTTTAACCTTTCTCAATTAATTACTATTAATCAACCAATTTTCCTAAGTCAGAATTCGAATTTTTTATTTATGGTCAATTAATTTAATTGAGTCATCTCTACGTGGAATTTCCAAAAATGATTTCTGGGTTTTGGAGATCTCATGTGTTTTAGCCTCTCCACAAAGTTTTGAGCCTAGAACACCATCTGATGTTATAAAAACTAACAATGTTCAGCAGCTTAATACATACGTTCTCAATGTTGGTGAGACGATGGCGAGCGAAGGCGATAGGGTTTATAGCTCTGGACTATCTTGTATAACTGCGGCCGCCACATACAAGCCCTCAAATGCATGGAAGCGTTACCCTGGACTGGTAGCCTTTGGTCCCAAGCGGCGACGATTGCTGAATGGAGGGATCACGACAGTGGTCATCAGGTATCGTTTCCTGGGAGATCCAACACTCTCATCCGAGGACCCCCGCCCCCCTTTTACCGTTTACTGTCACGGATCGGGAGCGATGGTGATAATAATACAGTGTGGACAGCCTTGCAGCGACAAATCCACAGCTGCCGATTGCGTGAGGCGAGATCTTGAACCCCGACGCTCCTCCTGCTGCAATGTGCGGACCAATGACGAGCCCCCTTTCCACCTCGATCACAAGCAAAGCTATGTGGCTTTCGCAAGGGCTTTCCTGCTCGACCGCCATGACCAGGATGTTGTCGCGGTGCATTCTAGTCCCATGCAGCTCATGATCTGTCTCGCATGAGTGAGATCTGGTTCCTATTACACCACGAAAACACAAGGTCGGTGATCAAATGCAAGTATGAGGCAGGGGCACTCTCCAGTCTGCGAGGCGCGCACGACAGAAATTGACTTGGCTCTCTCCAAACAATCCTTGTTGCGCAATGGAAGCTGTTTGCTCAGATCTGCATCTGCGCGCACCTCCCTAAAACCATCTCACCTCAGATCTGCCTTGTTGCGCGATGGAAGATGAAGGCTCAAATATGCATCTGCGCGCACCCCCTGACGTCGTCTCACCTCAGAACTGCCTTGTTGCGCCTGGCAACTAGAGCCTAGGCGCCCCGCTATCCTTGCACAAGTCCTCTACCAGCAATGGCGCATCCCTTGAAAAGGAAGACTCGGCCCCCTCCTCCCAGATCCAAATCTCACTTCTCAATGGCAAAACCCTGCTCTGCTGGGTTCGATCTGCGAATCTGGTGCAGAGTTTAGTGCATGCTCTCGAACTCAAGCTGAAGATCCCTTCTGGACTACAGTGATTCCTCTACAAAGGTAAAAAGCTCGAGAACACTCATCCTCTCTCTTTCTATAATATTGAGAAAAACGCTACTCTGGTTTTATCCCTTCGTCTGCGAGGAGGGGCTATCGGGCAGACATCCTCTACTCAAGCTTTCTCTTACAAGGATGATTTTCATGCACAGCATCCCCAGAAAGTTTCCCATCACCCTGAGGCTCCCAAGCCTTTTTTAGTGGATAAAAAGGAGGACATACCAGCAGTGGAAATCTCCCACCCAGCACTGCAGGACCAGTTTCAATTATATGCAGAAAAGGCCATTATCTGCCTATTCAACGAACTATGGCCATGCTCAGCAGTTCTTTATCAATGGGTCAGTTGACAAAGTGTGGTCAACATCTCTTTTATGGCGCCGTTGTCGGGGATAGAGTTTTTCTGTCCTTGGTCTTAACGACATTTTATAATCTTCTGATCTTTCATCGCCATTCATTAGCCTTCCGCAAGGGATCACATTTTCTGGCGTTCTTTCATCTCTTCATCATCTTATCTTTCATCATCTCACTAATCATTTCATCTTTAGCACCTGGACATTTCAGTTGGCTTCTTGTTTGGGTGGCGATTCCACTTATTCATCTTTTTATTCCCAGACAAGAATCCCCCCCTGATATCCATCTGCTATCTATCGATTATTTCTTCTGTTTTAGAATTAGTTTCATGTTCAAGTGGCGACTCCAATTCTTTCATTTCTTACAAGAGTTCCTGCTAGGAAGTTCGCTTTTTGAGGACCTTTTGACTATTCTTGAACACGGATCTATTTCTAAAATCCTAAAAACGATATCATGGATGTTTTTGCCCCGTGTAATTTTGCTAATATTCAGGGTTATCCCCATGATGTCCCTCAAATGGATAAATTACCTTCTTTTCAAGGAAATGATGCAGTTAGTGTCAAGTCTCATTTGTTTGCTTTCACTAACTGGTGGAATAGATTTGCAGCTGCAAATAATAATTTCGATGATGTAAAGATGAAAACTTTTGTTCTTACTTTTGGTGAGGATGTCGCTGAATGGTTTACGGAAAAACCTGATAATTCATTTGATGCTTCTGAATCAATTGTAGCTGCCTTTAAGGAAAAGTATGGTGATAAAAGGGAAGATAGGCATTTGGTAAGGGAGATCAGTACCATAAAAAAGAAAGAAAATGAAACGACTGAAGAATTTAACAGGAGATTTAATGGTATTCTTAGAGAAATATCTCAAACTCATAAACCTCCCGATGGATCTCTTCTGAATTTTTACATTGATGCTTTTGATTCTGATACTTCATATGAGTTAAGGCGGGCTAAAACTGCAAATTATAAAGCTTGTCAATCTTTGGCTGAGGAAATTGAAAAGGATAAGAAAGCATCTGGAATGTCCAAAACTCCAGATTTTGATAGGTCTTTAGAACCTCTAGAAGATGATGATGACCCTATGAAAAGGTTAATGCAAAAGCTTGAAAGCATGGAGCTTAATCATGCTAAGGAAATAAGTGCCTTATAGGCTAGGTTGGTCCAAATGGAAAGGGCTCAAACGCAGAATTCCCAACCTAGAAATAATAATGCTTTGCAGAGCAGAGACCGACAAATCAACTCGAGTTTGCTAATCTTGTGGATGAAGCTCTGCCTTATCGTAGAGCCTGTAATGCTCTTCATGAAGAGGTTACTTGCCATGTTGTCAAAAGAATCATAGCTAGTAGAATGGCAGGGTCAAGCCATCAAATTAATGTTGTTGGTAAGGACTATCACATGCATATAGAAGATCATGAAAGTCAGGTTAAGGAGCCAGCTCAGATGATTAAGGATGTGCAACCCAATCATACGCAAATGATCCAAAACATGGAAGCTAACCAAATCAATCTTCAAAATAAGATAACTTCCATGGAAGCAAGTCATGCACAGGAAATAAATGTCATGGAAAACAGGTTAAAGATAATGGAAGTTAATCATTCTAATCAGATGTCCATCATGGAAGCAAGACACACCCAGGAAATGAATACCATGAAGGAAAATCACTTGTTGGAAATGAATACCATGAAGGAAAATCACTTGTTGGAAATGAGTTCCATACAGGAAAGGTTGGAAAAAATGGAAAAATTACATATACAAATGTTTCAGCCGAAATTTGATTATGAAGATTCATCAACAGATCATAAGACTTCTTGTCTGCTAAAGCCATTCCCATCTCATCACACGGAGGATTTAACTATGGTTTCAAAGGATGTTGAGAAAGACCAAGCTTATGTGTCACCATTGACAGAGTATATCCAGAATAATATTGGTCACGCTCCAGGTTCTTCAGATATTTTGTACAAACATCTTCAAGATGAGGACAAAAAATCTACAGTGGTCTCGTTGCTGACATCACAACCCACTCAGAAGAAGAGAAAGAAGCAAAAAAGAAAAAGTAAGTGGTTTGATTCGTCTGATGGTCGAGAGCAGCTTGACATTCGGATAAGACAGAGTCCTACAATTAGCAAGATTGGACATGGCACATCTGAAAAGCAGCCCACAGACTTGCCTGAAAGCAGGCAAATGCTTAGCATGCACTATATTGAGCACATCTGATGCCACAGGGCATCCTTTGTATTGTATCTCTAACCTTACACCATGTTATTTCAGCATTTCATTTTGCAATTAGAGTAGATTTACTTTTCATGTTAAGTAGAATAATAAATAAAAGAAGAGCTTCTATTTTTCATGAGCTTAATGTTATATGATGATATTTTGATGGACGTTACTTATGTAATCTTGTGTGTTGCTTGGATGCAGATTCTAGATTCTCACATTCCTTCAATGAAGCAACGTGTTCCCAAGTAGAGCCAGATGTTGACCACACTTTGTCAACTACCCCATAGCAGTACACCCCCCATTTTTTCAAATGGGGCTTATCATGTTCGAGGCTCATGTCATCCAGATTTCATCACCAGACGATAGTTTTTATAAATGATGTAAACCCATTCTGCATGTTATGATGTAAATGATCTAAGTAAGACTGTCAATGTATGTAACAACCTAGGTAAGCCTAGTATGTTGTTGATGATTTCCATCCTAGGAGGTTTTTTGTCTCACTGATTCACGTAAGTGATCGGCAGAGTTTTTCCCTCCAGCCTCACCCCAAAGCTAGGGTGGATTTTGTCATCAGCATGCTAAGTGAGTCCTAGTGTTTTTTATCGAGTCCTTGTAAAAGTAGTTTGAACTACTTGGTCTACTAGATCATGTTTTGAGTCGCAGAATTGGGTATTTATTTGAGGGTCTATACAAATGGGTATTCTCCATTCATGTATGTAACTGTATTATCTTATGTCAAGAGGGTTGGAAAAAATAATTAAGATCCCCTCTCAGTCAATTAATTAAATTTTCAAGTCAATTAATTTAAAAAATCAAAAGCCAGAAATTTAATTAATTTAGGGCCCTAAGTTAATAAAATTCTTTAAAGGCAAAATTCGTTGGTTCTTAAAAAATGAATTTTGAGAATTTTAAGAAATTTTGGACCCTTGGGCCTAGATGGTTAAGTCAAAGTCAAAATTTTGGGGTAATTAACTCAAAAATAGTATTTTTGAGTTAATTAAAATGGATTTAAATCATAAATTCGTTTTTTCCTCAAAATTATAATTTCAACCGTCCAGATTTAAAGATGATCAAATCTTATTGACGGTCGAGATTATTTTGACGTAGATCAACCAAACTAGTCGTTGGAGATCTTGTCCTATAAATTAAGAGGTCTTTGTCAGTCTTGAGTCATCCGATCTTAGGATCGTGCACTTGCTCTTAGAAGCTCTTGTAATTTTTTTGAGGAATAAAGCATAAAGACTTTGGGGTTACAAATTTTGATGTTCCTTCTCAGATCCATATGGTGAATTGTCTCTAAACTCTGCTACTTTGTTTCTTGCATTTTATGGTTGATGGCCTTCATGAATTAATCTGGATTCATAAAATGACATTTTGATTTTTCTAAAAGATCTCATGTTATTTTCCTAAATCTCTATCGATCTAAGGTTCAGATCTAAGTGTGCAGGGAAATTTTTTCTTTAAGATTGAGCGTCTGGGGAAGTCTTCGGTTGGACCCGCCGACTCTCAATAAGCGTAAATCTGAAAAGCTCATTATTTGTTAAATTCCAAGTCTATCTTACGAAGTTTGTCATTTTGCAGGATTTTCTAAGGCTTGTGCCTCTCCCAAAAATTTTAAATCTCTATAAAAATTGTGCTAACATGGATTCAAATCTGGCCATGAGGGCCTCAGACTTGTAAATTAGTTTGTAAATTTGTAATTTTAAAGATTTTCAGGGTTTAATCATTTATTTGGTGTGTATATCTTCAGGATCTCACTGGTTTCTTGCAGGTTGTGAGTTTAAATCAGAAATTTCTTGTAAGATTTGAAGCAAATCCGCCCTCAAGTCCCTACTGTGGGCAAATCTGGACATTATTCGATTTGAGGAGCATATAAAACTAAGTTTGTGGGGAGAACTCGTTTAATTTGAAGGGAAAATTTAAATGTTCTAGGTTTCATTGTTGGTTTTGTGCGCTGGCAAAAAACTCCTGCAGCTATCCCCACATCTCTGCGTTATTTCTCTTGCTGCCCCTCGAGCCAAATCTCACGCTGCATAATTCCCCTTATCCACTGCCTCCATTCTGGTCGATTTCCCTTTGCGTCCATTGTTCTACCTCAAGACTAGCCGTCCAATCCATTCTCCTTGCAGTTGATCCTCTTGCTCCTGCATTAAACCTTCAAACCATTGCACGTCTCCCTCTCCACCGTCCTCTACTCCTCGTTCTTCAAACTGCCGCCCCTCTCGACCTACATCAAGGCACAAAAATAAAAAAAATTATACGAGTGCATACGTTACAGACTATCCCTGTCGTCAAACCGTTTCACAACCCGTCTGCATTCTTGTCGACCCTCCGTGCTTCCCCTTGCTTGTCCGCCATCGGTTCTTCCTTAACCAGTCGTGAGCCCTCCGTCCGCCGTCCAGCGTCAACCTGCAAGCTACAAACGACCACAAAAAAGAAAAAACGTACATTTAAAAAAAACAAAAATCAAAAATCATGTTCATGCGTTCGACTTAGGTTCTAATTTAGATTTCATTTGATTCTTTTTATTTAGATTTGATTTTATTTCGACAGCGTAGGTTTAGATTTTAGTTTTCGATTTCTTTTGTAAGTTTAGTTTAAATGTTAGATTAAAACTTTTAAATTTAGATTTTAAATTTGTTTTAAGGTTTCGTTTTAATTTTTTTTTGTTTTAGTTTAGATTTAGTTTTGTTTTGTTTTAACTTAGCTTAATTTAGATTTAATTTAATTCTAACTTAGTTTAAATTTTAATTGTGTTTTT
Organism: Pinus albicaulis; assembly: GCA_034641835.2. Taxonomy (NCBI): domain Eukaryota; kingdom Viridiplantae; phylum Streptophyta; class Pinopsida; order Pinales; family Pinaceae; genus Pinus; species Pinus albicaulis. Next base: position 46,125,392 of record CM076569.1, on the reverse strand, counting down.
AGTTTTTGTTTAATTTTTAGATCCTAACTCTTAACTTTAGTTTAGTTAGATTTCATTTTTGTGTAATTAGATTTTAATTTTAGTATTTTCTTTAGAATTAGTTTAATTTTTGAATAAAACAAAAAACTAATAAAAAATTATAAAAAATTCTCAAAAATATCTTTTATAGTCAAACGAGCTTTTGAAATTTTATCCTAAATGTGACTATATAAAATCTTTGATTTGCTTGGATCGAAATTAATTGGAACATCTTAAATATCTGGCATTCTCATTGTGAGTTCAAGTTATTCATGGTTGTGGCGTTTTCAATTAAATATCATCGTGATCAATCATGTTTTAATAAGCAACAGTTAATCGTCACTTACTTGTTTATAATTGCATAACGGGATTTTGTTTGACTCCATAAGGCACTGGTCTTAAACGTGAAATCTAATTTAGATTTGTGGAATCTCGTTCATTTTATCAAGTATTTGATGTCTTAGCTGTGTCTCCTGGATTCTTCATCCTCATTTCTAATAGGGTCTACCTCCCTTAGCTTGCAAGGAGATAGCTTAAATAGAGAGATTGGGGATAGTGGGCTTAATGCGAGCGGTTATTCGCGATGCACAGCCTGATACGTGCGACAACGGGGGTCCATTCCACTTGGACCAATAACGGCAAAATTTTCTTATTTACTCCAAAGGGTTTCTTCCTTAGTTCTATTCGCTTTCATTGAGACTGTATCAAAAGCCTTGTCAGAGGACAACAGTTTTGGGAAAATATGGAGTTATTCCTCACCATGGTTCCCAGACTTTGACCCCTCCATGAATTTTATTACCAAGCTTCCTATTTGGGTCAATATTCCAAATTTACCTGCCTCTCTATGGCACTTTTCGGTCTTTCAAGGAATCAGTAACACCCTAGGATGCTTTCCGGCAATGGATTTCTCCAGGGGTTAATCATACATATACACCTATGGTAGAATATGTGTTGAAATAGACATTAGAAAAGGCCTTCTAGTTCAAATCAATCTCAAAGTGGGAGACTTCCATTGGACACAAACCCTCAACTACGAGAACACCACTTTCCGATGTTGTCACCGTCGTCAAACATGACACCTTCAAAACTCCTGCTCCTCGTTCCTTGCCCAAAATAAGGGGAGCAACTGCAAATCAAACTCCAAAAGCCAGAAACCATGTGTACCACCTCCCATGGATGACATCAACTCCTTCAACTCAGATGAGGAAGAGATCGAAGCAGATGTGGAGGTTGCGAAGTAAGAGAAAGATATGACCTTGGCAGACCCTAGAATGCCCACTGGTCCCTCGAGTGCTCAGAAATGGTCTCATGAAACATCCTCCTCAGATTCAGACAAGGAGCCGACTCCTTCAGACATCAACAGACTCCAAGTGATACTAACCCAACTGCCCTAGGATTCCTGGGTCAGAGTCTCAAAAAAGAAAGGAAAGAAAATTCGTACTGAGGATTCAACCCACTTTGGGTAGAGTCCAGTGTCTATCTTTTAGCTCCCTTTCTTATCTTCTTGAATCTCTTTTCTTCTCTTTTGGCTACTTAACGGGACTGAGGTTGATTGTTCTTCATTTCTGGTTCCCTGCTATCTAGCCTCCCCTGGTTGTAGTACATCTTGTACCATATGATTTTCTAATAGAAATAGTCTAATTTACCAACAAACAAACAAAAAAAATACATACGTTCTCAAACAATTGAATCGTCACATAAGGTTATAGTAGTTCAAAGTTCTTTTTCCATGATAAGTTTTCCGATTGCATAATGACAACACAGGAAACAAAATCATATTTATGGTATGTAAGATTACAACTAATCTCATATGGATCCCTTTCCCACTCACTGTTTTTCAGTTCCAAAAATTGTGTCCTTTACAGTATACCACAAACAACATCACAAACATTCCAGGTTTGGTTGATTTCCAGTGCTCTTGTTACAAGCTCTTTAACAAAACAGTATTTGGCATCCCTATAAGGATTTTTACATGTGCGTTGCTTATGCCCATGTTACAATCTTCATTCTTCAGTAAGGCCGTAAATAGAAAAATAAGCCAATAAAATCCATGCTTGAACCTAATTCATCTATGGACATATCAATCACAGTTGATTGACTTGACTACTAGTTTGTGTGGACAGCAGACAAATCTTCATTTACTTTTCTAACACAACTAGAGTGACTTCTTTACCTCACTAAACCACAGGTGTCCTGTGAACTTTCATGAATACACACACATATATATGCCATCAAGCAAACATCAATTTTTAATTTAAAACAAAAATGAAAGAATCCAAATTACATTGAAATGGTGGAAGGGATGTAGTAATATTCTGGAGTTACTAGATGACCTTACCTGCAATGCTCTCGGAAGTGTCAGATTTTGACCAGATGCCCATTGCTTAATTTTTGCCAATATATGTTGCCCAATGCCTGCAAAATGAGGCAAACCATATCTATCATCTAGCTTTAGCAACTACTAGAAAAAATTGATAACATAAACCATGAATGATAAAAACAACGAAATTAATATGAACTAGTGAAAAGATGTATACTATCAAAACTTTCATAGTGACACTGCCTTGGCCAGTTTCATTCCATCATTTTTCCAAAATCGTCCAAACGAGGGGCTACCTCAACTGAGTTAAACCAAAACCAGTCACTCTGCCAAGTCAGCAAGGACTTGGCTGAGTATGAAAAGCTGCCCGGGCTTGCCTACCAGTCGACCCAGTGAACCTTAAAAAAATTAAAAAGAAAAAGAAACAATAAACATCTAATTCGCCTAAAACTCTAAACCCAACATTATAATCACCCTCCCCATTTTCCATCACACACTTCTCATTCTCCCCATTTGATGATCTTGAAGTTAGAAGTATTGCATTCACCAACAGTTTGAAAGAAGTAGGAGTTGATAGTGCTGAGTTGGGGCTCATTGAGTGGCAAATTGATCTACATCGGTTGTCTAACCTGTTACGTCCCAAATCTGCACTTCAAATGTTACAAAGCCCTTTAACCAAGTGAAACCTTAGGGGCACTTAGGAAGGTTGCTCATTGTCACTGCAGCAACTCGTCCACTCACTTTAGGCTGGTTATTTTTCAGCACAAGGGGGAAACCCTAAATATTGTTCTTGATGCTTTTCTTTAGGATAAAATGGACAGTGGAATTTGACAAGAGGGCCAGAACATGATGGCAAAGACGTAATTAAGCCATCACAGATGTGTCATTGTTAGACCAAAACAGATTTTCAGATTTTAAAAGAATAAAGTGAGACCCCTTAAACATGACACACCATCACAACCATGAATTTACAGCCAATGATATTCTGCAAGCAATAAATAAATAAGGCAGCAACAGCCTCTTTGAACAATAGAAGTGACAGCAGCAAGTTCCATCATTAATTCAAGATTACATAAAATATTATGGAGGCTTTAATGACCTTTAGCCTAATCTTCTGATTTCATACAACATAACACTTCTTAATAAACATAAAAGTAAAACAATGACAATCACATACTACACAGAGATTAACCCTGGAAAACTAAACCAAGAAAACCAGCAACCTATTTAGAGCTGCACCACTAATTTTTTATCATCAATCAACTTTATTGTTTCCAACACAATATATAGAATTCTACGGCTTCGTAATATCCCCTTTCAGGGATATCTCTCAAACATAGTCAACTCTAAACCAGAGATGGACTGGAGGGGCGTTTACCAGATATTTCACCTCTGAAAAGAAGGTGAGATCTGGAGGCTACCTAGCCCGCACCAGACTCCATCTATAGAGTATGGGCAAAACACAACAGATGGTATAACAACGGAATGTCTCAAAGCAGTGATGCAGATCATACAACAGTACATGAAATGCTAGAAACAATATATGCAACAGATACACATAAAATAGAGAGAATACTGAGCCATTTTATTATACTGAGAAATAGCAATGAGTACAAGAGGTGATCAGAGTGATGGCACCTCGACTTGCACCAGGCAAGTGTAGGAATACTCTCAGAATATCAAAGGAATGGCTGCTCTCTGATGTGCATCCAAGCTGCTGGAAAACTGCCGTGTAGCTGCTACTGCTGGAACCAAATGAGTAGTTGGGGCTGCTCCCCTACTCGGAATGAGCTGAAACTCTGGAATCCGCCTCTACTCACAATACCCAAAAAAGCCTAGAGAGCGTTTCTGGAATGGTCGACCCCCGAAAATACCCCCCTTGGGGATCTACGCTATCCTCCAAGGCTCTATGCTGAGACTGAATGGAATACTCCAAAATATGACCTCCCGCACAACCAAAAGTCTCCAATAGACAAGGGTTGGCCCCTTGCTCAATCTCCTGACCAAAATCCTCCTGAGGAATGCCACACCGGAGCTCCCTCAATATGGACTGCGTCCTCCCTCTCAAGACTGCGCAGTCTATGGATGCACTGCTCCTCCAAGAATGCCAAACTCCAATCCTCCCGCAAAATACTGATGGGACAACCTCACCCGAGCAAGCACTCGAAGTCTCCCGGGGCTGAGGGTGAGATCTCCGAACGGAGACACTCAATGCACTAAATAGTGCTGCAGACAAGCTAAACAGCCAGCGTGCTCAAAGTCGTAGTGACCAGCTCAATATGCAGAAACTCGAATGATGAAAATGAGGAGGCTCTCCTCCTTTTTATAACAATGGGCCTCTCTCAACCCTATGCCCCACCATCTCCTACATAGCCTCCATTTGTCCCACGTTGCCAACTAAACTGCGTTGTCATGGCCCATGTGGTCTAAGTGGGTCCCCCTCTACGTGGTCTCTTGGCCCCCCCTTAGCCCACTTAAGTCACAACGTTGAGTCTACTAGGGAGTGCACTTTATTTTAGTGAGTTATGTCCCCCTCTTGCTCACTTTATTTATAATTTAACTTTATAAAAGAAAAAATTAGACAAAATTAATATTTCCAATTAGCAGCTGCTGCTAATTGGGAATATTACAGTCTTCCCCGCCAAAAATTGCTTGTCCTCAAGCAATGCCTGAACATCATCCTCTCTAGCTGATGCTCCCCACCATCACTGTAAAATGTGCCTGGGTCCCAGATGCACCACTGAATCTTCCCTGTCCTCTGTATCACCCTAATATGGAGGGATCTCTCAGTGCCGGAATCCAAAACTGATTTCACTGTACCAGCAAACAAACAATCCTCCCAGATCCAAATGCCACCATGGCCAATCATCGTCCAAGTCCCACGGCTCAGGTTGCGCACTGCCTCGGGCTATAGCTGATGCCCCATGAAGTGAAGCCTACCAACAAGCATCAATGCTCCCTGGGTCCTACTGTGTTGTACCTCTAACTGTATAAGTTGCCCCACCAACTGCATACCAACTCATCACCTCTCTACAATCCAAGTCCTAACTCAATCCCATGCTGATCCTGCCCTCCTGAAATCGGGATGGAGTGCTGAAGAAATGATGACCTGGGCCCCACTGCCAGCTGGAATCTGTAAAATCGGCTATGTCTAAGGGCCCCTGCTCTGTTGTGCTCCCTACGAAGAAAAACGTACCATCAAGAGGGTACCAACTCATGGTCTCCTGCCAATCCATCCTGGAAGAAGAATCTAATGTAGCAACAACTGTACACAGTACACAGCTGGAGTGTTGTCGCCAACCCGTAATCAACTCACACTGCTTTGCCCTGTCTGTCAATGAAAGTTGCCTATAGAAGGAAGCCCCTCTCTCTATAATGGGCCAAAGTGGGCAAGATGTGCTGCAAGCCCCATTGATGTACTCCTGTAGAGTACTACTCACTGAAAGTACTGCAGCTCGGCCGACTGTACGTACATCTATCTGTACCTCATCAATGTGTCGGCCCAAAGATGGATGCTCCACCATCTCCAACAACTCATCCCTCTCATCAGGAATGTGAAGCCCCTGCCATCCCCTAGCCCCCTGCAGAAATATCCCATCAACCTCCAACATCTCTAGAGGATATGGATCTACAACTGCTGTCACCATACACGATGTCAGGCATCTGACTGCTCCTCCTCAATCGCTGACCCCAAGGTTAGCCACATATCCATCACGGACTCGATGTGAGCCTCCATCTGGCTCTCCCCCAAAGGACTATCATGCATGATGTGCATAGTATCCTCCTCTGCTGACTCAGGCTCCATCATATGCTGCTCTGGCTGAACTTCACAAGTGACTCATCGCCCAGAGTATCTCCCGTAGAGTCCCCTGACTGCTCACCCTGGACACTGGAATGCAGCTCCAGTCTACTGTCATCATCTCTGCATGACTGCTCTCGCTCCCCAGAAGCGTCCTCAACTGATCCTATGGACTCATATAAAGAAGAGTCCTCACCCTGGCATACAGAAGGAATGCCCTCTTGTTCTACCTCCGCCACCTCATCTGCATTGAATATGCCATCCACCCTCTCGATAATGTGTCGATACATTGTCTGGAGCCTAGACACATACTGGGATGCTACCTCTGTTGTACCTAGTATCCTCTACTCATGCATGATCTCGACATGCCCTGAGGGAAAAGTGACGCATGTCTCCCTCATGACCCTCTCCTCAAGCGTAGGCTCAGCGATGACTGATGTGCCACCCCTGCAGAGGATCATCTCATCCCCTAACCTGTGGCTGTCAACTAGTGCCCCGACCCAGTGCCACTGCTGAGAAGTCTCTCCCCTAGTGTGCTGAGTGTCATCCAAATATCTTGGGTGAGCCTCGCGTACCCCGCTGCTCATGCCCAAAGTGCCAAAGGACAACGACAAAATCGACTGTGCCCGTGAGTGATGTAGAAGAAGGTCAGGTGCATGAGTCCCCACAGATACCGTCAAGTACCGCTCATCTGTCTCCCCATCGATCCTAGTTGAAATGCCCCCAAAGGTAAGCCCGGTGTCCCTATCCATGAGTTTCCCTGGAGGCAATGCTCTAAGACCCTGTTGTGCAGCACTATATGCCCTCGCATACCATCAATCATCCATGTACTCCTCAACATGCCACTGCACACTGAGGCATACCCCTGTACACTGCTTGATACCCCCTGCTACTGCTGTACCACCCTGTACCGTCTCGTGCCCTGTCTGTGTCCAGGCATCGGTCACTCCCCGCATGTTCTCAATGTGATGTAGGACACTCCTACTCCACAATGCAGTCCCACACACTACGGTACACCACCATGCAACTCCATGTCCACCGGTAGTCCACTGCTCAATGCTAGAGGCTCCCACACATCCTTGGATGTGATAACCTAGAGTTGTTCCTCTACATCTCGAACCACCCCCAATTGGTATCATCATCTCCACTGTTGCATCGCTATACCCGCTGACGAATGGATCATCACTCCAAACCCTCCCCGAGGGGTCCGAGAAGTGAATCTCCCTATGTGTCAGTAGTGATACCACCACTGCTCGGCTCCACTGTGACCTCTGTGCCCCGCACGAAGGTGAAGAATCCTTGGCCCCATACAAGGCACCATCTGGCGGCCTGCCAATGCCACCTCCTCCAACAAGCTTCCGCCAAGGTATGTTGATCACCCTGTGACCCCGTGTACAAGTGTCATACCAAGACAACCTAGGGAGTCTGCCCATAAACTGGTTGGCCAATGGAGCTGACCGAAACTCCCCTAGCAAATGTGCATGCTCAACTGCTAGGCCAACTGTACCCTCCAAGACATAGTCAACCGACCTACCTGGGAAATGATAGGTGATCTCGCCTAGATCCCAATGCCAGTCTGGGGTTCCTATATTCCCATCACCTGGAAACTCCTGCTGAACTACACCCTGGTCCACCACTATCTCCATAACCCACTCTACCGGGTACCAACTCAAAATCTCTCACCATCCAACCTTAACATGTGGATGTTGCACCCTATGCAACCCCGATTGTCTCATCCTACTAACCAAGTCAACGTATGAGATCTGACTAGGTGGCTCTGCCTCTGTCTTTCCAATGGAAAGAGGTGACCCAACAATGCTGTTACCCCATCTATGCATGCCTGAAGGGGGCTGCCCTGACACACCAATGTGCCCTCTAGCTGTACCATTAGGGAATCTAGCCGTTCCCCAATGTGGGCCAACTTGGCCGCTGACTCGGCACAAACCACTCTCATGCCCTCTAGCTCCTCGTTCTGTAACAAAATAGTCTCTCGTACTGATGTGGCCTTCCCTTTCAAAACTACAAGGTCGGCTCGAAGCTGATGACACCGTTGTGTGCGACCATCGTCCAATACCTTTGTATCTCCTAGTGTCTCATCAAAGGTGGATACATCTCCTGGCACCTCACCCATCTGTCATGCGCTGCTACCACCCGAAGACTCAGACACTACCCCAGTCATCACCTCAATGGATGGCACTACTGGGGTAAGCTCTACTCTCTCTACTGAGATGTCAACCGATACGGTCAAAGAAGTCTCCAACACAGTTGATCCCTACGTCATGCTGGGTGTATCCATATGCTCCCCATGATCCTGTGTGTCCTCATCCTCCAAGTGCAAGGTAGCCATTTTGATGGCTTCCCCTTTCGTTATTCGGTCAAGCTGGAAAGAGGTATCCATCTTTTCCACCTGATCCCGAACCATGCAATCGATGGATCCATCGAACGTGGGAAAAGGTGTCCTCCCAGTGGTATGCTGCAGCTCTAAACTCTGCATGCTAGAAACCCCATTGTTCCTTCCTCCTTCATCCTACCTGAGCTGACAGTAATCTCTAAAAGGCAAAGCCGCTCTGAAGTTTTCCCCCATGGACTGCCATTCACAGAAATAATCTCCAAAAGGTATATGATCATGCCGCCTACCTTTCTCACTTGGTACTAGAGGTAATAATGTAGGCATTATGATTCTGGTTGGCCTACCGAAGGCTGGTAAACGTTGGTCACACTGTTGTGAAACCCCCATATTTTCCACCTCTACTGCCTTTGGTGAGTAAGATTTTGCCTACCCTCTTTGTTCATAGAAAAATATCCCCACGGCTTCTCTTCCGGTGTCATAGACAACTTGCTCCACAGGCTAAGCCAGATCTATGAGCTTTGATACCACTGTAATATCCCCTTTCAGGGATATCTTTCAAACACAGTCAACTCTAAACCAAAGATGGACTGGAGGGCGTTTACCAGATATTTCACCTCTGAAAAGAAGGTGAGATCTGGAGGCTACCTGGCCCTCACTAGACTCCGTCTATAGAGTATGGGCAAAACACAACAGATGGTATAACAATGGAATGTCTCAAAGCAGTGATGCGGATCATACAATAGTACATGAAATGCTAGAAAGAATATATGCAACAGATACACATAAAATAGAGAGAATACTGAGCCATTTTATTATACTGAGAAATAGCAATGAATACAAGAGGTGATCAGAGTGATGGCACCTCGACTTGCACCAGGCAAGTGTAGGAATACTCTCAGAATATCGAAGGAATGGCTGCTCTCTGATGTGCGTCCAAGCTGCTGGAAAACTATCGTGTAGCTGCTACTGCTGGAACCAAATAAGTAGTTGGGGCTGCTCCTCTACTCGTAATGAGCTGAAACTCTGGAATCCGCCTCTACTCACAATACCCAGAAAAGCCCATAGAGCATTTCTGGAATGGCCGACCCTCGAAAATACCCCCGTTGGGGATCTACGCTATCCTCCAAGGCTCTGTGCTGAGACTGAATGGAATACTCCAAAATATGACCTCCCACACAACCAAAAGTCTCCAATAGGCAAGGGTTGGCCCCTTGCTCAATCTCCTGACCAAAATCCTCCTGAAGAATGTCACACCGGAGCTCCCTCAATATGGACTGCATCCTCCCTCTCAAGATTGCGCAGTCTATGGATGCACTGCTCCTCCAAGAATGCCAAACTCCAATCCTCCCGCAAAATACTGATGGGACAACCTCACCCGAGCAAGCACTCGAAGTCTCCCGGGGCTGAGGGTGAGATCTCCGAATGGAGACACTCAATGCACTAAACAATGCTGCAAACAAGCTAAACAGCCAGCGTGCTCAAAGTCGTAGTGACCAGCTCAATATGCATAAACTCAAATGACGAAAATGAGGAGGCTCTCCTCCTTTTTAGAACAATGGCCCTCTCTCAACCCTAGGCCCCACCATCTCCTACGTAGCTTCCATTTGGCCCACGTTGCCAACTAAACTGCGTTGTCATGGCCCACGTGGTCTAAGTGGGTCCCCCTCTACGTGGTCTCTTGGCCCCCCCTTGGCCCACTTAAGTCACAACGTTGAGTCTACTAGGGAGTGCACTTTATTTTAGTGAGTTATGTCCCCCTCTTACTCACTTTATTTATAATTTAACTTTATAAAAGAAAAAATTAGACAAAATTAATATTTCCAATTAGCTGCTGCTAATTGGGAATATTACAGGTTTCCAAAACCCCTAATCCATTAACCCGGATTAGATTACAACCTTAATTCCTTAACCCTGTAATTTTCCAAGTTAGCAATTTAGCTAATTGGAATATTAATTTTTATTAATTTTTTGTATTTCCTAACGTTGGGTGGAAATAATGTGGGTAGGGGGGGCCACAAATAATGTTTATCCAAAATAAAGCCTTTTCCTAAAGTCACTAAGGGAAAATTGCGGCTCTAGTGGTGGGGTCGAGTTGGACTTAGGTGGCAGCCTGGAGGGAGCACGAAGAAGGCAGCATGAGAGTGGCTGCAGGTAGGCAGCACGTGATTGCCTCAAGATGAGGCAGCGCAGGCCAAGGTGGGACCCAAGGAATGCATTGGGCCTCAATGGACAAAAGGAAGGCTCATTTGGCATTCATACAGCTTATTTCTCTTTGTCATTTGATTGAGCACGCTTGAGCCAGAGAGCCAAGTCTACAGTATTGTTTAGCACACGAGATCTTCAAGTGGAGATCTCAACCTCTGTCTTGGGGGACATAGAGTGCCTGCTCAGGAAAGGAATCCTACCATATTGTGAGGAATTAACCAACAGTAGAACCAGAGATAGCATATCCCTTTCCTGGACTGCACAATGCAGTTTTGGTGGAGTGCCGAGAGTGTGGAGAGAAGAGGTGTTTCAGCAGGAGACTTGGAGGGGAGGCTAGCCACCTCCTACCAGGGATTTTGGTAGCATTCCAGAGGCATCTACCAGCAGTTTCCTTCAGTGGTTCGATTTCCCCACAAAAGCAGTGAGCCTAGCCCAAAAGGGCCAATTTTCGGGGTCAAGCTTTCAGCAAAACCTTCGCGGGTTTTTGTGCCTTTATTAAGGAGAGTCCGGTGTCCAATTCCTGAAATTTTCGAAGCACGGGAGGTAGCCTAACCAGCAATGTGAAGACATCCAGCAGCAGCATTTTCTGGGCTAGGCAGCGCAGTCATTGAACTACACAGAGCAGTTTCCAACAAGACTTTTTGGTTGGGTTTGAGTCATCCTTCAGCCTACCTTGTGCAGGCCCAGGTGCAATCTTTTCAGCACCTCATTTGTACTCTTTCCCATCATATTAATAAAATGGCTCAGCAATGATTTTGGCTCCAAAATCTATGTTTTAATGGTGTTTTCTTTATTGTTGTAGCTTTTAGTCTATTTTGCTGTATATTACTGTTTCATCCCAATTTGGGATATTACAATGGTATCAGAGCTCATAGACTTGGCTCAACCTGTGGAAGAGTCGTTCAACTCTCGTGGCTGGCAGAAACAAGATCCCAGTCCAAGACACGATCAAGAGCTAGTGGCAAGACCCCTCCAAATTTCGGGGAAAGAAATACCAAGAATATAGAACAGAGGGCCTCAAGAAAGTGTATAGATCCAGGTGGATATTGGTGGCCACTCGCCTATTCCACTTGGGGCCCCACCATTGTCTCTTTTAGTTTTTCAGTTTCGGCACAACATACTATTTTTAGCAGTTTTTCGGGTCCTGAAATTCTAGAGCCATTTTGAGGCCCTAAACGACGTTTTTTGGGAAAACTGGGAGCAACATGTGTCCATGGACTGATGTTGCTCACAACAAAAGTTGTAGTCCTTGGATAGATCTTTCTAACGAGGTATGGTGTGCATCAAATGGAGATCGTATGCCAAAGTTACGTCCCCGGGAACTTGAAACACCAATTTACCCAAACAAGGCCCATAGTTTTGGCCCTTCATCTCCAAAGGTTAGAGTTTTGGATGTTTAGGGTTTTCCATTGTTTCTAAATAATAAATAGGCCCTCGAGCCTCATTGTAACACAATTCAAAGGCTTGTACCTGCCACATCGATTCTCAAAGATAAGCTACCAACGCCCTAACTAGTTTATTTCCATTCTGTCTGTAAGCAAATTTCAGTTCTTTCATATTAATGAAATGAAGTGTTATTTCCACTGCATCTTTGTATTTATGGTTATATGTGTATTCTGTTGTGTTCCTGCATAAATCTGGATCAGTGGTATCAGAGCGGTCTGTTTTTTCTTGATCCTTCTTTGCATGTCCCCAACGAGGTCGGGGTATAAGGAGTTGGGCTCGATCTGGTTGAACCTTTGCAAGATCAGCCTCGCAAACCCCGACGACCGCACCTGGGGGACGAAAAGAAAGATGAGGGAGCAAGAGATCCAATCAAAATATTGCTCGAGGAGGCCCTCGAAAAACAAAGGAACGCGATGATGGATAACTTTTCCCAAATCCTTCAACGACTGCCCACCGGCAGCACATCTGCATCCAGCAGCCACTCTGGAGGCACGACTCCCTTTAAGGTACAAGTAAACTTTGACATTCCCATATTTAAGGGTCAATTAAAAGCAGATGTAGTAGATAGATGGTTGAATCTATTAGAAGGATATTTCTCGGTTCGTGACTTTTCTAACCGAGAGAAGATTATTTTTGCACTCCTCAAAGCTACCCCCCATGTCAAGGACTGGTGGGAAACCTACTGTGAGAAAAAGAAAGGGACAGAACCCTCTCCGTTCTCAATCGTACCCACTTGGAATTCTTTCCAAGATGCCATCAAGGGACAATACTATCCCATGGGGAGCTATGAGGACAAGTAAATACAATGGACCACGCTGCGGCAACAAAGGGATCAAGATGTGCATGAGCTAACAAATTTGTTCCATACCCTGCGCACAAAGTTGGGTATCAAAGATTCGAAGAAACATTTGGTGCTAAACTATCGCAATTGTCTGCACAGATACATTCAGGAGGAAATGGAGTTCCTCGACATCTCCTCGCTTGGTACGGCATACCAGTATGCTGCCAAGATTGAGCAGAAATTCAAACAGAAGAAGCGAGATTTTGGATCTACGAATCAAAAGCAAGGGAAAGGTGCCCCCAAACCACAGAACAAAGGACAACGCAAAGGCATGGCGGCCCAAGACAACCTACCAAAGCCGCAAGCAAAGAACAACATCGCGAAGCCAAAGAAGGACACGGGAAAGTGGTGTGAGTTCCATAAGAACTCCACTCACAACACAAGTGAGTGTCGGGCCAAGAAGTCGCTGGTGGCCGAGATGAGAGCTTCTAAATCAGATGCATGCTCCGACTCTGAATCAGAACCTGACAAGAGGAATGAAAATGGGAAACAAATTATTGATGCGGAGCCCAACGCCACTGTTGCCACTGCGAAGATCCAGAAGGAGGAACCAGAAGATCCAGAGGAGGAGGAGTGTCTCTTCCACTCGCAGATGTGGGTGAAGGGTTCCCCGCTACAGTGCATTGTCGACAATGGGAGCCAGAAAAACCTCATTTCAGCAGACGTCACGAAGCGGTTGGGCTTGCCGACCACAGCACACCCACAACCATACACCATTGGGCGGCTTCACCAAGGACGGGATCTCCGCGTCAGCCAGCAGTGCCGCCTTCCCTACAGCATCAAGCCCTTCACGGATGAGGTATTATGTGACATTGCTCCTCCTGATGTTTGTGATGTATTATTAGGCCAACCATACTTGTGGAAGCGACATGATGTGTATGAGTCCCGGCCTCGTGCTGTTATTGTTACTTTGGGAAATATGTTGTATAGGATACCAGAGGTAACCCCGCCTGTCGCTATCTCTTTGGTTACTGCAAAACAATGCAGTAAGCTCATTTCCAAAACCAAGAAATTTGTTTTCCTGATCATCCGCCCCCATGGCAAGAAGAAGACTATGGCCACGACCTTTAGACAGGGCTCCTTTGCACGACAACAACAAATGGACAAGGTTGTGGAGGAGTACGGGGACATCTTCACCTCACCCACAGGAGTGCCTCTGCACTGTTAGGTCAAGCACCCCATTGATCTGACCCCAGGTGCGCCGCTACCCAATGGGCCAATATATCGTTGCTCCATTCTGGAGAACGATGAAATCAAGAGGCAGATTCAGGATCTGCTGCAGAAAGGTCACATCCAGTCGAGTTCATTGCCCTGTGGGAGCCCGATCGTGTTGGTACAGAAGAAGGATGGGACTTGGAGACTCTGTATACACTATCGGGCACTGAACAAGATCACTGTCCGAAATAGGGACCCAATCCCACGGATTGATGACCTTTTGGACCAACTCAAAGGGGCGAAATATTTAAGCAAGATCGACTTGAAGTCTGGGTATCACTAGGTACCAATCGAACCCTCTGATGTGTGGAAGACTGCCTTCAAAGCCAAGGAGGGCCTTTTCGAATGGCTGGTCATGCCTTTCGAGTTGACGAATTCTCTGCAACCTTCATGAGGTTGATGGACAACATCTTGCGGCCATTCACCAACTCATTTGTAGTGGTGTACATGGATGACATTCTGAGCTTCAGTCAAACTTGGGAAGAGCACCTCCACCACATCCGACAAGTCCTCCAAACACTACGGCAACACAAGTTGCGTGCCAATTTGGAGAAGTGCACTTTTGGCTCGACCCAGGTTCAATATTTGGGATACATTATTGATGAAAGTGGGGCGCATGTGGATCCAACCAAGATCCAAGTCATTCGGGATTGCCCAGCCCCAACCACTCTAACAGAGCTTTGCAGCTTTCTGGGTCTTGCCAATTTCTACTGCAAGTTCGTGTTGGGATTCTCTCATATCACTTGCCCTCTGAGTCAAGTCACCAAAGGAGAAGCGAAGGCAAAATTCTTTTGGTCAAAATCTCAACAGAAGGCATTCGTAGAATTGAAACATCACCTTTGTTCTGCCCCAGTGCTCACATTACCAAACTTGCAACAGCCATTTGAGATCAAGACAGATACCTCTGACTATGCTATTGGGGCAGTTCTTACTCAACAGGGGCATCCAGTGGCATATCATAGTGAGACATTGTCCGACACAGTCCGCAAGCATCCCACTTATGAAAAAGAAATGTATTCCATTGTGCAGGCTTGTCAACAATGGAAGCATTACATTTTGGGGAAGGAAACAATCATCCACACAGACCACCGACCCCTGTAGTTCATACAGACACAAGGGAAGTTGCACAACAATCGCCATCAGAAGTGGTCCACATATCTGCAACAATTTCATTTGAGCATCAAGTACAAGAAGGGTAGCACCAATAATGTTGCAGACTGTCTCAGCCGACCACCGATCGTGGCGCTAACCATCGTTCTCAACTCTTGTGGACACGAGACTTTTGATTCGCCGCTTCTCTACAAGAAAGATCCAGAATCCAGCCACACATACAAGGTACTCTTGGGGGGTACGCAAGTTCCAAATTTTCAACTCCAATTTGCACTGTTATGTCACCCGGGACACCTTTGTGTTCCTTCAAGCGAGTGTGCCAAGATGATATGGGAATCACACTACAGTCGAGTCGTTGGGCATTTCGGGGTCGAGAAAACTGTGGCAGTACTGCAGAAGTATTTCTATTGGCCGAACCTTCGACGGGATGTGGGGAAGTACATCAGATCTTGCACTGCTTGCCCCATTGCCAAATCGACCATCAAGAAGCAAGGCCTCTATACTCTGCTACCTACCCCTAGTCGACATTGGGAATCCATCTCCACGGATTACATGTCAGGCCTTCCTTCTACTATGCATGGAAACGACTGTGTTTTCGTGGTCGTCGACAGATTCTCGAAGATGGCCATTATGGCGCCCTGCAAGAAGAATATCACAGCAGAAGCAACTGCTAAACTCTTCTTTGAACGAGTGTGGGTGCACTTTGGGATCCCACAATCTATCATCTCAGATCCGGACAGCAAGTTCCTCAGCACATTTTGGTCCAGCCTCTGGTCAATGCTAGACACCAAGCTCACCAAGTCCACAGTTTTCCATCCCCAAACTTATTGCCAAACAGAGGTCGTCAACAAGATGATTGTAGACATTCTGCATGTATAATTCAAAGCATCAATGCACATGGGATGAGAGCCTCCCCTATGTACAACACAATTATAACCAGGCTCTCCACAGCTCAACTGGCCATAGCCCCTTTTAGGTGGGCTTGGGATTCTAGCCACTATGTCCCATTGACGTAGCCATGCCATTTGTGGCTACTCAGGCTGATTCGGTTCATGTTCAGTCTGAAGCTGACAAAGCAAACAGCTTCATCGGGCGCATTCAGCACATCCGCCAACAGGTTCATGACATATTGGACAAAGCCAATGCTAAGTACAAGCAACAACATGATCAACTTTGGGTGCCAGACAACTTCCAGGTGGACGACAAAGTGTGGCTACATTTGCAGAAGGAGTGCCTCACTGGACCCCACCACAAGCTTCGCCCACTCTGATATGGGTCGTACACCATCACCAAGGCTGTAGGGAACAATGCCTTCAAGCTCAGTATTCCACCATTCCTTGGTCTACACCCAGGATTCAATGTGGACCGCCTTCGTCCCTACTTCCTGTGAAAATTATACTGCAATGTATTGCTTTAGATTTTCCTACTTGATTTAATTATTACAAGTTATTTTCAGAATTTAGATTCAGAAAATATTGAAAATAAACACAACTACAGCCTACACATGCAGAACATTTACTGAATAATACACTCATGCAACAAAGTGACACATGGATTTTTGCACATAAGTCACCGGAAAAACCCAAAGCAGGAAAACCAGTTCAGCAGATATGAGGATTTTATTATTAAGTAGTTCTAAGTGCAGCAAATCTGGGTTCCAACCTTGGAAAACCCGACAGAGAATAAAAGATATAAAATCTGCAGCTAACCTGAAGATCTAGTACCAAATATCTGACTGATCCACACCCTCAAACGGGATTTACAGGACTCAGCCCGGATCTGACTCTAAAAACCCTCAGCGCCGCTTCTAAAGCCCTAGTGTTGCCCTGGAGGGACTACGTCAGCCTCTGCATGGCTCTAGGAGGGCCTGTGTCACCCTAGAAGGGTCTACGCTGCCCCTGCGCTACCTCTATTTGGCCAGCGTCAGCCCAACGTGGCCCCAGCTGCCTATGCGTTGTCCCTACTGCTCTGCGTGGCTCTGAAGCCTCTGCGTTATCCTTGTGGCTGCTCCTCTTGCCTCTTGTTGTCTCTTGGCTCTTGGAATCAGATCATTCCCTCAGACAATACTACCCCTCACTGCAGGAATTCCACTAGAAATTCTTAGCAAACCCGCCCTAGAATTCTAGATCTATTCCTCAATTCTACAGAGATTGTGTGTCTTCAACTGACCCTCAAGCATTTCTCTTATACTTTTTCGTTGAACCCTTCAACGGCCGAGATTAAATCATCCATCAACGGCTAAGATTAAAAGATTGCTTGATTCATGTGACTTAAGACAATTTCAGCACATGTGTTAATTAATCACTTTAATTGTTTTATTTTCCCAAGTTATACTTGGGAAATCCATTAAAAATAATTAATTATTTGAATAACTTCAACACAACTTGAAATTTCTCAAATCCATTTTTGGCTTTTGTAGATCAGGTGTACTCTAGTCCCTCCACAAAATTTGGGACTTAGAGCACAACTGATGCTACCCCAAATACACAAAATCTCAACACTTCACACCTATACTGGACACCTCTGACATTGCGGAACAACTCACACCAACAAAGTTAAACCCAAACTGCATGGAACAAGCCACCACAGATTGTATCATGGACATGCAAATCAAAAACACTCGCCAACAGAAGATCCAACTATATCGAGTTGTCAAAGCTGGCAAACTCCTACACCAAGGCAAATGGTTCACTAGGGACCAAGTTCAGTAGAAGTTTCCTCATCTCATGAAGGAACTCAATGCAATGGGGACCATTGCTTCCTACGGGGGGAGGAATGATCTAGGTGGATATTGGTGGCCACCCGCCTATTCCACTTGGGGCCCCACCATTGTCTCTTTCAATTTTTCAGTTTCAGCACAACTTACTATTTTTAGCAGTTATTCGGATCCTGAACTTTCGGAGCCGTTTTGAGGCCCTAAACGACGTTTTTTGGGAAAATCGGGAGCAACATGGTTCCATGGACCAATGTTGCTCACATCAAAAGTTGTAGTCCTCGAATAGATCTTTCTAACGAGATATGGTGTGCGTCAAACGGAGATCGTGTGCCAAAGTTACGTCCCCGGGAAGTTGAAACACCAATTTACCCAAACGGTGCCCATAGTTTTGGTGCTTCATCTCCTAGAGTTAGAGTTTTCGATGTTTAGGGTTTTCCATTATTTCTAAATAATAAATAGGCCCTCAAGCCTCATTGTAACACAATTCATAGGCCTGTAACCGCCACATCTCTTCTTAGAGATAAGCTACTAGCGCCCTAGCTAGTTTATTTCCATTATGTATGTAAGCAAATTTCAGTTCTTTGATATTAATTAAATGAAGTGTTGTTTTCGCTGCATCTTTGTATTTATGGTTATATGTGTATTCTGTTGCGTTCCTGCATAAATCCGGATCATGTATCAACTTATAGAAGCTATGATGAGAAGGTTGTACGGGAGATCTGACCTCAGCACTTTCCACGGGACGTGGGTCCCCATAATGCATATGGTTTCGACCAAAGGGATGATTTTCAATTGGGCCAACATCTTAGTGTCGGCACTAAGGACCAACATCATTGGAGCACAGGTCCCGGAAGAAGGCCAACCATCTGAAATCTACATGACCTCGTATTTAATGGATGTTGTCTGTTCTAGGTGCCACTTCGACGACTAGGGCTACAACTAGAAGGCAGAAACAGGGGGACCCATGCACAAAGACTTACAAGTCTTCTGGGATTCAAAATACAAAAGGGAACATGACACCATATCGGATGCTTTTATCACCCCAATGTATCGATTGTTGCACGAAGAAGACCCCCCATGTATGTCAAAGAGGGCCATGGAGATGATAACTAAAGTGGCACAATGGTTCCCGATACGTGAGGGGCACGTACATCAGGGTCTTCAGTTCTTTCAAACCCACCCACGCTCTTCCCATGTTCATCACTGATAGATTGTTGTTACAGGAAGTTTGCTACCAGATGACTGGTGGTTTCTCAAAGACATTGAGCAAAGGAAAGAAGAAGTCATGGTTGGCTTTTCCCCTTACTATCGTTCCTTATGCTATAGAGAACTTCAAGGAAGTTGAGACGGAGGCCGAAGAGATCAAAGGATTTTGTTTCGTACTATTGAACTATCGGTCCTATGATCCCGAGAGAATAGTAGCATCCCATTGTAAGAAGTCCAACTTCAATTGGTCTTACCAACACACTAAGGAGGCCCACGAGGACGAAATCAGAAACTAGTATAATGCAGAAAGAAAGCACAGCCCAAATGAAGAACTAGAAGGAGAAGATGAGCAGGAGGAGCACTCTCAAAAAAACGTAAGCAGGAAGAAGGAAATAAGGGTTAGTCGAAAGCAAAAGTTACCATCTATGAAAAAAAGGAAGCAGTAGGGGGGAACTTCTTCTACGCAAAAGAAACAAAAGAACACGACAGTTGGGGATTCTCCGACCAGTCAAGAGGAGGAAGGGGACAATGAAACTTTAGAACAAAGGAACATCTCTCTAGCAAGATTGAAGCAGGAAATTAAAGGGAAAGAAGGTGAAGAAAGCAGAAAGCAGCAAGAGAAGGAGCAACAGAAAACACAGCAGGAAGAAGAAGAACTGAAGAAACAAGCGGAAGATATGAGAAGGAAAGAAGAGGAAGAGGCACAACAGAAAAGACAAAAGGAAGAAGAGCGGAGGAAGGAAGAAGAGGAGGAAAAGAAGAGACGGGAGCAGAGGACACAGGAAGAGCGTAAGAAACAAGAAGAACAATAAAAGAAAAGGCTAGAAGTTGAGAAAAGGAAGAAAGAGGAGGAAGACAAAAGAGACCAAGGAGCGTCGAGCAGAGGAGTAGAGGAGGTCGAGGAACAGCAGCAATATCTCAATGAAAAGGAAGAACTACCTCTTCTAGAAATTCCTCCGCTCACTCCCATAACTCGAGGACACCTACCCCTCATAGAGCTAGGCCTTGCAGACGAGGCAGAGGATTAAGTGTTAGACTTGACCTGACTCACCTTTGATCAAGTCAAACATAAGATCATGTAGGAGAGGAGAAAATATTATGCCAGGAACCCAGTCAAACCTTTGTCCGTATCTATGGAAAAGGAAATAGTCCTGGACACTAGATTAAATATTAAAATGATCGCTTCAGCAGGGATCGCCTTCGTAGCCACTACCGAGCAGAACGTGGGGCGAATGATCAAGCAGATAGCAGAGCTACAGAAGAAACTCCACACATATGAACAAAGGGCCACCAAAGCAGAATAGGAAAAGGAAGCTCTGGTGGAGGAGAATAAAGCATTGCACCTAACTCACGCCAACACAAAAGAACTGCAGTCTGCAATCAAGGGTGAAGCCGAAACTCTAGGAGGAGCCATGACCCTAGTTCATACGGTCACTCCTATTTTGGCTATACAATCAAATAACAAGGAGAAATCATCTAGGCTGAAAGAGGCCTCCATGGCACTAGATAACATCCTTGATTGGACTAACAAGTATCTTGAGGTCCCGACCACTCTTCCAAAGAAAGATTGGATCACTACTCAGAATGACAAAGTGCAATTGCGCATGAAGATCCAACCTGGGATAAATTAGCCAAAGATGTGGACAAAGTCCTAACCTCTTACAACCATCTCGTCAATGGGCTGGATTTGGTGGCTAAAGTTCATCACACACCTTCCATTGGGACATTGGAGGCAGCAAAAGGTCGAGAGGAGTTATTGCAAGAACTTCAAGGATTTCTCGATCCACTCAGGCATGCCTCCAGCTCAAACGACATGCAGGTAAGAAAGAAGAATATCACGCAGTATGTAGTAGAACAAGTCAGGGTATACACCAAATCAGAAACCTTGTCTAATCAGATCAACGCCAAGAAGAGAACGCTAGTTCCATACGCTCTCAAGTGCTTGCACAGACATGGAGAGGAGATGCATCAACTAGCCACAATAGTTGTTGATTATAAACTATGGCAGACGTATCTCAGAGATCAGCAACACAGTGAGGTTCTGGATTTGTCGATCACCAGATCGCTAACATAGGGTCAATCCATTTTTAGAATCTATTCATTTTTGTTGCATAGCATAGTAGAGTAAGATAGTCTAATTACGAGTCTAGGGGAACATGAGGGAGTCGAAAGGTCATAGGCAGCTCAAAGGTCACAAGGGAACCAAGAGTCATGGGGAGGCCAAAAGTCATGGGCAGCCCAAGAGTCACCCTCCATTCTATATATACACCCTCGGGTCATTTTGTAAAGGGCTTTTTGTCTTTGGACTCTTTTGAGAGATATATTGTTTCTTTGGAGAACTTATGCCCTTTTAATGAATAAAAGGAGTAATAGTCGATTTTCACTATTGGATCCGATGGAAATCTCTTATGGACTGGTGCTATGAATATCGTCTTCTCATGGAATGAAAGTTTCTCTAAGTTGTGGTGCACTTTCTTCTCATGTATTCTCCGATGTTATGAGTTTTATTGCAACATATGGATGGTATATGATATGCTAACCTCAAGCTATGTTGATGAACTGTTTTATTAATGTCGGCTTTATAATACTTCGTATTGTGTACTTGTTATGATTGAATTGCTTAGCTATAGTGAACTCTTTCCCACTTGTTAAGTTTATTACTATTATATGAGTGATCTTATTAAAGGTTTTACTAACAATGCAATTCTTAAGTTTCATGCTTTGAAAATTGTCTTTCTATTCATGGTATCTGATTTACAAGGCTTACATCAATCACTGAGTTGTGTTTATCGAAGTTCATATGTTCTCTTATTAAATAAGCTTTCTCTCTCTGTCTGAAGCCTACTTGATGGCAACCGGACCGACACACCGGATGGGATTCCTAAACCAAACAGTGTAGAGTCTAATTGGGATTCTACATCGAGGATATCCCCTGACTGTTGTCGGAAAATTCCAGCCCATCAACAGGTACTTACCTCCCTCCTTGAAATTCGGAGCAGCTCATAGAATTTCGTGCCACTGTCCAACACTCCTATTCCTTGGATATCCTGCCTCGTCAGACATTCCAGCCTTGCTTTTCATGCCACAAATCAAAATTCAGACCCTTGAAAATCATGCCACTTACAACACTTCATTCCCTCAAAATTCATGCCACTGATAGACTTCTTCTGCCCTAGAATTTCATGCCACAAGCCTAAAATTTCTCCTCAAATTTGGGCTATTAGACCTTTGACTTCTCGTTTTTTGTGTCATTCAAACAAGCAATTAATGCGCTAAATATGCCTCGAAATCAACATTGGGATTTGCCTCAAAAATCACTCTAAATATTTCTCTTCTCGATTTTAAGGTTGCTAAACTTGTTGTACCTCCTTGGTCTACATGCCACAGTTCTGCCTAGGAATGTGCTCTGTATCTGCCTTCTCCTTGTTGCAAATGTTATCTCAGCCTTCTTGCTTCTCCTCTCCTATTAATCTCTTCTCCAAAAGATACACATGAAGAATGAGCCTCATTTTTCCTTTTTCCCCCTTTTTAGTCTCCATAAGGATGAGAAGAACTATCCCTAAGATCAAGGGATGAGATTGGTGTGAAAATTCCGCCATTCGGAATCCTTCTGTTGCAGTTGATTAAATTTCTTCTATTTGTTTAACTAAACAAATTATTTAACGTATCCTACAATAAATATCGAAATAAAATACACAGCAGCCTTCACGATAAAAATGCAAGGAAAAATACTAGCACATGTATATACACATTAACAACTTTATATTTGGACAATTGTCCCATGAAAAATGTTGAAATTTGATGACTAAAAAGGTTCCTGCAATCCCAACCTGGTTTTAATTTCATCTTATCACTCTCATTCAGTTAAATGCCCTTTCCCAAAAACATACATTCAACATATAGAATTCTGGAAATGGAATTTCCAAATTAAAACACATGGGACTGACAACACATGCTGAAAAGAAATTTGGAAATAAACAAACCAGTAACACAAAAAATGAACACAGATTTTTGTTCAACTAAGACTCGGGCAAAACCCCTTCAATCCCTCCAAGGAAAACCTGTTAGAGAGCTCTTCTTATTTATTTATCTTTTAAGTTCAGGAAAAATACATTTGCGGACAAAACAAAACAGCAAAATAAAAATTATCTCTTCCGCCCAAAACTCCTTAAAAACAGTGCCCACTTTGCCTCGATTTTCGTGCCCACTTAAAACTGAAAATATGTACTGTATGGATACAGACTGTACGGATTTCTGTATCGTTGTACGGACTGTACGTATTTTTGAAAAAAAAATTCTCTAAAGCTTCTCTCGAACTACGTGCAGCTCAGCATTAAATGTTGTTCGTACTATACCTTCTGTTGTCTTCTATGCCTCGATTTTCGTGCCCAGCTTTGCCCAGAAATCACTCCTTCAGCTTGCTACAACAAATTTCTCCTTCACAACTTTCTCCAACCCTCAACCTCCTTTCTCCAATCCGCTCATTAAGAATGAATGAATGCAGTCTCTCTTCTTTTTCCCCCTTTTGTTTCCCTAAATGACTTTTGGGCAACCCTAAGATCTAATGGCTTAGATTCAATTAGATCAAGGGATGAGAAAAAATGTGCATTTAATTCTCACTTTCTATTTTTTAACTCACCCATTAAATAAAGTATCCACATTGTACTTTATGTCTAAAGTCACTTTTCACTTTATAATTTAACATTGACTTTACCACTTATAAAGTCACTTTCACTTTATAATTTAACATTGAATTTACCACTTATAAAGTCACTTTCACTTTATAATTTAACATGGACTTTACCACTTATAAAGTCACACTAAGGAAAAGAATTATTTTGGACACTTTTCCCTAGGTAGAGACTAACCCATGGGAAACCACTTGTCCAAGGTACATTAAAAATCAACACTCCCTCTTATCGTGGAAAGAGTTTCTCACTACACCCATCTTGTCCCTGAAATGGACATGCTTGCCTCTTAGCAAAGACCTCGTGAGAACATCAGCCATATGCTCATCTGTCGATATATACTCCAGCTTCACTGCCCCCTTCTGAACATAGTCCCTGATGAAATGATATTTGATGCCAATGTGTTTTGACTTGTCATGAAACAATGGATTCTCTGTGAGTTTAATGCAACTCTGATTATCATAGTGAATAACTGTCGGTCTCAACTCATGATTAAATAGGCCATACAACAACTTGAGAAGCCAAATGGCCTCACAACTAGCCTGGCTAGCGGCCATATACTCAGCCTCAGAAGAGCTCAAAGCAATTAACTTTTGCTTTCGACTATAACCATGACACAACTGCCGAACCCAATCCGAAGCAACCCTGAAGTGCTTTTCCTGTCAGAAGTACACCCTACCCAATCTGAATCTGTGTAACCTTCCAACCTCACTCCATCTCCCCGCCTATAATCCAAACCATAGTCAACAGTCCCCTGCACATAGCAAAGAATGTGCTTTGCAGCTACCCAATGCACCCACCTGGGCTCAACCATGAACTGGCTAAGTGTCTTCACTGCAAAGCATATATCTGGCATATATGTTGACTAGATACATCAAGGACCCAATAAGCTACCTATATAATGTGGGATCTACCAAACTAGAATCTGAAGCATGAAGCTTCTTCCAGCTGGTGACCATAGGTGTAGACATGGGTCTACCATCTGCCATGTGAAATCTGCTCAACATATCCACAGCATACTGCCCCTGCCCCAGAAAGATATGTCTCTCCTAGTGCCACACCTAAAGCCCCAAAAAGTAATGCATAGGGCCAATGTCCTTCATCTCGAACTCCATAGCAAGATCCTCCTTGCAACCACTAATTAGTCTCTGTGCCCCTGTAATGAACAAGTCATCAACATATAGCACAAGAATGAGCGGATCATCCCCTAAAACAATGTAGTATAGGTTCAGATCTGCATCACTCTATGTGAAACCCATCCGCTACAAGTAAGTATCAATCCTCTAATCCAAGCTCTCAGAGCTTTCTTAAGTCCGTAGAGTGCTTGCCTCAACCGGCATACATGGATCTCCCGCCCAAGTACCTCAAAGCCCTGTGGTTGCTCAACACACACCTCCTCTATAACTCCGTTCAAAGATGCGGTCTTCACATCCATCAGATGGATCTGCCAACCCATTTCTGCAGCAATAGAAATAAGGGACTGGATAGAAGTGTACTAAGCTACGGAAGCGAAGGTCTCCTCATAGTCAACTCCCTCTATCTGTGAAAACCCTCTAACCACAAACTTTGCCTCGAACTTCTCAATGCTGCCATCCACAACATGCTTGAAATTGTAGAGCCACCTGGAAGTGTAATATCTCGTTTCAGGGATATCTCTAAAACACGGCAAACTCCAACCGGAGTGGACTAGGAGGGCATTTACCGAATATTCCGCCTCTGAAAGAGGACGAGATCCAGAGGCTACCTAGCCCTTTCCAGACTCTGTATAAGAGTGAAAAATAAACACACCAAGTGGTATAGAACTAGAATGCTCAGAAATATAAATAAATAACAGTGCAACAGACATATAATAACAGAGAAAGAAATTACGGCAATTCATCCAGAAAACATAGAGAGGAAATGCTGAGCCATTTTATTAATCTAAAAAATATAATGAAGTATAATAGGTGAACAGAGTGATGGCACCTAATCTTGCTCAAGGCAAGTGAAGAAACACTCTCAGAAAATACAGGAAATGGCTGCCCTATGAACTGCATCCCAACTGCTGGAAAATTGCCCTGTAGTTGCTACTACTGGAATGGACTGAAGACTAGGGGTTGATCCCCTTGCCGGAATGAGCTGAAAATCTACAAACCTCCTCTACTCACTGTCCCGGACAAAACCCAGAAACCATATCAAAAATAGCCAACCCCCGAAAATCACCAGAAAATGCCTCCTCAGGGAATTACGCTGGCCTCCAAGGCTCTGCGCAGAGGCTAAATGGAAATAGCTGAAACACCGCCTCAAACTCCGCCAAAATCCTCCTCTGGGCAAAGGCTGACCCTCTGCTCAAAATCTCGGCTGAATGTCCTGCAGAAACCCTGATCCGGAGCACCTCCAAAAAGGGACTGCGTCCTCTCTCCCAGTGACTGCGCAGTCTCTATAAGCTACAGCTCCGCAACAAACCCAAACAGCAAAACTACTCGCAAAATACTGAAGAACTAACCTTGCCCGAGCAGGCACTCGAAATCCCCTGGGGCTAAGGCCGAGATCTCCGACTGGAGACACTCAATGCACTAAACAATGTTGCAGACAGGCTAAATAGCCAGCGTGCTCAAGAAGACAAATGTCTCACTCAAAATCATCAACTCCAGAATGAATGAAATGAGGAGGCTCCTCCATCTTTCATAACATTGGTTTCCCTCCAAAACCCCAACGTTGCCTCTCTATCCTCCACGTGCTCATCCTCATCTGCGTAGAAGCTTCTAGAGTGTGCATAGGCCCCCCTCCTCTATGTGGTGTGTGGCCCCCTTGGCTCCCCCTTAAGTCACAACGTTGTGCTACTAGGTGGATGCCTTATTTCACTTAAGTGAGTTAGACCCTCTCCACTCACTTTTTATTTATTTACAAACTATAGATGGCAAAACTAAACAAAATCGAATATTCCAATTAGTTGTCGCTAATTAGGAATATTACAGTCTCCCCTGGCAAAATGTTGCTTGTCCTCAAGCAACTGAAGTGATGGATGCTACAAATCTTTTCGCTCTCCCAAGTGGCATCCTCATCCAGCAAATTCTTCCACCTCACCAAGAATTCTCGGACCGTCCTGCTCCGTAACTACCTCTCCCTAGTATCAATAATGGCCTCCGACTGCAACACTAAGTGCCCCTCATCATCTGTAGGTGGTAGCTCCTCTGTCACTGTCACTTGCTGCCCCAGCGCCTTCTTCAGGCATGATACATGGAAAATGTTGTGAATCTTGTGCCTTATGGCAGCTCCAACTCATACGCAACCTGCCCAATCCTGCGTATCACCCTGTATGGCCCGTAAAAGCGAGGCTTGAGCTTCTCAGCTCCCTTTTGCTTCAGCGATGACTGTCGGTATGGCTGTAACCGTAGGTAGACCAAGTCCCCCACCTCAAACTGTCTCTCCACCAGACCTCCATCGGCATACAACTTCTGTTAGTTCTGTGTTGTAGCCATATTGTCCTTGAGAGCTCGGAGGATGTCTGGACTCTCTTGGATCCAAATCTTGGCTCTAGGAGCCTTGCTAGCACCGAACATCACATCAGAAAAAGATAAAGGATGGTACCCATACAAAGCATAAAATGGTGACATACCAATAGACATGTGATGTGTCGTGTTGTAGCAGTACTCCCCCAAATGCAACCATCTCAACCATGCTCGCTGCTACCCACTGACATAGTTACGCAAGTAGCCCTCCAGCCACTTGTTAACTATCTCCGTCTGTCCATCCGTCTGTGGGTGGTCACTGGTACTCGGTGTCAACTCCGTCCCCACTAGTCGGAAAAGCTCCTGCCAAAATCCGCCCATGAAATGGTTGTCCCTGTCACTGATGATGCTCTTAGGAAGACCATGCAGCCTGAAAACCTCTCTGAAGAACAGCTCGGCCACTTGTGCTGTTGTGTAATGCGTGGATATGGCGAAAAAGTGCGCATACTTTGTCAGCCGATCAACGACAACAAAGATACAATCCTTGCCCTGCACCATGGGCAACCCTGTGACGAAATCCATCGATATGCTCTCCCATTTCCCCTCCGGAATGGGAAAAGGCTGCAACAATCCTGCAGGACGGCTCATCTCCCCCTTGTTCAACTAACAAACATCGCACTCCCTGATGTGCTGGAGTACGTCCTCCTTGAGGCCCTTCCATGAGAACCTCTCTCTAATGGCCCTGTAGGTTTTGGTAAACCCCTGATGGCCTACCAATGGAGAATCATGTGATACCTGGAGTATCTTCTTCTTAAGCTGAGATCCCTCAGTCAAGAAGATCCTGTCCCTGTAGTAGATGATCTCATCAACCACCCTGTTCCTGTCATCCGCCACCTGTCCATCCAGTACCTCACATGCAAATCTATCCTTGGAGTACTCCACTAAAAGTCGAGCCCTCCAATCTGTATCCAAGCTCATAAGAGATAACGTGGCTGGTCTACGTGAAAGGGCATCTGCTACCACGTTATTTTTACCCTTGACATAATGTCAAAGTCATATGCTTGGATCTTACTGATCCACTTCTGCTGCCTCTCCTGTAGTTGCTTCTGCTCCAAAAAGAACCTGAGGCTGTTGTGATCAGTCCTCACCCTGAACCTGTTCCCTACCAGATACTGTCGGAATTTGGCCAAGGCATGCATGATGGCCAACATCTCCTTGTCGTATATAGGATACAACCTCTCGTGCGGAAGGAGCTTCCTGCTCTCAAAGGCTATCAGGTGTCCTCCCTGCATCAATACTGCGCCGATCCCCTCTCCCGATGCATCACACTCCAAGACAAATGGCTACGTAAAATCTGGCAATGCAAGCACTGGGCAGCTACTCATCACCTCCTTGAGCCTATCAAAGGTTCGCTGCGATGTATCTGACCAACTGAATGCCCCCTTCTTCGTCAAATCTGTAAGGGGTGCAGCAAGCTGTGAGAAACCTCTGACGAACTTCCTGTAATAGGTACATATCCCAATGAACCCTCGAAGTTCCGTCACGTTCTTCGGCTCTGGCCAATCTCTGATGGCTCTAATCTTCTCCTCGTGGACCCTCACTCCATCCACTCCAATAATGTGACCCAAATATAACATCTCCGTCATCCCAAACTCACACTTGGAGAGCTTAGCATAGAACTGTTGCTCTTCCAAGATGCGTAGTATTGCCTCTATATGCTGGAGATGCTCCTCCCAAGTCCCGCTATATATGAGTATGTCATCGAAGAAAACCAATACAAACTTCCTCAGATGACTGCGGAAGATATGGTTCATGCAAGACTAAAAGATGGCTGGTGCGTTGCTCAGCCCAAAAGGCATAACCAAAAACTCAAAGTGCCCATAATGACACCTGAAGGCTGTCTTGGGAATGTTCTGTTCCCTCACGCGAATCTGATGGTACCCTGATCTCAAATCAATCTTCGAGAAGAACTTAGCTCCTCTCAACTCATCGATCCTGGTATAGGGTACCTATTCTTCAGAGTCTTCTTGTTCAGGGCCCTGTAGTCAATGCACATCCTCAAGGTGTCGTCCTTCTTCTTCACCAACACTACAGAAGAAGCAAACAGACTCGTGCTCGGTCTGATGTGTAGTGATCACCGCCTGAATACCCTGCTCAAGCTCGATGGTATGCTCAAACCCTCGATCTGGTGGCCGACCTGGTGGTATATCCCCAAACACTACCTCATGCCTGTCAAGGATGGCCTGTATATCTGGATGAACTGCCCGACTGGTGGTCTCTGCCTCTGATGCCCGCAGCTCAACTACCCACTCTATGTCTCCCTTCCGGAAGTCTGCCTCCATCCGGTGTGCCGAAACTGTCTGAGGTGGGTAAGTATACATCCCACGGATCTTCTCATGCTTCCCGGTCTTCTTGTCATCCCACTCCATCTGTAGACTGTAAGGCTTCCCAATCCGTGGTGACCTTCCCCAGAGTAATCAACCACTGAACACCCAACACCACATTGGTATCGAGTATGTTGACCACGAAAAAGTGATCGGTCACGGTGTAGGTACCCGTCGTCACTGCCAACTCTGGAACATACTGGGCACACTGCATCGTCTGGGCTCCTGGGACCAAGACTGAAAATTCGTCAAAGCTCTCGGTCGGTATACCCCTCCACTCGACCATTTGTGCATCAATGAAGTTGTGGGTCGCCCCACTGTCAACCAAGACTGATACTCGTTGGCCACGTACTGTCCCTCGTACGCGTAGCGTCAAATACTTAGGAACTTCTCGCAAGGCTGCAAGGGTCCCTCCTGTGGGTGAAAAAGCTGCACCTCCTGTCCTTGGAGGTGGAGGTGGCAACTGATCTTGGGCCGTCTGACTATCTCCTGCCTCCTCATCATCCTCCTCATCCTCTTCTCCGCTGTCATCGGAGAAGACCTCAATGAAGTGTGCTTTGCCAGCAGCACACCTATGCCCTAGTGCCCACGGCTCCTGACATGTGAAGCACAGCCACTTCTTCCTCAACTCCCTCCTGGCATCATCATCTATCTGTGCCCGTCCCGGATTCCCCTTTGGAGGAGGAACCCTCACATCCTTCCCCTTGGGCTGGAAGCCCTGTCTCTGGGGGTAAGGTGTCCGCGTCCTGGGCAATGCATCCTGCAAGTCCCTGGTCCTGCTGATAGCATCCTGGAATGTAGCTGGTCTAGTAGATCTGACTAGACCTCGAAGTGGCTCTACCAATCCCTCCACAAACATATAGATCATCCGTGTCGCGGATAGATCTGGCACCATCACCGAAACCCTCAAGAAATCTGCAATGTAAGTCTCTGGGCTCCCTATCTGCTTGAGCCTTGTCAGCTCAACAAAATGTTGTTCCGGATCCCTCCGATCAAAACGCTCCATCAACCTCCTGGTAAACTCGGAATATGTCGTCACTGTAGAGTGTCCGAGTGTAACCATCCCATGAAACCACCAGTCCTGGGCCTCACCATCCAAATGTAATGTCGCCACCTTGATGGCCTCTGTCTCCGACATCTGGTTAAGCTGAAAATAGATGTCTAGCTTCTCCACCCAAGACTTTGCCGAACTGTTTGATGATCCATCAAACGTAGGCAAATGAAATCTGCTAGAGGCACAGTGGGAATCTCCATCATGATAATGCCGGTGCCCTCTATGATGGTCGTAGGGTCTACTGTCCCGCTGGAGCTACACAAAATCTCGGAATGAGAGAGCATCCCTGAACTCCTGCCCATAGGCCTGATACTCTGCAAAATACTCGCCCATGTGTCCGGGCTCTGCCTCCTGCTGGGCTCCTGCCCCTGTGTCTACTCCCAAGAAAGTGGGCATGGTAGAGCGGGTAGGTGCACGTGAAGCCATCGGCTGAGGAGTATCACGCTGAGCATAACCATGCTCCGCTAAATGATGAGATGTACCTGATCCCTCTCCTACCTGAAAAACCCGTGGGGTCTCATGCTCTCTAGCCTCTACAGCGGTGAATCTCTGACCCATCACCTCAATCTGTCTAGCTAAATCCTGCACCGATTTGAGGAGTGCCTCCCCAAACTATTTGGCCTCTGTGTCATCTGGCATCGGCCCTCTCTGCTCGGCGTCTGTCGTAGGCTCTCTCTCCTGCTCTGTGTCCGTCACCGAACACAATCTCCCTCTTCGTAGGTGTTCTCCAACCTACGCTCACGGTCTTTGTACTTCCTGCCTCTATAACAACTATAGGGTCTCCTCCCCGGTGTCATAGACCACAGGCTGAGCCAGAACTATGCTCTGATACCACTGTAATATCCAGTTTCAAGGATATCTCTAAAACACGGCAAACTCCAACTAGAGATGGACTGGGAGGGCATTTACCGAATATTCCGCCTCTGAAAGAGGACGAGATCTGGAGGCTACCTAGCCCTTTCCAGACTCTATCTAAGAGTGAAATATAAACACACCAAGTGGTATAGAACTAGAATGCTCAGAAATATAAATAAATAATAGTGCAGCAGACATATAATAACAGAGAAAGAAATTACGGCAACTCATCCAGAAAACATAGAGAGGAAATGCTGAGCCATTTTATTAATCTGAGAAATATAATGAAGTACAATAGGTGATCAGAGTGATGGCACCTAATCTTGCTCAAGGCAAGTGAAGAAACACTCTCAAAAAATACAGGAAATGGTTGCATAATGAACTCCGTCCCAGCTGCTGGAAAACTGTCGTGTAGCTGCTACTGCTGGAATGGACTGAAGACTAGGGGTTGATCCCCTTGCCGGAATGCGCTGAAAATCTGCAAACCTCCTCTACTCACTGTCCTGGACAAAACCCAGAAACCATATCAAAAATAGCCAACCCCCGAAAATCACCAGAAAATGCCTCCTTAGGGAATTACGCTGGCCTCCAAGGCTTTGCGCAGAGGCTAAATGGAATTAGCCGAAACACCGCCTCAAACTCCGCCAAAATCCTCCTATGGGCAAAGGCTGACCCTCTGCTCAAAATCTCGGCTGAATCTCCTGCAGAAACCCCGATCCGGAGCACCTCCAAAAAGGGACTGCGTCCTCTCTCCCAGTGACTGCGCAGTCTCTATAAGCTCCAGCTCCGCAACAAACGCAAACAGCAAAACTACTCGCAAAATACTGAAGAACTAACCTTGCCCGAGCAGGCACTCGAAGTCCCCCGGGGCTAAGGGCGAGATCTCCGACCGGAGACACTCAATGCACTAGCAGAGTTGCGGACGAGGCTAAACGGCCCGGCGTGCTCGAAGACAAACGTCTCACTCAAAATCATCAACTCCAGAATGAATGAAATGAGGAGGCTCCTCCATCTTTTATAATGTTGGTTTCCCTCCAAAACCCCAACGTAGCCTCTCTATCCTCCACGTGCTCAAACTCATCTGCGCAGAAGCTTCTAGAGTGTGCATAGGCCCCCCTCCTCTACGTGGTGTGTGGCCCCCTTGGCTCCCCCTTAAGTCACAACATTGTGCTACTAGGTGGATGTCTTATTTCACTTAAGTGAGTTAGACCCTCTCCACTCACTTTTTATTTATTTACAAACTATAGATGGCAAAACTAAACAAAATCGAATATTCCAATTAGTTGTCGCTAATTAGGAATATTACAGGGAGTCACAACTGACTTGCCCTCAGGCCTAGACACCACCTCCCAAACATTGTTCTTAATGATAGAGGCATACTCCTCCACCATAGCCTCTCTCGATACCTCGTGGCTGGCAGCCTCCTCATAGCTAGTACGCTCAGAGTCAACAATGTTGGTAACCTTGGCTACATAACTACAAAACCACTCAAGTGGCACACTTTCCCTATTCACCCTCTTCGGAGGACCAACAGACTCTACTTCCTTCACGGTGTCTTGAAGCCACTTGGGCCTCCTTTTCCCTAAAGATGCTTCCCCATAAGGAACCTCATCCTTTGTCCCCCAGTCTAGTGAACCTGAAGTTCTGCCAGCTGACCCTAGCCTAACTATACTAGCACCTGTCCTTGAAGAACTTGTGCCTGTGTCAGTTGAAGTGCCATGTGAACTTTGTACTAATGGACTCCCTAAAGAAGTGCTCACGAACTCGCCACTGGTGCCCCAGATGTCACTGACACTAAAGTACCTCCTGTACCAGTCAATCAAGAACCCTGAGGTCCTGCTCCCTATACCTAACCTCTCTACTGAAAAGAAGTTTGTGACTCTCTCTCATTATGCGCCCATGATCTCCGATAGGCCCTCTCCTCCTTGAACTTCACATCCCTCCTAATTGTTGAGATTTTGTGTAGTTGGGGTAGCATCAGGTGTGCTCTAGCCCTAAAACTTTGTGGAGGGGCTAAGAATCAGTCAGTCTGACTTAGGAAAGCGTTGGAGAAATTTCATACGTGTTAAAGTTATTCAAATAATTAATTATTTTAATGTATTCCCTAAGTCTAAACTTAGGGAAATTAAATAATTAAAGTGAATTAATTAACACATGTGCTGAAATGTTCTAAATGATGCGGATCAAGCAGTCTTTTAATCTCAGCCGTTGATGAGTGTTTTAATCTCGGTCGTTGATGTGTTCAACGAAAAAGTATAAGAGAAAGGCTTGAGGGTCAGTTGGAGAGACAAACACAGATGCAGAGCTGAGAAACTAAGCTGGAATTCTAAGGCAGGGTTAGCTAAGAATTTTCGAAGGAGTTTTCTGTAGCGACGGGTAGTATTGGTTGAGGGGGTGATCTGATCCCGGAAGCAAGAGTCAGCAAGAGGCAGAGGAGCAACTTTCAGGGACAGCGCAGAGGAGCAAGGGCAGCAATAGAAGCTACGCAACAGTTGCGCAGCTCAAAGGCTTCAGCTTCTACGCTGGCCCAGGAGGGGCGGCACTGCATCTTCAAAGGGCATCCAGAGTTACGCATAGGCCTCCAGAGAGCGTCACCCACTTTGGGGTTACGCAGTCCCCTTCTGAGCAGCGCAGAGGCACGCAGAGCCTAGCAGGGTTGACGTCGAGGCTTCAGGGGCAGCATTGGGGTTTCTAGGGCCAGATCAAGGTTGAGTCTTGTAAATCATGTTTGAGGGTGTGGATCAGTAAGAATCTTGGTCTCAGAACAGCAGGTTAGTTGCAGATCTACTTTTTTCTCTGTTGGGTGAACCAGATTTGGTGCCCAGATTTGTTGTACTCGGAATCTACTTAATAATAATAAACCCTCATATTTGCTGCACCGGTTTTCCCACTTTGGGTTTTTCCGGGGACTCATGTCCAAAAACCAGTGTGTTACTTTGTTTGAATGAGCATAATATTCAATAAATTATCTGCATGTGTAGGCTATTAGTTGTGTTTGCTTTGGTATTTTCTGAATATATTTTCTGAAAATAACTTGTATAACTTAATCAAGTAGGAGAAGTAAACCATGATACTACAGTAGGGTTTCTGCATAACTGTATTCCGAAATTTTCACATGGTATCATAGCGATAGCAAATCAGCTGAAGAATATTTTTCTGCAGGACAGCAGCAGAAGCAACAAAGATCTGGAAGGGGCAACTTGGCAGCAGGAGGACGCAAACCTAGGAAGTGGTA
Organism: Pinus albicaulis; assembly: GCA_034641835.2. NCBI lineage: Eukaryota > Viridiplantae > Streptophyta > Pinopsida > Pinales > Pinaceae > Pinus > Pinus albicaulis. Next base: position 46,090,519 of record CM076569.1, on the reverse strand, counting down.
GCACTGCAGCTACAGAAGGCCATCAGGCTTACGCAGGGCCTTCCAAGGCCAGCATACGGACTGTGTCACCCAGTCTAGGGTTACGCAGTCCACTTCTAAGCAGCGTTGAGGCTACGCTGGGCCAGTCAGTGGGACGTAGTCCAGTCACTCTTCCTGTTGCAGAGAAGTCTTGCCAAGATCCGGAAGCAGTGCTTCAGATCTTCGGCAGTGCTGGTATGGTGGAGATTTTGTCAGTGCATAATTGTGGCTAGCTAAGTCAACAAAGAGCGGGAGGAAGGCAGTTACTCAGCAGATCTGAGCCAACAGATCTGAGATTTGATCAGGAGGGTGATCGAAGAGTACTGTCCGATTGTGTTTGGCTGAGTATTTCCTGGAGGGAAATCAGTTGTCAGAGGGAGCAGCTACTATAAAGGGTTTCTAATCACCAAGAAACCCAGATCCAGCGTTTTATGTTGAGTATTGCAATAGAAAGAGGGAATGGAGTATATGTTCTGACAGATCTAAGCTAATGGTGTGATAAGGACTGAGAGATCAAGATAGTTTGGACGACATGTCCAACTTTGTTATCTGGAGGGCCAGAATCCTGTCAGTGCTGGATGAGTATCGCCTCAAGGATCATGCAAAGAAAGTCCTAGTTGTGCCAACCAATACAGATCCTCTAAAGAAGTACGGAGAAAATCAACCCCGAACTAAGCGTTTGATCATGGACGGAGTCAAAGACCACGCCATGCCTCATATTGCCGGAAAGAACATGGCAAATGAGATGTGGGTAGCATTGGACACGATGTATCAGGGAGGCTCTATCCAAAGAAGGATGCTTCTTAGATGATGAAGGGTGAGGAGATAGATCCATTCCTCTTCAGACTTCAGACTATTCGGGATCAATTGATTACCATGGGTGCAAATCCAGATGAGGGGCTCCTAGTGAGGACTGCCCAAAATGCAGTCTCTGAAGAATGGGAAAAGTTTGTCCAAAGCATTTTGGGCAGGGCAGCGTTACCATCATAGGAAGACATGTGGGAAATCCTTCGTCAAGAGGAAATTAGGAGAATCACGAAGAGGCAAAGCAATGGAAGCGAATCAGCCAGAGTGAAGAAAGAAGAGGAGGAGGATGCAGCCCTTGCATCAAAGGAACGAAAGCAGCAAGGGAAGAAGAAGAGGGATCTTTCCAAGGTCCGATGCTTTAACTGTGGCAAACTTGGACACTTCACCAGCACTTGTCCTAAGAAGAAGGACAAAGGATCTTCTGAATCCAAGGCTGCAGCAGCAAAGGATGATGACTCTAATGATGATGCAGCCATGAGTGCTCTGTTGGACATTGGATATACCAACACTCCCCATGTGTTTCGTGACATGGACTAACCGCCTCTTGTGGATCCTATTCTCTGGCGATATGATCGTTGACTAATACCTGTGGGTTTTGGTCTAATGGCAATCGTGATTCCCAACCAGTGGTATCAGAGCGCAGGTCAAGAGTTCGATACACACCCGGCTCGTGTTGGGGGGGAGATTGTTGGACATTGGATATACCAACACTCCCCATGTGTTTCGTGACATGGACTAATCGCCTCTTGTGGATCCTATTCTCTGGCGATATGATCGTTGACTAACACTTGTGAGTTTTGGTCTAATGGCAATCGTGATTCCCAACATTCTCATGTGCCTCGAGAGAAGAGGTGGGGAGACATGGATCTGTAGAGCAGCTACAGACAGGAGTGGCGGGATCTTTGAGTCAGCCCTACTCTTGGATTACATACGAGCTACTGGAGCCTTAAGACGATAGCGGGATGAGTCGAGAGTTGGTTGCAGAAAGTCATAATAAAGCAAAGGGGAGAGCTGAAGAGCTAAAGAGGGAGTAGCGTAATACAGAGGCAGTAGCAACGTGGAGACAGCAACGTAGAGGCTGATGGGACTTCAGCAGTGCGGAGAGCCAATGCTCACACAGTGCAAAGTTGCAGCAACGCAGTGGCTCTAGGAGGACAACGTAAATCAGCAGCCAAGGGAGCTTCAGTGATCGAATGCAGCCTGACTTGTCTGTCAATGATTGGGCAGGAGTCCTTTAGTTTCTTACTTCTCGGCAACTGAGTTGCAGTGCAGCAGTTAGCAGTGGCAGTGCTATGGGCAGCCTGATGCAACAAGTTGAGAGGGAGTTGCAGTACAGATGTGGTAGTGTCAGTGGCAATGACATGGGCAATAGTACAGAAAGTACCAGTGCAGTGGATGGAGGGCAGCCAGCCAAGCCTCAGCAGTATAGAAACCAATTCCAAGATCTTGCGATACATGGTGTGGTTGTACTGCTAGAGCACACTCCGTGCTAAGAGGGAGTGTTGAGATTTTGTGTAGTTGGGGTAGCATCGGGTGTGCTCTAGCCCTGAAACTTTGTGGAGGGGCTAAGAATCACATCCACTCCAAATCCCAGAAAGCGTTTGGAGAAATTTCATCTGGTGTTAAAGCTATTCAAATAATTAATTATTTTAACGTATTCCCTAAGTCTAAACTTAGGGAAATTAAATAATTAAAGTGAATTAATTAACACATGTGCTGAAATGTTCTAAATGACGTGGATTAAACAGTCTTTTAATCTCAAACGATGTTGAGTGTTTTAATCTCGGTCGTTGATGTGTTCAACGAAAAAGTATAAGAGAAAGGCTTGAGGGTCAGTTGGAGAGACACACACAGATGCAGAGCTGAGAAACTAAGCTGGAATTTTAGGGCAAGGTTTGCTAAGAATTTCCAGAGGAGTTTTCTGCAACGAGGGGTAGTATTGGCTGAGGGGATGATCTGATCCCGGAGCCAAGAGTCAGCAAGAGGCAAAGGAGCAGCTTTCAAGGACAGCGCAGAGGAGCAAGGGCAGCAGCAAAAGTTGCGAACACAAAGGCTTCAGTCGCTACGCAGGTGCTACGCAGGCCCAGGAGGGGCAGCGCTACAGCGTTCAGAGGGCATCCAAAGTTACATAGAGGTCTCCAAAGGCAGCGTAAGGACTTTGTCACCCACTCTGGGGTTGCGTAGTCCCCTTCTGAGCAATGCAGAGGCACGCAGAGCCTAACAGGGCTGACACTGGGGCTTCACGGGCAACGCTGGGGTTTCTAGGGCCAGATTCGGGCTGAGTCTTGTAAATCTCGTTTAAGAGTGTGGATCAGTCAGAATCTTGGTCTCAGAACAGCAGGTTAGTTGCAAATCTACATTTTTCTTTGTCAAGTGAACTAGATTTGGTGCCCAGATTTGTTGTACTCAGAATCTACATAATAATAATAAACCCTCATATCTGTTGCACCGGTTTTCCCACTTTGGGTTTTTCCGGGGACTTATGTCCAAAAACCAGTGTGTCACTTTGTTTGAATGAGCGTAATATTCAGTAAATGATCTGCATGTGTAGGCTGTTAGTTGTGCTTGCTTCGGTATTTTCTGAATATCTTTTCTGAAAATAACTTGTATAACTTAATCAAGTAGGAGAAGTAAACCATGATACTACAGTAGGGCTTCTACATAACTGAATTCATAGATTTTCACACTAATCACCACTCTTCGTTTAGAAGGAATGAAGATCTTATAAGCCTTTGAAGTCTCACTGTAACCCATAAAGATACCCTTCTCTACCATGTGTTCCAACTTCGTCCTCTGCTCCTTGGGGATAAAGAATACGTGAGACATCCAAAGATACGAAGATGTCCCACATGAGGCTTCTCTGCAGTGAAAGCCTCCTCTGGAGTCATATTCCCCAATACTCTATGAAGACTCCTGTTCTGAAGATAAACAGCAGTATTGCAGGCCTCAGCCCACAAAAACAAAGGCAGCCCCTAATCATAAATCATCGCTCTAGTAGCCCCAACAATAGTTTTGTTCTTCCTTTCAGACATCGCATTCTGCTGCGAGTTGTAAGGAACCTTGAACTCTCTCCTAATGCCCTGTTGTGCACAGAAGTCAGAAAATCCACCATCAATGTACTCACCACCATTTTCTAACGTCAAGCCCTGAATCTTCCTACTTGTCTGCTTTTCCACAAGAGCTTTGAACTCTTTAAAGCGACTAAAGACCTCACCCTTGGTCTTCAGGAAATACATCCAAGTCCTTCTAGAGTAGACATCAATGAATATAACATAATACTCAAAACCACCCAAAGACACATGAGACATACGACCACTAACATCAGCATGAATCAAGTCTAGTATACCTGTAGATCTAATGTCGCTCGCTGGGAATGGTAACTTGGTGTACTTAACCAAAGCACACCCTCTGCAAACCTCATAATTCTCAACACTGAAATCAGGAACTCTAGTACCGATCTCCCTCAAAACTCTCAAATCTCCATGATGCATATGCGCCATCCTCCGGTGCCATAACTCGCACAAGTCTCTATTGTTGGTGGTACTAGTGTGAGTGCTACCAAATGTGCTACTCACCAATGCTCCTGCCGACTGAAAACTGAACCTGTATAGTTTCCCATAGCGGACTCCAATCACTTTGGCCGAAGTGATTGAAGCTCCCCTGGGATGCATCAATACTTGCCTTCCTGAGAAGGTGACGCCAAACCCTTCTACTCCATAGCAGACACTAAAATCAAGTTCTTCTTCATCCCCGGAACATACAAAACATCCATGACCTTCAAAGGAGGAAAAGACTCCCTCTCAAAGGTCACAGTCCCCACACTAACAGCTCTCACAGTGCGGTCATCTCCTAATACAATCTCAATATCAAGTGCCCTCTCTACAAGCTTGAAAAGAACTCTTGTGCACCTGTCATATGGCAGGAAGCCCCATTGTGTATGTGCCACACATCGGATGATGTACTCCTACTAGATGTAGAAGTAATAAATGCAAAGTCCATGTCAAACTGTGAAGCAAACTACTCCACCTATGTTGAAGCTGCAGTACTCTTCTTCCCCTTTTTTTTCCTCTCAGGACACGTAGCAGCATAATGTCCCATATTCTGACATGCCCAACATTTGAGTTTGGACATATCAGTATCATTCTTCTTCTTCTTCTCCTTTCCCTTAACCCCATCTGATGAGGCCCCTTTCTTAGCCTTCCCTTTGTTCTTCCCCCTGGCTGTCAAGGCTACATCCTCCTCATCTGCAATCTTCACCCCACCATTGCCAGTCTTGCATATCTCATGTTCCACACAATCAACCCAAAATCTGTCCCAATTGGGAAGATTCTCCCTAGAGATAACAGTATCTCCAAAGATCTCCCAAGCTTTAGGAAGTCCTGCTACAACTATCCTAACTAATTAGGTGGGTGCAACTGCCTCACCAATAGCAATCAAAGACTCAAATCATCACGTACCTGTTTGACCCTGTTTGGTACTCTGATAGAGAGTGGTTAGAGTTATCCATATCTGATATGCATATGTGTTTCCTCTCACCTGAGGAACCACATGATCCTTCAGACTGTCCATCAAAATCCTTTTTTTCTTTGCATTATTTTTTGTGAATTCAGCAAGTTCATTTGTAGCAGTAGGGGTACAACCTCTTGCCGCACTATGTCCCAAACTGTTGTCTCCTCAAACACTGTCTGAATTCTATCATTCCAAATGGCATAGTTGGATATCCCATCCAGTCTATCCTCTATCCTTAAGAACATGGCCATGACTGTTGTCCACAATTTACAAAACCAAGAAAATGGAGAAATGAACTTTTCAGCACACCTTGTTGTCCCAAAAGTTCAGTCTGTGAAATTTCACCTTGCTATCCCAAAATATCAGTTCGTTGTCCAAACTGAGTTTGTTGTCCAAAAATTCAGTTTGTTGTCCAAACCACTGTTTGTTGTCCCAAACTATTGTCTGTTGTTCAAACTGCAATTTTCAGCCTGTAGCTCTGTTACCATGCTGAAATTTGATGACTAAAAAGTTTCCTGCAATCCCAAAAGTTCAATCTATGTGAAATGTCACCTTGCTATCCCATAATATTAGTTTGTTGTCCAAACTGAGTTTATCGTCCAAAATTCAGTTTGTTGTCCAACCCATTGTTTGCAGTCCCAAACTATTGCCTACTGTTCGAACTACAATTTTCTGCCTATAGCTCAAATACCATGCTGAAATTTGATGACTAAAAAGTTTCCTGCAATCCCAACCCGGTTTTAATTTCACCTTATCACTCCCATTTAGTTAAATTCCCTTTCCCATAAACATACATTCAACATATAGAATTCTAGAAATGAAACTTTCAAATTAAAACACATGGGACTATCAACACATACTGAAAATAAATATGGACATAAACAAACCAGCAACACATAAAAATACACAGATTTTTGGTCAACTTAGACCCAGGCAAAACCCCCTCAATCTTCTCCGGGAAAACCTGTTAGAGAGATCTTCAAATTTATTTATCTTTCAAATTCAGGAAAAATACATTTGCAGACAAAACAAAACAGCAAAATACAACTTATCTCTATAGCCCAAAACTCCTTGAAAATCGTGCCCACTTTCCATCGGTTTTTTTGCCCACTTGACGCTGAAAATATGTATTGTACAGATACAGACTAACTGTACGGATTTCGTACAAACTATATGGATTTCCGTACTACTGTACGGACTATACAGATCTTTGAAAAAAAATATCTCTAAAGCTTCTCTCGAACTACGTGCAGCTCACAGCATTAAATGTTGTTTGTATTGTACCTTAGGTTGTCTTCTATGCCTTGATTTTCGTGCCCAACTTTGCCTAGGAATCACTCCTTCAGCGTGCTGCAGCAAATTTCTCCTTCAGAACTTTTCTCCAACCCTCAGCCTCCTTTCTCCAATCTTCTCATGAAGAATGAATGAATGCAGTCTCTCTTTTCTTTTCCCCCTTCTGTTTCCCTAAATGACTTTTGGGCAACCCTAATATCTAATGGCTTAGATTCATTTAGATCAAGGGATGAGAATAAATGTGCATTTAATTTTCACTTTCTATTTTTTAACTCACCCATTAAATAAAGTACCCACATTGTACTTTATGTCTAAAGTCACTTTTCACTTTATAATTTAACATTAACTTTACCACTTATAAAGTCACTTTCACTTTATAAAGTCAAAATTGGGATAAGAATTATTTTGGACATTTTTCCCTAGATAAAGACTAACCCATGGGAAACCACTTGTCCAAGGTGTTGATTTTTGTAGCATCAGAAAGTGTTCCAAGCCCCAAACTTTGCAAGGAGGGTTGGACAGCAGTATTCCAAAGAATCCAGAAACCGTTTGTGGAAATTCCACTTAGTTCATAACTTATTAAAATAATTAATTATTTTAATGAAGACCCTAAGTCTAAACTTAGGGAAATGAAATAATTAAAGAGTATTAATAAGTCAGAGTGTGAATCTTCTATAAAACAAAGATCAAATCAAGTTTTAATCTTAGCCATTGATTAAACTTCTAATCTGGGTCATTGATTCTCCAATGAGAAGATTATAAAGAAGGCTTCAGGGTCATTTGGAAAACAAGTCGGGCATACACTCAGTACCCGAAGGAGATCGATTCTGAAGTAAGAGAATTCGATTTCAGTGGGAGAGTAGTAGGGCAAAGATTTTGCAGAAGCAGAAGGAGGAGGGAGTCAGAAGTGATTGAGGTCAGGGACAGAGGGAAGCAGTGGGCCACTAGAGGCAACTCTGGGTTGCAGCGCAAAGAACCCACGCAGACCCTGCACAGACTTACGCAGTCCAACACTGGTACTACGCAGATAGGCACAAGAGATAGCAGAGGTTGTTCAGGGTATCAGAAATTGTCAGAAGGAGCCGAGAATTTTGTCTCAGGTGTTTCAGATCTTATCTGCCAATATTTTTTGCTTGTAAAGAAATCACTCGCTGAAGAACTAATAAAACCCTCATCTGCTGCATCGGTTTTCCCGCATTGGGTTTTTTCGGGGACAATTGTCCAAAAACAATTGTGTACATGTGATTGATTCTTGTGCTTATGTCCTTTACTGTTCATTCCTCTACATATGTATTTGTGAATGTTGCAGTAGTATTTATTTCAATATTTGCGAGAATATTTATGAAAATAACTTATTGAAATAATAAGTAAGAGGAATAAATCTATCACTACAACTGTATAGTATTCAGATTGAAAATTTCACAAGGTATCAAAGACAGAGATGAGTAACAGAAACGGAGAATCGACTAGTGAACGGAAGTCTACAGTTGCAGCAGCAGCGCAGAAGGGTTCACGCAGTTCTCTAGGAAGGGAAAGAAGCATGATAGAACAGATGGATCACGATGTATCTATTCTGGCATCCAGATTTGCAGAAGAATTTTCTTACATATCAAGCATTGCTTCTTCTGATGTCTAGTATATTGACAGTGGAGCCTCTCTACTCACATGACTGGAGTATGGGAATTTTTTTCCGACTACTGAGAAGAGCAGATGACTTTTAAAATAACCATGGGTAATAAAGCAAAATGCACTCCTATTGGGAGAGGCACTATAGTTTTCAGACCGAGGCTGGAAATAAGATCTGGGCCACTAATGTACTGCATGTGCCCCGGTTGGGGATGAACTTGCTCTCAGTGTCTCAGCTTCAAAACCGAGGTTATGACATCTAACTTTATTGGCAATAGAGTCTACGACAAACACCCTAGTTGGAAGAAGAAGGCAAAGATCGGGGTAGAAGCAACAAACTTTACAAGTTGCAGCTTGAGTCTCCAATGGCACTGGTTGACAGCGCAGATGAAATGGACCTGAATGAGTTATGGCACAGAAGAATGGGATATTTGCATCGTGGGGCGTTAAAAATTCTCCAGAAGACTGTCACAGGAGTTCTAGAGCTGAGCATTAAATGAGATGATTTCTGCAAGGGTGCGTATTGGGAAAATATGCCAAGGCAGTGTATCAGAGAAGTAACAATAAGGCCAAGGGTGTATTGGACTCAATACACTCAGATATCTGTGAACCAATGTCCACTAGAGCTCTTAGTGGTACCGAGTACTTCGTCACCTTCATTGATGACCATTCCAGGAAAACTTAGATCTACTTTTTGAAGACCAAGGATGAAGTCTTCAATCGATTTAAAGAGTTTAAAGCTCTAGTTAAAAATCTGACAAGAAAGCGGATCAAGGTGTTGCGATCAGACAATGGTGGTGAATACATAGATAAGGAATTCACTGGATTCTGTGCAAGGGAAGGTATCAAAAGGGAGTGGACAGCTCCATACAATCTGGAGCAGAATTGTGTGGAAAAAAGGAAAAACAGGACTATTGTCGAAGCAACAAGGGCAATGTTGTATGACCAAGACATGCCCAAATTTATGTGGGTTGAAGCTTGTAATACAACCATCTATATTCAGAACAGGACTCCTCACGCTGCATTAGGAAATATCACGTCGGAAAGTGTCTTCACTGGCAGTAAGGCTGAAGTGAGTCACTTTAGGATCTTCGGCACTACAGCTTACTTTCATGTGCCCAGTGAGAAGAGGAAGAAGTTGGAGATGACTGCTGAGAAGGGGTATCTAGTAAGATAGAGCGAGAATGCAAAGGCATATTGCATCTACATTCCACAGAGTAGGAAACTCGCGGTGCGGAGGGATGTGAAGTTCATGGAGGAGAAGGCCTTCAGAAGGTCGTGTGAGTTGCCTTCTGCTATGCAGTTTGAGGAGGAGCCTCTGGTACAACCCCAACAACTAGCGGCAGAAAATTCAGTTGCCTCTCCAAGGCATGGGGATCCAAGGGACATGTCTCCCGAGGATTACAAGAGGGAGAGCTGATAAATCCACCTACCACTAGTGGAAGAACAAGCAGAGAACTACAAGAGATTCTGAAAGACGCAGAGGACTTTGTCGGAGCCCCCCAAAATGAGAAGAGACAGCGCAAGCAGCCTGAGAGGTATCAAGCCTTGGTTGCTCAAGTCTGAGAACCTTCCAGTTTTCAGGAAGCAACTCAGCATCAGGTGTTGGTTGATGTCTGGGAAGTGGTCCCCAGACCTCAGGAGAGATCAGTTGTAGGATCAAGGTGGATCTACAAGGTCAAGTATGATGTTAATGGCAGCATTGAGAAATTTAAAGCCAGGTTTGTGGCTAAGGGGTATGCTCAAAAGGAAGGATCAATTATGAAGAAACCTTCGCCCCAGTAGCCAGATACACTTCTATCAGGTCCATAATTTCCCTTATTGCGCAGATGGGATGGGAGATTCACCAGATGGACGTCAAGACAACATTTCTTAACGGGGTGATAGAAGAAGAAGTGTATATAGAACAACTAGCGGGCTTCGATATGCATGATCAGAAGACTCATGTGTGCAAACTAAAGAAAGCACTGTATGGACTAAAGGAAGCTCCTAGAGCCTGGTATGGTCGAATTGATAGCTACTTGCAGAAGATGGGATTCGTCAAGAGTGACACAGATCCCAATCTCTACTATCTAAGAGTGGGGAATGAGCCTCTAATTCTAGTTTTGTATGTAGATGATCTATTCTTAACAAGATCATCAAGGCTCATCACAAACTGCAAGAAGAACTTGGCTGAAAAATTTGACATGAAGGATCTAGGACGGATGCACTATTTTCTGGGGTTGGAATCTTGGCAGCGTAATGGGGAGATCTTTCTTGGTAAAGGAAGATACACTACAGAGATTCTAAAGAGATTTCAGATGGAGGATTGTAGACCCATGACAACTCCAATGATCACCAACTGGAAGAAAATCGACACGTCCAAAGATGATGAGGCTGATCCTACATTATATAGGCAGCTCATAGGATCACTAATGTATCTGGTAAACACAAGGCTAGACATTTGTTATGCTGTAAATACCCTCAGTCAGTTCATGGTAGAACCCAAGAGGGCTCAATGGGTAGCAGCCAAGCATGTTCTCAGGTACCTTCAAGGAATGGTCGAGCTTGGATTGAAGTACACCCATAGCAGAGATGTCAGGTTGAGTGGTTTCACCGACGCAGATTGGGCTGGGAGATCAGTAGCAGTACCAGTGGGTATTGTTTCAATCTAGGATCGGGAATGACTTCCTGGTGCAGCAGGAAACAGAAGTTCGTAGCACTGAGCTCAGCAGAAGCAGAATATATGGCAGCCACCACAACTTCGTGTGAGGCCATATGGCTTCGAAAATTGCTAGTGAACCTACTCAAGCCGAAGATGGAAGCGACCAATATCTTATGTGATAATCAGAGTTGCATCAAGCTCTCTAAAAATCCCGTGTTTCATGATCGGTCGAAGCATATTGATATCAGGTGTCACTTCATCAGGGATTGTGTACAACATAGAGTTGTTCAGTTGCAATACACTCCAACAGGAGAACAAGTGGTAGACATCCTCACAAAAGCTCTGGGGAAGAATAAGTTTGTCTACTTCAGAGAGAAGATGTGGTCAATGAAGAATCCATTCCAATAGCAGGAATGGATAGGGTCTGTATTCAGAGGGAGTTGTAATACAAATGCAGCAGTGACAATGGCAGTCTCAAAGGCAACAGTACAGAAGACGGCAGTGCAGCAGATGAGGGACAGCGTCCAAAGATCAGCACCACAAAGGGTGCCTCAAAAGTAGAGTAGCATGCAATAAGCATATTGTTGGAACACCTTCCACGCTAAGAGGGAGTGTTGATTTTTGTAGCATAAGAAAGTGTTCCAAGTCTCAAACTTTGCAAGGAGGCTTGGACAGCAGTATTCCAAAGAACCTAGAAACCGTTTGTGGAAATTCCACTCGGTTTATGACTTATTAAAATAATTAATTATTTTAACGAAGACCCTAAGTGTAAACTTAGGGAAATTAAATAATTAAAGGGTATTAATAAGTTAGAGTGTGAATCTTCTATAAAACAAAGATCAAGTCAAGTTTTAATCTTAGCCATTGATTAAACTTCTAATCAGGGTCGTTGATTCTCCAACGAGAAGATTATAAAAGAAGGCTTGAGGGTCATTTGGAAAAAAAGTCGGGCATACACTCAGTACCCGAAGGAGATCGATTCTGAAGTAAGGGAATTCGATTTCAGTGGGAGAGTTGCAGGGCAAAGATTTTGTAGAAGCAAGAGGAGGAGGGAGTCAGAAATGATTGAGGTCAGGGACAGAGGGAAGCAGTGGGCCATTAGAGGCAGCTCTAGGATGCAGCGCAGAGAACCCACGCAAACCCTACGCAGACTTACGCAGTCCAGCGCTGGGACTGCACAGAGAAACACGCAGACATGCACAGGAGATAGCAGAGGTTGTTCAGGGTGTCAAATATTTGTCGGAAGGAGCCAAGAATTCTGTCTCAGGTGTTTCAGATCTTATCTGCCAGTATTTTTTCCTTGTAAAGAAATCATTTCCTGAAGAATTAATAAAACCCTCATTTGTTGCACCGGTTTTCCTGCATTGGATTATTCCGGGTACAATTGTCCAAAAATAACTATGTACATGTCATTGATTCTTGTGATTATGTCCTTTACTGTTAATTTCTCTACATATGTATTTGTGAATGTTGTAGTAGTATTTATTTCGATATTTGCCAGAAGATGTCTAAAAATAACTTATTGAAATAATGAGTAGGAGGAATAAATCTATCACTGCAACTGTATAGTTTTCAAATTGAAAATTTCACACAAGGTACATTAACAATCAACAAAAAACCCAATGCGGGAAAACCGGTGTAGCAGTTGAGGGTTTGTATATTATGCAGCAATTTTCCAGTACAAATCTATGATTGTCAAATCTGACAAATCATATAGAGAAAATGACAAGTAAAATATCGTGAGACAAATCTCACTTTGCCACGAGAATCCGACACTGATCTACACCCAAATAGAGTTGCTCTGCGCTGCCTCTTCGTAGTGACTGCGTCACTCTACGCAGTCTTTGCGTCACAACTATAGCTGCTCTCTCTCTTTGTGCTGGATCTCTCTGCTGGCTGGAAATTGGAATCTACTGCGCTCTGAAAACTTCCTCTGGGAACTAGCATTGACCCTTTGTTGTCTCCTCAACAAAAAAACGAACTCCCTCTGCAGCTTTGCGCAGTCCCAACGTAGCCTCTGCGTCACTGGCTCTGCGCAGATGTATGTGGCTTTTACTGCCTCCTCTGTTATGCATTCTCCAGATCAGGAATTCTTCCACTTGAAAATTATCCCTGCCCCTCTCTGTGAGAATCCTCTCGATCGATCTTCTCCTTGAGCACTTCTCACTAAATAATTTCAATCTATGGATTCTTTCTCCATCTCGATGTGTTTCCCAAATGCCCTATCAAGTCCTTATAATCATCTCGTTGGTCTAGTAGTAGTCTCTTTGGAACCTCTCCTAGGACCCTTGCTAAATTGAGCAATAACATGCCTCTAAGGAATAAGATAGTGTTTTTTTCTTTCCCATGCAAGTCCTCAAATTTCAACTACCAAACATAACAGTTTCTCAAAATTGCATCCAAGTCACATTTAAACTAACAACAAACTCCACAAGCACTTCTAAAACACCTACAAAAAGATAAGTATATTAATGTCCAACAAATGACCAAATGTAGGTCAATAGGATTGCTTAGTATATAAGTCGAAGTATAAAGTGGGAGTGCAATGGCCACTTCTATAAAAGAAAGAATTTGTGCTATTCTAAAAAATCAAAGCATGACTATCACAATGAAGAAACGCACTGCCCTAAAGATGAGTACAAGGGAACGAGCCTCAATACTCAAAAAGCCCCTTTTCAGAGCCCTGCATGCACGTCGTGTCATCTCTAAAGTATTAAGTATGAACACATCCAACTAAATACAAAAAAATAGCAAGAATTGTGCATGCAAGTATATTGGATCTCCAAGTGACATCATTGAATGAGCTAATGAACCCTACATAGAACTATAACTACTACCAACTAATGAATGTGAGAGTAAATATCAAACTTGGCATCAAGATTGAACATGGTGTAATTTCAGGCGCTAAAAACTATGTATATCATCATGCCCATAAATTAGATTTAAATTCATAGTACAATCTTAACATCCAACACAGTTTCCAGATAAGTGATTGTAGTACACGCACCTCGAGGAGGGACATTGATAATACTCTCCAAGGCCATTTGATTCTCATCATTGCTTACCAATTGTAGGTATGCAATGACGTATTTGATATCCTATTCACAAAAATATGAGTGTTAGATAAGAGACAAGCCCTAAAGTGCAACATTAAAAATACCATTCGCACTTTCCATTCAAATATTCTAAAAAGGCAACTACATTTGTACATCAATAAAGATTTTGGTAAAATACAATAAACTACTAAATAAACCAAAACTAATAATAAGATAGGTCAATCCTAAATCACCAAAAACCAAAAAATTTAAATAACTCAGGATAATCCTAAAGATACAACACTAGTCTTTGAATGCTCATAGCATTGTACTACAACATGTAGAAATAATCTCAGACATACTTCCAACATTTTTCTGTATGGATTATCATGCCACCAAAACCTTTGTTTGTTGCATAAACTCAATTGCAATCTTGAATGTAGAAGGGACTTTTACTTACCCTAGATTAAATCATATTCCTATTACCTTATGTTGATGCTTAGTAAGCCATATCAATAACTACATGCACATTGATTAGAGCTTAAACGATTGTAGCAAGTATTCTTTGGTTGCAAGGCATGACAATTAATGAGGAATAGATGTTGATGCCATTAGCAAGCACACTTATTTCTTTCAAATCTCTACTATTTAGAAGTTAGTTTTACACTTCCACATTGTATTCACAGTGGATGTATATTTTAGTCTTTTAGACTAATTGACCTAATTTTGTGGTCATTTGTCAGATATTAACACAATTATCTTATCTTATTATTTTAACACAATTTATAAGTGTTGAAAAATGTAACTAGTGTCGATATTCATAATTATATTTTGAGTCATTATGTAATGTAATTATCAAAAGAAAGAAAAGGAATTTTTTTATTATTGAGAAATTGAGTTATTGAAGCATGAATTTCATGTTTTGGTCAAATATTTATAGGCCATAGCCTCCATTACAGGCTTCTAGGGTTTATGTCCAGTGTCCTTGTCCATGTCATAATGTAAAAGACTCTTGTTGGGCTTCTCTTGTCAAGAAAGAAATTTATTTTATTGTATTTTAGGTCTTCTAGGCCTCCTCCACCAAGTCAACCTAACTAAGGGGCAAAAACACCTATATAAAGGCAAGTCGAAATTTCATAAGCACAACAAAGTCGAATTTCAGAAGTAGTGCAAGCAAGCCGAGAAATGTAGGCAGGCTGAGGAGTGCAGGCAAGCCGAGAAATGTAGGCAGGCTGAGGAGTGCAGGCAAGCCGAGAAATGTAGGCAGGCTGAGGAGTGCAGGCAAGCCGAGAAATGTAGGCAGGCTGAGGAGTGCAAGGAGGCCGAGAAGTGCAGGCAAGCCAAGAAGTGTAGGCAAACCGAAAAGTGCAGGCAAGCCAAGAAGTGCAAGCAAGCCGAAAAGTGCAGGCAGACCGAAAATGTCAAAAGTATAGGCAGATCTAAAATTTTGAAGAAGTTGGGCCGAAATTTCTAGGTTGTTGTTGGGCTATAGCTACTAAACAAAAGGAGAATATTGAAAGTTGTTGTATCACATTAGAGGCTAACTTGGTGGAGGAGGAAGCTTTGTTGGTCTAGGTTTTTGGTCTATCTCATTTTGAATATATTGAAGGAAGAGTTTTTTACTAGGTTTTCCCATATAAAGGGGTTTTAACCCTGGATGAGCGCCTACATCTGGTATCCATGATCTTCATGTTTTTGTCTATATAATTTCCTGACGAGAAGAAGATAAAAGAACATAAAGAAGTTAATAAGAACATAATAATATCACAAGTAATTATCAATATAAGAAAATCTTTTGGTCTTTCTGATTTTCTAACGCGGTATCAGAGCTAAGGTGAAAGGAGGAAGAAAAAGGCATCCTGAAGATATATTGAAAGGAGAATAAGGAGTTTCAAGGTTAGGTCACAAGAAATAGCAAATATCAATATGACAAACTCAATGAAGACAGAAAACAAACTAGAACGAGCCTCCAAAGAGGATAGATCTTATCCTCGAAAAGCACAAAGTATTGAATCTTGTTCAAGGGAAAGTCAAGAAACCAACAAATGAAGCAGTGAAAGAGAAGTTTAGAGAAACCGAAATTGTAGCCATTAACCAGTAGTGGATGGAGTAAAAGAGAACTTAATTCCATACATTTCCAGCATAGACTCCGCTCAAGAAATATTTGAGGTTCTCTCCAAATTATTCACAATCAAGAACATTGGTCAAATAGCAAGCCTCAAGAATGAACTAAGAACTGGTAAGATGACGAATGATGATACTTTTCATCATATTTTGTAAGAATCTCCAGAATAAAGGATGAAATCCAAGAAATATAAATGAAATCATTCCAGAAAAAGAGCTCGTAATTTCTACTCTTCTAATACTAACAAAATCTCAGAGTGCTTTTGCATCACAAATCAACAGTTGAAAGGATACACCAACATTTGAACAAATGTGGAATGCATGAAGTCAAGAAGAAGCCAAAATATCATAAGTAAAGAACAAGAAGGAGGATGAAGAAGAAAACACCTCGAATGCATATTCTACTCATTACAAGAAGAAGGGAACCTTCAAGAAGTTCAAGGGACAAGAGAAGAAAGTTGACCTATCAAAGATTGAATGTTACAATTTCCATAAGATGGGTCATTATAAAAGTCGCAGTCCTAAGAATCTGAGGAATAGGAAGAGAGAAAAAGAACATGTGAATGTTGTTGATGAAGATCCACCAAAGAAGAAAAAACAAAAGAATCTGAAGTCAAAGACTTATTTGCTACGGATTCTTTGGGACATTATCCCTTGCATATCCTTCTACTTTAAGTTTTGCAATATTTTCCTTTATGTTTAGATTTCTAGAGTTTGTAGGTCTAACATGTCTTGTTAGAACATTTTTGAATTATTTTGATAGGTTGTAGGTATCCCTCAAAGGGATTGATTTCAGAGGGAGCCTCCACCATTTTACCAAAAGATAAGTATTTTGTTCTTTGTTTCATCTTTTCATGTTTGGTTACCACCTCACATCAAGACTTGTTTATATTGTATGCTAATAACCTTTTCCTTTTATATTTTCCTTGGTTAGGAAAGCTTATTGAATATTGAAAGGTTATGGAGGAGACTTCAACAAGATAAAACTTGAAGCATGGAAGAAGTTCTCTTGCAAAGGAATCCCTTTAAGAATTGATGTCCAACAAGGTTTGTTAATGAACAACTCAAGGTATGTCTTAGACTATAAGCTTTGTTACAAAGTTCTCTTCATATAAAAGGTATGATCATTCTTCTTTTGAAATTTGCTTTACATCACTAACATCATCATGTCTTGGGTTTTGAATCACAAAGATTCTTGTTAAGGTGATTAATCATTAGATTGAATCTACCCTCACGATATCTACCCTAAGCTTTAGGGTTCACTATAAAACTCTAGCCCATTATTGTTAAGGGTATGTCAATATTGATTATGAAATCCTAGCCTACTTAGGGTTGTTGATGAAATCTAGAAATCCTATTTGATGTTTAGGTTTTGGTATTATTATAGAAACCCTAGTCCTTTAGGGTTTGTTGTTAATGTCTAAGTATGTATCCAAACCCTAGATCTATAGGGTTTGGTTTTATGATCAAAAACCCTGTAATATCTATAGTAAGTTCCTAGGAATGAAATCCTAGGTGTATATTTGTCCAATCGAAACCCTAGCCTGAAAGAAAGATGTTGTATTTCTAACTTTGATATATTGGTGTTTGTGTAGATATTGATGTATCCTAGATATGTATATGCGAGTATGCTAACCTAATTGTTAATACTCATGTTTTAGTTTGTGAATCTTAGGGATTGTAACAAAGCCCTAGTAGAAGATTGATATTTTAGGATATGATGATATTATTTTCGATTATTGAAATGATTTAGTTTTGATGATAAAATCTAGGTTTGCAACAAAACCTTGTATAAGTTTGACATGTAAATGCATAGTGTTGAAACCTTACATGCATAGTAGAATTGTTATTTGATTGAATTGTTGATATCTACGGCTTTGTGTCTCAAAGATGGAATCTAGGGTTTGCAATAAATCATAGTACAGTTTGTCATATATCTCTGAAAGTAATATTGGAGCCATAGATATAATGAGACTGATATCTTGATTAGGTTGCTTCAAATCTTGATGAGGTAGTCTAGTGGTTGTGACAAAACCCTAGCAAGAGGTTGAAGTCTAGTATGTGTCTCTTGTTGATTTTGAACCTAACTAGGTTTAGGTGTTTGATGTCTAAAGTCTAAATGCTTCCATTGTATTGACATGATTTTGATATAGTTAACTTCATGTTTCGACTTGTATTTGGTTGTACTTATTGTTGAAGATTTGTAGGTACATAATCTTCAAGACGATGAAGATGTTCGCATAAGCATGATGAAGAAAGTTATGATGATTAAGATGACCTTGATGTCGTAAGAAGGAATGGAGCCATGAAAGGTTTTCTGATGTTATAGAAGAAGGAAGTGGTTATTCTCCCTAAGTTGAGAGGGATCTTGGAGAGCAGAAAGGGTATATCTCCCCAGTTGAGAAGGAGGGCATATTATGACAGTGAATACTTTGAAGTAAGAAAATGTACTATCGATGAATGTTCACGAAGTTGCAAGAAGATCTGAAGGTATTTGGTGTTATTGAAGAAATGAAAGAAGAAGAAAGTTTCTGACAAATTGTTTATGGATAACTTGATGATGATATAAGAAGCATCTCAATGAATGAGGACCACGAAGGTTTGTATTTACTTGTATGTATATTTTGAAAGTCTATTACTGATTGGGGTTGTGTTTGTGTAGGTAAATCTCTCCATAAAAAGGTTGAACACTCTAGAAGCATGCTTGGACAAATGGATATATCTAGTTTGATAGGGAGGATTGAGGCATCTAATGTTGGATGCTTAGGAGGACAGATGGCCGACCTATGTGTTGATGTCTAGATCCTGGAGCGTGGCATTGGTCATGGAGCTCTGATCTTGGATATGCATCTAGATCCCTGAGTTGATGGTTAGAAAGTAAGCCTGATGGTACCTAGAGTGGTTGAAAGCTTGAGTCCATCTTAGTCCCACTCGAATAGAATACCCTGGTCAAGTATGTAGTTCACAGCACTGAGTGTGCTAGAACTCTTCGTAGCTCATTTTGAGATCTTCCATGTAACTCCATATATATATATAAGAGGGAGTGTTTAAGAACGTAACTAGTGTTGGTCTTCATAATTATATTTAAGTCATGATGTAATGTAATTATCAAAAGAAATAAAAAGAAATTTATATTATTGAGAAATTGACTTATTAAAGCATGGGTTTCATGCTTGGGTCAATTATTTATAGGTCATAGCCTCCATTGCAGGCTTCTAGGGTTTATGTCAAGTGTCCTTGTCAATGTCATAATGTAAAAGACCCTCCCTAGGCTTCTCTTCTCAAGAAAGAAAATTAATTTCCTATATTTAGATCTTTTAGGCCGCCTCTACCAAGTCGGCCTCAAAGAAGGACAAGTCGGCCTCGTTACCCACCACTTCGTGGGTGATATCCCTAGAAGAAAAAATTTCTCCATGATGGACCTCAAGCGGCAGCCAGCAGCCCCTTACTAGCTGGTTGTGCCATTTCTCTACCACCTAAGCCAACCACGTGGTCCCTCACCCATCTATATTGATCGTATGTTTGAAGGTGGGCCTCCCTAATCTAAACGCGTGTCTTGTCATTTGGTAATTGAGTATTGGGTTTACTTACCATGGATACTTTTGGGCATGGATTGATGGGGGTATTTGGGGGAAAGAGTGGGCTTAGTCTGTGCTCATGTCCCCTTGATCTCTTTTGGGTGTTACCCTTGCATCTTAGTCTCGTGGCATCTCCTTTAATGACCATTTGGTTCTAGGGTGGTGCTACTTGGGAAACCCCGACTTTGGGTGCGTGGTACCTCTCCTTTATCTGCACGTATCACTCCCCTTCCACTCATTATACTCCCATTCATCATTTTTCCCACCTGGGTCCACATGGCCCCCATGGCTCCACATAGGGCCAGCCTCCCTATCCCCTTGCCCCCACCTGTGGTCAAGCCTGGAATGATGCCCCGAAGATTGAAGCAGCGAAAAGAAAAAGAAAAAGCATAAATGGCCACACTTAACGGAAAATTGTACCACAAAAAGCAAAAGATGGTCAGGACAAAAATAACTAGCACGTGGGCAAAAGCCAATGCATGATCTCTGCCCCTTACGCATGGCCATCGCCCTAGTTCCATAGGCCCTAGATGAGCCTCCTTTGTCATACAGGGACCCATGATTGTCCCACTCCCTGGAGAGCAATGAACCGCCCTACCTTTAAAGGGGTAATCACTGCTACACCTGACACATCATGCTCTCATCCTTGAGCCTCGAGCAGTTAATTAAAGAAAATTCATAAAAGGCAAAAGGCATATAAAGACGGATGGAAAAAACAAGGTTGAGACACCTCATGTACCATGATTGCTCCCTCCTACACATTATATACCCTAGTATGGGCTCCCCCTTATCTGCCTGCCCCTATGCCCCGATATGTGGCCCAGGATTGCCCTGATCATTCCCTACTTTGTTTCACTTATTTGTCACTTGCCACCCCCATTCAAAGGATGTACCTTGGACCTACTATCCCCTTTAAGGGTTGAAAACACTTAATAAGGTACATGGCTAACCCCCTTTAGAGTATGAAGACACTAGCACATGCCAAATCTCACTATGGAAGGGCATGCCAATGTGAAGTGTCCACTTTGTTATCCATGATTTGTAAGCCCTTTACATGATTATTCTAATAGTTGGTTGCACTGGGAGCCTAGGGGACACATTGGATCTTATGCAGGATTACAAGTGGTTTCCATTTGGGTTTGGTCTCCCTATACAGGATCCTAACCCCAAGAGGGCTACATTGGCACATATAGGGTGTGCATAGAGATCCATGGGTCTCCACAGCAGCAGACAACACTCCACGGATCCTCATCAACCTTCAAAGACTACTAGCGATCCACTTTTGGGACGATGGTGATGTGCTTGGTACACTATGCCCAGCAGGCCCCACAGGAGCACTACACTATTGCCAGGTGTCTCAGGACTTGTATGATGTCATGGAAGCATTCATTCCATCACTCGAGCCCTTGCAAAGGATTTACAAGCATCTTCAATTCATTTAGAGACCCATGGGGTCATTTGTGTCCCCCCACACCCACTGGGAGCACCACAGGTCTACTATTTGGAGAACAAGGGGCCACCCCCTTGTCCATCTATTCCATGGAATTTATTCCTCATTAGGGCACTTCAGGACATTATTAGGCCTTTGGAGGGCCCCACGATAAGTATACATTGTTATTTGGCCCCTTGTGAGGCTTATTTTTTCCATTTTGAGCTAGTTTGGTGGGCTTCTCACCAATACGGGTGTTATTTTCACATTATTTTATCATTAGGGGCTAATGTAGGCCCATAAGCTAATTCGAACTCCTTAGGAGGGTACATATTGATGTTAAATACATTCATTTGTATCATCACTGGACTTGGGATCTCTTCAATCATAGAGAACTTCGCATTTTTTCCCTTGGTGGACATTTTTGGAGATGGATGAATTTTGATGTATGGATTTGGGCTATTTTTCTTGTCTTGGAGCTTTGTCTTGCAAACAAAATGCTGGTTGGATATTCTATAACATTGTAAGTAAATTTTAACGTTGTTATTCTTGTTGTTGCATACTGCTAAAAATAGGGCTAGTTGTTGCATGACTGAAATGTGGAATTAAGCATGTCTTAGCTAATTTAATGTGTGGGCCAATGTTATATGAATGAAATGTCCTAGAGATTATTTATCTCGATAAGCTTGCATCATTTTCTTTGAAGTACAAATACTTGAAGGTCAATTTTCTTTTATTTCTCTCAACATTGGATGAAGCTCACTTTCCGAGACTCCTTGATCAAGAAAC
Organism: Pinus albicaulis; assembly: GCA_034641835.2. Lineage (NCBI taxonomy): Eukaryota > Viridiplantae > Streptophyta > Pinopsida > Pinales > Pinaceae > Pinus > Pinus albicaulis. Next base: position 46,068,667 of record CM076569.1, on the reverse strand, counting down.
CAAGTTCTTACTCATCATAAGCATTGACTCCATATCCCCAAGTGAATTAGGCACTGATCCCTAAAGACGGTGGTCATCCTTATCACCTTTTTCACCTTTCTTTCACCTTTTTCCAGGTCTAGCCCTAAAAGGTCACCGAAGGCATCAATTTCCCGGGAATTGACCCAAGGAAAAATTTCGATCTCCTACAGGCTACTGCACTGGTGGGGTCTCCTCCCTCTCCTCCGAATTGGAGGAAAGTCTAATAGTGGAATCTCCGAGAATCTTAAGCCCTAGCTCTAGGATCGAATTTTGCCAAGGCATCCCCAAGGCTAGACCTCAACAGAATCAATTCAACCTTTGAAGTAAATATTCTTGTTTGGTCATTTCCTTTCACCTTGTCTAGGATAGGAACATCATTGGTTTTTGTATTCCATCCCCGAACCTGGGTTGGGTCCACTTGGGCCCGTGTGGTCCCACTTCTCAATAAGAAATATTTGTCAAGGACCATTTGGGAATACAAGTTTCCCAAGGATTATAGGGATTGAGAACCTCGTCTATAAGCCCATTCCTTCTCTCTCAACCCTCCAATCCTCATCCCTTACCCCTAGTCGACTGAGTCCCTTGCTTGAAAAGCAAGCAAGCTCCATTCTTCACTCCATCCTAGGGAAATAGTTTCCAAGGTCGCTTTCCACCCATCCATTGACATATACTTTACAAGTGATTCCTACACTATCGGGACTCCTCCCATCGGTGAAAGTCCGTAAAGAGCAGAGAGCCTTAGCTGTGGTGACAGTGGGCTAAGCCTCCATCATTGCCCTTAGTCCAACAGTTTCCCTATTAGGAACTCCTTTAGGTCCCCTGCTGGTTTGAGTGGTAATAGACCTAAGGGGCAAAAACACCTATATAAAGGCAAGTCGAAATTTCAGAAGCACAACAAAGTCGAATTTCAGAAGTAGCCCAGGCAGGCCGAGAAGTGTAGACAGACCATGAAGTGCAGGGAGGCCGAGAAGTGTAGGCAGACTAAGAAGTGCAGGTAGGTCGAGAACTACAAGCAGACCGAGAAGTGCAGACAAGCCGAGAAGTGCAGGTAGGCCGAAAAGTGCAGGCAAACCGAAAATTTCAGTAGTGCAGACAAGTCTGAAATTCTGAAGAAGCATTAGAGGAAATTTCAGCCTAAAAGTGCCCATGAAATTTTCAAGTACTTTCCATGTCATAATATGTAAACCAATCAAAATATTTTAAATTTAAAAAGAGGTACATGTCCTAAATAATTTTAAACTGTTTAATTTTGGTATCCATGAAATATTTTATTATTAATTTAGGTATGGATCAAATATTTTATTATTAATTTGGGCATTCGTGAAATATTTTTTAGTGTTATTTACCTACCTTACCCATATGAATTAGAATATTGAAAAAGTTACAAATGTAATGTATATCTTGATATTAGTGAAAAAATATAAATTAAAATATGGGCCCATTTGACATTAATAATCATGGCCAAAAATACACCACAAAAATTAGTTAAATATAAAATATATATAAATAGTTAAATATAAAATACAAATATAGACAATTATAGTTAAATGTAAAATAGTTAAATAATTAAAAATAAAATATAATTATAGTTAAATATAAAATAGTTAAATAATTAAAAGGTAGTTAAATATAAAATGTAAAATATAAATTTAATAAATCGTTAAAAACTAAATATAGTTAAATAGTTAAAGAACGTATTCCAGAAAGGAAAATTAACCGGATTCCGGCCAAAAAAATAAAATATATAGTTAAATAAAATAGTTAAAAAAACGTATTCCAAAAATGACAAATTACCAATTCAACCCAAAAATATAAAATATATAGTTAAATATAAAATAGTTAAATAGTTAAAAAAAAGTTAAATATAAAATAATTAAATAGTTAAAAAAACGTATTCTAGAAATGAAAATTTACCGGATTCCGAATAAAAAATATATTTCGGGTGAAATTGTGGCTTCAGTAGACAATATAGTTTAAAAAAATAAAAAAAGTTGTTAAATATAAACTATATATACACAATTAAATATAAAATATAAATATAGATAGTTATATTTAAATATAAAATATATATAGACAGTTATTTTAATAAGTGCCATATATTTAGGGATTTCGATCAAAGTGAAAAATTAGAAATAATATATTAAAAATGTTTATTGAATCTGGTGCTAATAAATATTGTGGAACATAGATAAAAGTAAATTAAAATTAAAAAAATGTCTACATGGCATTTCTTATTAATTTCTTGATTTTTCCTTAGAAGGCCACTTTTCTAGGTTGGAATTCAAAAAATCTAGATACAAGTTTATATCATTTCGAGTTGGTTAAAACTATAGTCGAGGCTACATTACGTCAACAAAATGATAACTGGGAGGCATTCTTCATCAGGAAATACTTCAAAGAAGCTCCTAAGACTCCCCAGGAGACAGAGGTTTGAGGCATAAAAAGAAAATGCACCAAAGCTAGGGTATTAGAGACAAAAACTTCGAATATTAAGCCTCAAACCTTTGGTTTTTAATGAGAAAAAAAAGAAGTTAGGGTTTCATAACCTAAGACGCAAAAAGTTAAATTGCAACTACAAGGAAAGAAGAAGAATGAATCAGCAAGGAAGGAAACAGGGGAATTGAAGGAGCAAACTGTAAAAGAAGCAAAGAAAAAGAAAACCCCTATACAAAATTCCAACAGCAATAAATTCGTGAAGATTACAAACAAGAAGACCACAAAAATTATAGATGAACATTGAAGGACTACTCAAAGCATGACTAACAATTTGACAAAACAAGGTAATATTGAAATTCGGAAGCAGCCAATAATTGAAGTCAATGAATCTGATAAAGAAGACAACAATTCACAAGAAAAGGAGATTCCTTAAAAAGTCAACAGAAAGAGACCAAAAGGCTTTGTGTCATTGTCATCTACAGCTTCAAATCCAAAAGTTAGTAGTCCAAAGATTGATATTGCGCAACAAAAGATTTATGAATGTATTGAGAATCTTGAAAAAGATACACAACATTCACAAACTTAATAATATGATCAACTACCATCCCCTGTTTATCCCCTGCTAATAGTCCACTACGATCTCCTACTTACAATCCACCCCCTTGTTTTTATGAAGAAAAGAAATCGTGCAAAAGTTAAAATAAGAAATTAGAAAGAAGTTCTAGAGTGTCATATAAGGATGAGAACGAAGTTTGGAGAACTCAAAACCAAAAGATGTTGAAGAGAATGCAATATTGGTACAAGAAAATCAGATGCTTAAAGAAGTCAACAAAAGATGTTAGAATTTCCTGAACCCAACACCCGCTAAATAGTTCCCAGCAATTATTAATAGAATGAATACACGGCTAAGTTCCTAACACAAAAAATATTTAGCGGAAGCAAAATTACTCGATCTGAATCACACATATAAACAGATTTTTGCCCAATCAAGAGTTATTCATTAATAAATTCATCACAGAACCTGCTTGGGCTCCCGTCTTGGGATAATGGCCCAACTAAGAAAATACAAACTGGTCACCAGCCTCATTTCACTCTCTCAGACCCCCCACACACTCATTAAGAAGCCTCTCTCAATCTTGTGTTGTTGTCATGTCTCATCTCCTCACCTTAGCCTTACCTTTATAACTTTACATTGAGCCAAAACCCTAATCCTAATCTCAAAGTGATGGACAGCCGAGATTAGATCTCGTCTCACCTGAGATCGATGGCTAAGATTAAAACTTAATCACTAAAGTAAACACTTTAGATAAGTTTTATTTTAGCTCAATAAGCCAACATATAATTATGTGTTTTTCCTAAGTTAAACTTGGGCAAGTTACATCAACAAATATTCTAAGGTGATATGTGGGCGACTTCTGCATGCCTAGACATAAGGCCTATGCAGAAGTACCTGCACGAGCTACAAACATCAACACTCCCTCTTAGCGAGGGAGGTACTTCTGGAAGAACCTCCTCCACCTGGATCTGTCTCCAACACAACCACACTATCCATTGTTGTGGTTGCTCCCTCTGAACTAGAAGAATTCTCTACTACCTGTCACGGAATCAAATCTTAAGACCTATTCCTTCCAACCATGCTCCGAGGACCCTGATCCTGAGCGTCTAACAATGTCAAATCACACCAGCTGAGGCCCTTTGCAGTACCTGAAGAATCACTCTTCCTTGTCGCCTGCCCCCTCTCAACAACTGACATTATTACTGTATCCAAGATCCCCTCAGATATACCCACAGGTTGTCCCAGCAACCTATATAACCGCCCCTACCTAATGTTAAGCACTACAACTACATCCAAGGTTACTCCCTCTAAATATAGAAGCACCTATCCATCTCGGAACAAAACTCTATATCCAACATCCTCCAAGGCCGATACTGAGAGCATGTGTACCATCAACCTTGGAACAAATAACATCCTTGTCAACTCCAAAAATCCTCCTAAATCTCGTTGGAATTTGACACATCCAACCCCTTTCACTACATGCATGGTACTAGTCCCACTAAACACACTGCAATTTGACCCAGTCTCTGAAATACTGCGAAACATTGACCTCATCCCCATCATGTGACTGGACGCTCTACTATCCACTAGCCATAACCCATTTTCCTTATACACAACAATACTACTGTCAGAAAGACATGCAATTATTTCTCAAATTTCTCCATAAATTCCTCATTCTCAATTAATGTTAATGCAACCACTTGATCCTGCTCCTCCTTCTTGTATGGACACTGGCTCGCATAATGACCAGCCTTGTGACACGCAAAGCACTTCGCTCTACTCATGTCCTTCACAGAAGCAGATCCACCACTTCCTTTTACTTTACCTTTTCCCTTTATAGTAAGAGAAAAATTATCCTTATCATCCTTTCCATCATGTTGGCCTACAGTTTTGGAACATCTCATTGTCTCTTCATGTACGAAATCATCCCATAATCTATCCCAACTGGGCAGATTTTCTCGTGCGACGATCCCATCAACAAAGGCATACCATTTTGGAGGAAATCCACTCAATGCTAATTTGACCAATTCTTCACTACCAATAATGTCCCCCATTGCTGCCAAGTCATCTCTAATTTGAGTGATCCTACTTAGGTATGACGCAACTGTGTGAGTTTCAGAAATCTTGGTGTTTCTTAGTTTCTCCTTCAATACATCTTTCTCTTTTGGTTTGTACTTTGGTATAACTTGGTTAAGAATGTCCACATCTCAAAGGCATACATCTTCCCCGTCACATGAGGTATAACATAGTCTCTAATGGAGTCCAAGATAATTTTCTTGGCCTTCACATTCTTGTTATTAAACTCATCCAATTGAGTAGCATCTATAGGAATTCTTGCAGTCTTCTCCATGACGTCCCACAACTATTGTTCCTCAAATAATATAACAATTTTCTCCTTCCATGAGCTAAAATTTCCTGCCCCGTCCAACCGATCCACGTAACGTACCACAGTAGTCATCCTAGTCAAACTGACCAACAATGAACTCAACTAGTCTACTGCCCTGCGTTGTGCTACTTGTTGACTACTAGACTCTCTTGGCGCTAGTTGGCCTGGTCTTGACTGCTGCCAAACCATTAATGGATGCACTCTACCAATCTCATGTTGACTCGAAACCATTGTCATGTATGTCACTATTCTCCTGCACTGCTACTCATTTGTTATTGTTTTCTTCATCCAACAGCTTCTAGTTGCAATTGTTCATGCAGCTACTTCCTTCCTCAACATCAGCCTATTGTCCTTTGTGCGCATCATCTCTCGACATCTAATGCTCTTATTCTACACCACAACAGTTGGGCTTGTTCTCGACTCATTTCCAGTGGCTAAATCTGGCAACTGGTCGACCACTCAGTCTGCCTCGAATTGTGATCCAAAAATCTTGTTGGCCACCAAAAACTCTCGACGCAATTATCAGACTGGCTTTGTGCAACGGTTGAGCAGCCAGAGGACCGAACAGCTTTGATATCAATGTAACGAACAAAGTTCGTATACGCAACAATAATCTTCAAAAAACTTTGAAGACACAGACATCCATTGTAAGACAAGTAATTGTATATTGAATGATGTATTTTTAATTAATGAGATGATTACAAATGAGAATGAGGGTCTTCTTATATACCCTGGGTAGGTACCCCTTCACTAACAGACATGGCCTTAGAACATGTTGTTATGAACCTAATTCATAACTTAAGTAATAAATATAGTCATTAATAGAATAAAATAGAATAAATACAAATAAATGTAATTACTAAATAATAAAATAGGATTATGTTAAGTAGTCATTAGTTAACTGAAAAGACATGTCTAAAAGACATGCCTGTTCATGAAAGGTCACCCGCATAGGTATAAAAGCAGGGCCTCATTGTAATCATTCAATCATCTTATGTCTTATATCATATCAATAAAATATTTATTATAAATACCTCTTGTGTATTTTTATAATTAAAGCCATTTTGCTATTAAGTCAACAAATCTACTAGTCTTGCTGCTACAGTAACCAAATCTCCAAGTTCCGCTGCTACAGTGGTATTAGAGCCATATCAGAGTCGTCAGAGCCATGGCACATAATATTGTCTTACAAGCCTATGAGCGTAGTGTAAGAGCCCGGGAACATTGTTTACCGTATAATGTGCCATTACGTGAAGATCCCAAAAAAATTGAGCAGATTAGAAAAATTCAAGAAAAGCTTCAGCAATTAGAAAAATCATATGCAGAAGTCACAACCAGTGGTAAAAAAATTTCTACAGTAATCCATAATAGAGAAGAAAATCATGAGAAACAGAAAGATGAAAAATGTTGTAATAATGAGAAGGCAGTTAGTTATGCTAAAAGGAAATCAAGTAAAACATTCATGGAAAAGTCAACTAAATACATTCCCCCACCAATGCGTAATAAAGGAAAAAAGGAAGAGAAATGTTGGAAGTGTGGAGATAAATATTTCGCAGGACATAAATTTGCCTTTTATATAAGAAATGAAATTGCCACGGTTCAAATAAAAGAAAAAGATATTGAAAAAAATATTTATGATGATGAAATAAGAACTCGTGAGAGTACATGGATGAAACTGAAAATCAAAATGAATTAAGAAAAGGTCGCAGAAGCAGCAAAAGCTAGTCACCGGCAAGCTCTAGATTGAGATCTCGTAGCCGTTCTCCAAGGCATGGCGGGGGCTTGAACAAGTCACCTAGGATAGGAGATAGCAAGAATAGTTATGAAAAAACCAAAGCAAAATGTTTGCACTTTGCCAAAGGTGTGTGTCACAAAGGGTCTTCTTGTGAGTTTCTTCATCAGAAGGCCATTGTTAATAATATTGTAGATTATTCTGATGAAGAAAGTGAAAAGAGCAAACAGGAAAAAGAGATGGAACAAGATTTACCAGGGTCTCTTGGTGGTTTTGAACGCTCAGTTGTAGTAGATGGCAAGCTCAAGAGTACTTCTCCTGGTGGGCATTCAGGTGGGCATGACAACCCTGGTGAAATAGAGGAAAACAGCCAAGGGGAAACCAAAAGTGATGATTCTTCTGGGAAAGACAAGAAATCACGTGATAATGGGATCAAGATCTTAGCTAACGCAGATGGAGTTAAGCTTGTAAAAATGCTAGAATGTAGAAGGTTGACACCGGAGTCAAAGCCTTCATTTTCAAACATCATTGGTGCAGCAAATACAACCAGCCATGTTCTTGGTGCAACAGAAAATTCAAAAAGAATTCCATCAGCAATATTGACGAATTGTGTTGCTAGCACTTCGATGGTCGATGTCAAACAGAGGCTTCAAGATGAGAATGTCAGTGATTTTGAACCAGATGAGGCTGATGCAGACCTTGTTCCAAGTCTTGTGGAGAAGGTTGCATTGCCAATTTTGCATCATGAAGTTGCACATTGCTGGGATAGGTTAAGTACAAAAGGGACCAAAAATGCATTTTCTGCAGTACAAGTAATTCTGACCTACATTCCTCCATCAAATGAGGCACGGCAAGAATTGTTGGCAGCAGTTCGTATGCGCTTGGTTGAAGCAGTTGCAGAACTACAGGTGCCAAATTGGAGCATTCCTGTTATGAATGTTGTATCTCGGGCAGCACGGATTGCTGCATATAAATTGGGTATGTTTGTTCGACTGCTAAAGCCCTACAACCACAAGCATAAGCATGGAGCTCACCATTACGAACTGAAAAATGAGGAGGAGAGGAGTTTAAGAATGGCCAACCTTTTGGGATTTAGCTGTAATTTGGATCTAGCTAAAACGGGCAACAAATTAGAAACGTTGTCACGCTCGGCCCTTATTTCTGAATTGGTTTCCAAAGGTGTAATGACATATGTTCCGCAAACTGTCAAAGATTTGTATCATCTACTGGAAAATGATTTCCATCCTTTGGATCTCGCTCACAAGGTGCAGCCTTTGCTAGGCAAGCTCTCTGAACTTACTGAAAAATTGTCTTCAGCTTCGCCTGTCCCAAAAGTGCAGCTGGAGCAATACATTCCTGGTTTAGAAAGGCTAACTACCTTGAGAGTGTTACAACAGGTATCACAAGTGTATCAAACCATGAAAATCACAGTCTTTCTGAGGATGATACCATTTTCTGATTTTGCTGCCGTAGAGAAGTTCAGTGTGGATGCTGTGAAGTGCAATTTCTTACACTTGAAAATTGACCATTTAAAAGGCATTGTCCAAGACAGCAATGATAATGGTAATAGGATTGTGAAATTGCGGAGCTCGGATGGGCAGATAATGGAAGTGGAGGAGGCAATGGCCTCTTTTTCTGGGCTTATAAAGTCGGTGATAGAGGACTTGGGCACTCACAGTGCCACTCCCCTGCCTAACGTTTCCACCGCCATTCTGAAATTAGTGATGGAGTATTCCACGTGCCATTTACCATGGACAGTGCAGACCAAAAGGATTTATGATTTGCGGGTGTTTGAATTAAACAACACGGTGTTTAAATTAGACAGCATCATGTTTGAATTAAACGACACAGTGTTTAAATTAAACGGCACAGTGTTACGTTATACGGTGGATAGTGTTTACGTTATAATAATCGCATATCATTTATTATATGTTTCACTTCTAAATACTACCTAGGCTGGTGCGATACATGTAATATATACAGTTATCGGATATCAAGTCACAACCGACAACACCAACGTTCGTTCACCTGAGCATTTCTTGCCATATCTCCTAACCGTCACACCTCGACAGTCTTGTGCCCTTGCCTTCTTATGCATTGCATCTAACCCTATGACAACCTTGTCACTGTGTATGCCTTTTGGCACCGTAAAAAAGGGTTTGTCCCCGATACGACGTGTTCCCCGGTGATAGTCAAATATATATATATACAAATTCTATTCGTTATATTATTTAATTAATTAAATTCAATTCAAAAACAAAAACAAAAAATATATTAATATCTATATTAAAATAAATATATATATATATATATATAGAAGTACAACGGAGGCAGTGGAACGATTACGTTTGATTGGGGGCATGATTATTACCCGAGTCGATACGAAAAATCTCTATTTAAATGACAGTAGGGGAGTCCTGGACTATGTTATCAACAGGCCGCTATTTTCAACTCCATTACCAAACGGAGAACAAGATATGACAAACCACAAAAACCTTGCAAGCGCAAATCTAAAAGACTGGTATTATGCTCCACCTGTACTGGTGAAGCTCCTCTAGGCGATTCAAGATTTTGCAGGTTGGGCAAATTGCCTTTTCCGATTTTATGGTACTTATCCAACGATTCAGCATATTCATAACAAGTGGATGAGAAGGTCTGGATGGGTTTATGTGGAAAGGAATTCAACTGGAGAGCCAGTCAAAGAAGGACTGCTGGTATGGGATTATTAGAAATTTTCTGAATAGGATAACCATTCTAAATTCAAGCACAAGCAACTGTCAAAGAATACTCTCTGTTCAGCGCCATATCTACCATTGAGATCAATGGGATTAACTGTTAGAATCATGATAAACAATTGACATGATTTTGCTCCATGCCACGAAATTATAGATATATATATATATTAAAAAAAAAAAAAAAAAAACCGTAACAAGAACATGGAGTTCAAAGAGCATGTATTAGAGAGAATTCTACAGGGAAGATACCATTGAATGACATGCCTCGCAGATAATCCGAAGTGAAGAAAGTTGTTAAGCTTTGAGGACAAAGCTTTTCGAGAAGGAGGCAATGTTATGAACCTAATTCATAACTTAAGTAATAAATATAGTCATTAATAGAATAAATACAAATAAATGTAATTACTAAATAATCAAATAGGATTATGTTAAGTAGTCATTAGTGAATTGAAAAGGCATGTCTAAAAGACATGCCTGTTCACGAAAGGTCACCTGCATAGGTATAAAAGCAGGGCCTCATTGTAATCATTCAATCATCTTATGTCTTATATCATATCAATAAAATATTTATTATAAATACCTCTTGTGTATTTTTATAATTAAAGTCATTTTGCTATTAAGTCAACAAATCTACAAGTCTTGCTGCTACAGTAACCAAATCTCCAAGTTCCGCTGCTACACATGTCTCTTCAATACTAACTATTAGTTAGTTAATCATTGATTATGATTATTATTATTTATATATAATTTTTATTCATAATAGAGTCATGAGGGTAGTCCAAGAGTCAAAGGGGAGGTGAAGAGTCACCCCATTTGTTATATATACCCCCTCATAGCTCATGTGAAAGACTTCTCACCTTGGATCCTCCTACCAAGCATTAGAGAGAAAGATAGTTCTTTTGGAGGAGCAAGTGATTGCTCTAACACTTCACTATTGGAGTTAGTGGTGTTCGGTGTGCTGATGTATCTTGGAACTCTTGCTTGATACTTGAAGCTCATTGAACCAACACACTTTCATGCGTATGCCGTAAATATTGTAAGACTACTCTTTGAGTGTTTGCGATGTATGTTGTTTTCATTTGTACTAAGGAAATTAAACTATTTCGGTGGCTTTGGTACTTATTTTTTTGATGGTGTGTTGTATTTGTTTCAACAATCATTGCTTCTATGTGAACAACTTCGCTAGTTGATCAACGATTCATTCATATGCACATGCTCATGTGCCTTTACTAGATTACTATTATTTCTCTCCTTTTAAAGGCACTCTTATTTCCCCTCTAGTAGAAGAACCTTGATACATTTTGCAACTGAATGTTCCACAAGGCATACTGACTTGTTCATCTAAAAGTACATGTACATTACTCTCTTGTGTTGAACATCGTAGCCAAGCAAAATCTCTAAGAACATGTGGCAATCGGGACTTATTTTCGGAAGGGCTCCCATACCAAATAGTGTGAAGTCTGATTGGGACTTTTCATCGGGGAGACCCCCTTGGTTGACAGATTTTCAGCACCGTCAACACAGGTATATACAAATAGAGGGATAATAAAACAAAAGCACGAATTGGAGGACGTGGAAAATGGTAACCTCAAGCTCCTCCCCCTGTCCAATTCAACCCAATGCTTTCCAAATCATCATAGAAGCAATAGTCAAAGGCATAGTTAAAGCGATGGTAGAGTACGGCAGATAATGGGAACTTGTAATGAGTTTTTGGCATGGGTTGTGGATCACCTCCATGAAGATCAATCCATATTTGATAATGATATATTGTATTAGATATTCGTGCATTTTAACATGAATTTCTCAATACGTGGACGCAATCTCGTCTTATGGTTTCATAAAATCCGAAGACAATTATTTTAGCAAAAAGGTTTTAGAATCTCACACTTGAAATCTCTAATAGATTATATTCAAGTTCTATAAATTCCCTATGGTTTTACTCAAATTTTGAGCAGGAACACTTGTTGGATGCAAAATTTGATTTCTCATCCAAGGAGTACCCATGTTGCATACTTTCAATGGACCCTGCTATAGGAAAAATGATAAATACATGAAAAATGTGATTGCACTCGTTGGATGCAAAATTTGATTCCTCATCCAAGGAGTACCCATGTTGCATACTTTCGATGGACCCTGCTACAGGAAAAATGATAAATACATGAAAAATGTGATTGCAAATCACATTTTTCATGTATTTATCATTTTTCCTGTAGCAGGGTCCATCGAAAGTATGCAACATGGGTACTCCTTGGATGAGGAATCAAATTTTGTATCCAATGAGTACTTCCGCTTGAAATTTGAGTAAAACCTTAGGGAGATAAGTCGAAATGCGAGTTGAACAAGTAGTTTATTATTTTATTATTTTTTAATCTTTTTACTTTTTTACTCCAAAATGGTGAATAATCCCCCATGGTCAACATCATCATCTTGAATCCTATTGGTTCTTATAAAGTTTATTTTGGTTGTACATTTTTCTTAGAAGGCCGATTTTAGACCTCAAAATTTCTCTAATGGACTTTTTCATTTTTCAATTGCGAAATTCAATAGTTAAAATATAAGCTATGTGATCAATTGACTTCATAATTGTTTCATGACAGATCTTTACATGGAGAAGAGGGTATAAAAATGTTTAGAACTATGACCATTTGAATTCTTTAAATTACAAATACTTTTTATAAAACAAAAGTATGTTTTCATGATGAATTTCAATAGAAAAATTGGAAACTAAGTCCTGCATATACTGTGCAATACATTTCACAAATTTACCAACTCAGATTGATAAATTAAATATAACGAAATTCTAGTTCAGAAGAATTGACCGGCATGGCCAAAAGTCGAATTATAATGGCTTTGATAAGAGCGTGGAAAAAGTCATATTAGAAAAGAAGTGTTGATACCAAAATGTGATAGCTAAACCTGGGTCACAGTTAAATAATCAAGAAGACTTGGAATATAAAGTAATCCATTGAGGATAAAATATGATATAATGAATAAATGTATGAAGAATTATATGATTCAGTTACAAAATAGGGCCCGATATAAATATTAATGTGAGATGCACTTTATGAATAGTTATCTCCCAACTAAAAAGCATTTCCTTTCATAATTCTTAATTATAGTTAATTAATACTATTATTAATAATTTATTGACATATTTGTGTTCATAACAACAAGCATTTGTTAAGGCATTAAACTCACCTTGAATTCTGGAATATAACCTTGCTTCAGGTGTTATTTGTAACTCCTCATGACAAATTTCCTTTCCATGGATGTACTACAAGGTCTAGGTTCTTTAGTTTGCATATCAATACTCTCATATACCATACACAACTAATCTAGGAAAATTCTTCACATGCAAACCTAGTTTTTCATCATACATAGTAACTGTTGAAAATTGCGCAAATTTAAAAATTACTAGTAATATGAACACCATGACTAAAACGATATACAAAATGAAAGTGATTGACAGTAATAGGGTACTTGGTTAACCCCCCATGGAGCTTGGAGACATTAGCACATGCCAAAGCCCACTATGGAAGGGTCTGTCATTATGAAGTACCCACCTGTTGTCCATTGTTTATAAGCTCTTTAACTCAATTTCTTTAATTGACTTGTTGTACTGGAAGACAAGGAGCCGCATTGGATCTTATGCAGGATTGCACATGGTCTCCATTTTGGGTTTAGTCTCCCTATACGGGGTCCTAACCCTCCAGAGGGCTACAGTGGCACATGTAGGGTGCGTGTAGAGAGCCATGGGCCTCCACAACAATAGATAACATTCCATGGATCCCCAGAGATGTTTAGAGATTGCTCGAGATTCACCTATTAGATAAGGAAGATGCACCCGGTTCACCATACCCAACCGGCCCCACGGTTGTACCATGCACTTCGCAAATGACCCAAGACTTGTATGTTGATGTGGCATCACCATCATCTGAGCCCTTACAGATGGTTTATAGGCATCTTCGACTTGGAGACATATGAGGTTATTTGTTTGCCCCCACACCCACTAGGAGCACCACAGGTTTATTGTTTGGAGAGCAAGGGGCCAACCCCTTGTCCATCACTTTTGGGAGTCTATTCATCATTATGGCACTTATGGACTTCATCAGACTTCTTAGAGGGCCCAACGACATGTATTATTCATCATTTGACCTCTTGAGAGGCTTATTATTTTGTTTATGAGCTAGTTTGGTGAGCCTGTCACCAAAAGTTAGTTATTTTGCATATTATTTTATTTTACGGGCTAATGTAGGCTCAATTAGCTAAATCGAACTCCTTAGGAGTGTATAAATACATGTGACGAGGATTCATTTTAGTATCATCACTTGGTTGGACTTGTCTCTCTTTAGAGAACTTCGTTATCCTTCTTGGAGGACGAATTTTTGGAGCATGGAATGAATTTTGATGTTTGGATTATTTTCGTTTTATCTTGGAGCTTCTTACTTGGCAAATTGTTAATGGTTGGACATACACTTAATACATGTAAGTACATTTAATGTTATCTTTCTTCTTTATTTTGTCACATACATTACTGGTGAATTTTCGTTATACTAGTGTTAATTTGTTGCATCCATTATTGCGTAGTTGTGGAAATTGGGTTTCTAGATAGTGATACATCATGTATGGGCCATGTATTATGAAAGAATATTCCTAGAGATGCTTCTTTACTTAATTTCATCTTAATAAGCCATTAATTTTGCAAAACAAAGTATAAAGTTCTTGAAGTCGCTTTTTTTGTTGCTTTAATGGTCTACGAAGTTGTATTTAAGGCCTCCTTGACATAGAAAATTGAATGTCAATAGTCATTATAACTCGTGACTCTGAATTCTCCCCAAAGGACTAGGCATTGGTCCATTATAAAGGTGATCAATCCATATTATTCTCTTCCTTCACCTTTTATTTCCGAGGTCTAGCCTCATAGGTCTCTTAGGGCATCGTTTATCTTGCAAACCATCAACAGGAAAAGTTTGATCTCTTGGCATCACTTGCGTTGGGGTTTCTCCTAGGCATCCTCAAATTTTGAAGCAATTCTGACAGTCAAATTGTGAGATACCTCTATCCCTAACCCCAAGATCAAATCTTGCCCTTGGTTTCCTTAGGCCAAAGACCTCATAGGGAGCCTCACCTTGTTTTGTGTTAAAAAATTCAATCTTGATCCCTTTCTCCTCTAAAATAGGTCAAATACATCACTGGTTGTTAGACCCTACCCCCTTGACCTACCCTCCGGGTCCACTTGGTCCCGTGTGGACCCACAAACCATTAAGAGTAATTCTTCAAGGACCCCCTGGAATCCAAGCCTCTATAAGAATTTTGGGGTTTAAGGGCCTCCATCATAATTTACATTCCCTAAACCTTAACCTTGAAATTCCCCTTAAGCTTGAGAGCCTTTAGCTTTGCCTTCCAAAGCAAGCAAGTTATATATCTCAGCCTCTCTCGTGAATAGGCCTTTGGGATCACCCCTCACCCTATCATTGCCTACTCGTTTGTGGTCCTTATCATATTGGATCTCCTCCCATCGATGAAAGTCCGTAAAGTGTATGGAGCCTTCGCAAGGTGACATTGGGCTATTGCTCCATTTGTTGCCCCTGATCTAGTAGTAGCCCTCCAAGGACCCCCTTTAGAGACCTTGCTAGTTTGAGTGGTAACAGATCAATCTAGGGTTTTGACACTTCCTTCAAGTAGATGATGTAGACTTTGACTTCAAAATTCCTTGAGGATAAATGATCTTCTTGATGCTTTGATTCCCTTTTAGAACTTTGGTCCTTGATACTTCAGTGTCCTTTATGGAGTTGCCCTTCCTTAACTTGTCACCTTAGCTTTGATACCATGTTGAGAAATCTTTGAGCAAAGGGATGAGGGGATTTCTCTTGAATGATAATTGCTTGTGATGCAACTATACGTAGTACTTTATTAGCTTCTTTCTTTCACTTAATTATGTTAATGTTTTCTATCATCAAACAGCTGCCAAAACATAAATAAGTGTGAGACAAGGGACACAAAATGTAGGCAAACAGGCAACGCCAAAACCTCTCCAATCTTGAGGGAAAAACCCAAACAAAATATTCTACTTATAGAATCTTCAAGTGACAAATTCCAAGACCAAGACCCCTGACCTATTGACCTCTCCAAGACCAAGTCACAAGACCTTTTCCACAACTTCTTCTTCTTTCCCAAGTCAAAACTAGTCAAAATGACTTCTAGCACTGCTAATCTCGGCTACTCTGAAATTTCGTCCCTTTTCCACAATTCTTCAATTCTCAGTCTTCCTGAACCTCTGCACTTCCACACGTGTGAGTTGATTGTCTGAGATTGATGATGTTTTCCTTCTTTGCATGACTTGAAGACTTCTCTTTGTGACCTCGACTAGCAAGAACGTTGATTAGGTGATTGTCTTGACTTCTTCAAGGACGGATATAACCCTTTTGCAAAAACCTTAATCTTTCTCACACATGCAAGGCAGATGACCTAAAACAATGCCAAAAACTCTTCGATCTCCTTTCCTTTCATTTCATTGATTATGAGGTTGCCTTCTAATGTTTTCTCGCACCTCTTATTGTGTTTCAGATGCTTGAACGAATGCTCCTCAAGTGAGGTCGAGTCCTCCTTTTTAGAGTAGTTTGTCCATGCTAAATAAGTTGATTTGTACTTTTGACTAGGCCGACAACCTCTTCTAGAATGATCTTCATCTCCTTTTGAAGGCCGACTTGATGAAGTACTTGTGACAAGATCTTGGAGGGTTTATGACGAAAACAAATTCTCTTTTTACAATATGTAACATGTCCAAATGGGTCTTCAATACATGACTTTAACTCTATTGACTTGATGACTTAATGACCGAACCTAATAGCTCATAATGGGAGCTTGATCCATAAATATTCCTTGAGCATGAAACCCATGCCTCAAGCAGAACAAAATAATTATATTTTTCTTTTCATTAATTACATTAAATCATAATTACACATGTCATAATGAAGACCGAACCTAGTTACATATTTCAACACTTCCTACATCATTCTCGCTTAACTATGTTGTAAAAACAACAATCTATTGACCCTATCTCTTGCAGATTGCAGATTTAGTGGTAACACAATGTAACTAATAATTATACCTATTCATCTTCTTCAGTATACTTCCATACATTTAAATGATGATTTATGCAATTGCCTCTTTCCCTCTTTCCTTGATTTTTCAGTAGTCCACATTATACAACAGAAATCTTAGCAAGCAATTTTTCAATAATTCATATTTTACAAGTCAATAATCAATTCAAGAATACAATGATATTGTTGAGATCTCCAAAGTGTGGAACACAATTTTACACCCAAGGGCATGACTAATGAAATGAGGAAAAAAGAGGAAATTGTTCAAAATGTAGCTTGGAAAGTGATTATGCATTGGTCAAGTGCCATGACATGAAGTGAATGACATGTCTTTGAGGCCTAACTAGTCAAGCTCATCTTCATTCAAGAGCATTATGTTGGGAGGCTTTACATGTGATACCGCACTACCTCTTCAAGGCACATACCTCATTTGGATGTTCACAAGGTATGTCATTTTAGGACTATTCTTATCTTGGACTTCCCAACCTAAATCCTCAAAGAATATCAGTCCCCTTCAACCACTCTTATCTTGGATACCTATCCTATCCTCAAAGAGTGTCAGTCCCTTTCCTTTCTTGGATGGTGTATCCTTAAGGAAACTACAAATGTGTTGAGAATTTGGTAGGGAAGTGTTTAATTCAATTCTCTACTTCAATAATTACTTGTGAGCTTACTCTTCTTACTTATGTCTACACTTACGTTAGATTATTAGGTCTTTCATCAAGTCAATTATCAAAACACAAGAGACACAAATTTAAGCTATTCAAGCCAGGGCCAAAACCTCTCTCTCTTGGAGAGGAAAACCCACAAGGAATTCTTCTTATAGACTTTCAAATGACGAGTACCATGACCATGACGCAGACCCTTGACCCTTGTATGCCTCCAAGACCTTGTCACTGCTTCTTCCTTGACTTCTTAAGTTGATCCTTCTTCTCTACATCATCCTGCACCTTTCTGCACTAGGACTAGAGAGCTCAGTCTCTACTTATATTCTTCCTTCTTTAAGATATCAACACCTTGTCATAGATTGGCTTCTGCACACCTTGCACCTTTACATAACCTTGTTGGCTGGTCTCCAACCTACACATTGATATTTACACGTCCTGACTTCTTTTTTTGGATAGACACCTTCTTCACACTATGTAGATTCCCTTTCCTTGCACTGTAATACTTCGTTGAGCAATCTTATGTAATTTTGTCCCTTCTTGTGATTACCTTCCTGAAATTTTTCTTCTTTCTTCGCATCAAAATAGCAGACCTAACCTCACACTTTATTGCACACAAATGATCTCAGACTTGTCCTTTATTCGCACTTTATACAATCTTGAAACTTCGCATTACATTACTGATCCTCATCTGAATTCACTGCTGCAACTTAGTCTCAAAATCTCAGACAGAATCCGAAATCTGTATTTCTATTTTCTACACAGTATACTCGAGTATATATAGTTGTTTGGGCATGTAAATAAGTCGACCTGTCCTATGAATAGACGTGTCATTTTGTAGGTCGGCTTGCTGTTGTTTATAAGCGACTTGTAGAGGAGATCTTCCAATGTATTGAAGACTATCTAGAAGAGTCTTTACATCAAGTATTATCACCATGTCTTCAATCTTATTTGACAAGGTCTTGAGGCATACATGATTGATTTTACATGAGTGACACTTCATATACATGACTCTATTAATACATTTATGACAAGATGACAAATCCCTAAAAGACATCAAGAAGAAGTCTTTGACCTATAATAAAATTTCTTGCTCATGAAACCCATGAAGCAAGCTTAACAAAAATACATTTTATTATCTTTGTCTTCTTCATTACATAAATACATAATTTCATAGTCAATATTAAGACCGAACCTAGTTACACTTTCCAACAAAATGCTTATCCAATCCTCCACCATTCTCTCTTCAAGGCCTTCACTTAGACTTACAGTTATTAGTCATGGCCAAGAACCAGACACATGAAGAAGAGAATGCATATGTGATGTCCAACATCAATCCCTCTCATCCAGAGAAGATATCCCTATTCCCTTTTAATTAGAGAATATATTCTTGCTCCCTCTTAAGGAGACACCTTTGCTCCCTCTCAAAACCAGAGGAGATTCCAGACTTCCTTTCTATTTGGAATTCAACACAACAAGCCTTATATTCTGTCTTTATATGAGTATCAGCTATTTGTTCTTCATAGCTACATGGCTTCCTCTCTTTTTCGCATCGAGCTTCCTTTCTTTCAAGGTATCATGGAGCCATCTTCACTCTTCAATCTTGTGACAAGATTCAGGTCATCTTTCTTACACATCACTTTCAAATTGACATTGTGGATGAACGCATTACATTGAGCCTTTCCATATTTCAAGTTGATCATAGCTTCCTCATGAAAGTGATCTCCTTGAACTTGACCTTCATGTTATCTTTTCGCACTTGCTACCTCTCAATCTCAAGATGAAATACATCTTGACTTTATAATTGTTGAGATTTTGTGTATTTGGGGTAGCATCAGTTGTGCTCTAGGTCCCAAATTTTGTGGAGGGACTAGAGTACACTTGATCTACAAGACCCAAAAAGGGATTTGGGAAATTTCATCTGGTTTGGGAGATATTTAATTAATTAATTATTTTAATGTATTTCCCAAGTCTAAACTTAGGAAAATGAAATAATTAAAGTTAATTAAATTAAACATGTGATGAAATTGTCTTAAGTCACACGGATCAAGCTTTCTTTTAATCTTAGCCATTGATTCAAGATCTGATCATGGTCGTTGGTTTCCCAACGAGAAAAATATAAAGGAAAGGCTTGGGGTCATTTGTAAAGACACACAGAGGCAAAGCACTGAAGCTAAGTTGAGATTCTAGGGCGAGTTTGCTAAGAATTCTCAGAAGTGTTTCAGCTGCAGAAGGGGGAATTTAGACCAAGGGGATGATTTGATCCCAGGGTCTAGAATACACAAGAAAGCGGGAAAGAGATCGACAGGACAAGGCAGAAAGGTAGCAGCAATAATGTTAGCGATATAGCCGACGATGTCTTTCGAGCGTATTTGGGGTTTCTAGGCCTAGATCTGGCTGAATTATGTAAATCCCGTTTGAGGGTGTGGATCAGTCAGTATTGTTGGTCTTAGATCAGCCAGGTGCTGCAGATCTAGAGTTTTCTTTGTAGGGTTTTCCAGATTTGGAACCCAGAGTTGTGTATTCAGAAATATTCTTAATAATAGAGCCCTCCAGCAGCGAGAGACCGGTTTTCCCACATTGGGTTTTTCAGGGGACAGTTTGTCCAGAAATAACTGTGTCACTTTGTCTATGTGTGCATGTGCTTATTCTAGATCTGAATTGGTAGAGATCTGTTATGTGTTTTGCTTTGATGTTAACTTGAATTTATTCAGTTGATAACTTGTATAAGTAGAAGAAGCTTAACCGGATTAACAGAAATAATTTCTGCATAAGAATTAAGATTCAGAAATTTCTACAATAATGCCATATATCATATGTTGATCTTGTCTCAAGATCCTTCATATATACCTACAATATCCTTCTAGGTAGCAAAACAATATGTTAACCAAATAACCAACAATAATTAAAATTAGAATTACACCACCATGCTGACTTTCTCATGAAAGCATCAACATCCTCATGGTCCATCTCCACCAGAATCTTCCTTCATGCATTAGAGTGCCCAAGGATCGAACTTGATTACCAAGTTAGAACTTTTATTTCAAAGATTATATTGGATGTTAATCATTATTCTACATAATCTAAAGAAATTCTTAATTCTTTATTATCCTTGAGTAAGTCAAATTCTTCTTTCAAGCATGATATAAACATATACTAAGCATATCTTATGACCAACTTCTTTTACAAGACTCTATACACATGAATCCTACCAAAAGATTACTTCAAATATGCATTTCTATCATTTCCTTCAATCATCTAGTTATATGCCCTACAATAAGCCTGCAACCTAACCCATTACATTCCTTCATGTTGAGAAATATAGGGGCAACTAGATTAAGTTATTTCTCTTACTTTTATAACTGCTTGTGATGTATTTCTACTTATTTGATTAGCTTCTTCTTTCACTTGATTATTTTTATTGTTCCCTATCATCAAACAGCTACCAAACCATAAAGATCAATGAAACAAGAGGACACAAAATGTAGGTTGCAAGCCAAGGCCAAAACCACTCATCTTCAGAGGAAAACCCACAAGAAATCTTCTCTTGTTATAGAACTTCAAATGACGAATTCCAGGGACTATGACCCTTGACAAAGACCCCACCAAGACCAAGTCAAACTTCTCCTTGAAGTACTTCCATCTCACAAAGTCAACTCTGGTCAAACTTTCCTTGTAGTAGCTGCATCTTCTTCTTAAATTAAGATTTCGAACCTATGACTTTGACTACAATTTCGGCCTTCCTTGCCTACAATTCTCGGCCTGGCTGTAATCCCTGCAATTTCGCATGTATGATCAATCTAGGGCAGAATTTGAGTGCTTCTACTCTTCGCTTGTCTCGGGATTATCTTCTTAGAATTTTTGGCGTGCATGAATGATCCTTTGCATGCTAGATTTCGACTCTTTTAAGGTCTACAATCCTTCACTTCAAAATCCTAATTTCAGTCCACGCGTGTGAGAGATGTTGTCCAAGAACAATCCTCCAAAACCTTTGTTCCTCCTCCCTTTTGTCCCTCCTCTTCCTTGTTGGCTATTCCTTGTCTTTTTGTGTTTATGATCAAACTTCTTTAGCTGATTAGATCTCTCAAAATGAGGTCGAGGTTTCCTCTAGATATAGGCTACTTAAGGTGGTCGAACAGCCCTTCCATGAGGTTGACTTGTCACCTTCTAGGTCGAATTGATCTCCTTTGACTCTAATATTGAGTCAAATAAATTTTCTTGACATGATACAATTAGCCCAAGAGGGTCTTCCATACATGACAATCACTCAATTGATTTGTTGATTCAATGACAAGCCCTAGAAGAACTCAGTGGGTGCTTGACCTATAAATAAAATAACCTTGAGCATGAAACCCATGCATCAAGAATGACAATAATAATAAATTTCACTTATTTTCAATATCAAATACATAAAATCATGATTACATATGTCATTATGAAGACCGAATAGTGAAAATTCCGCTACTCGAAATTCTACTGCAGCAACTAATTAGATTTCTTCTATTTGTCATTTAACTGAACAAATTATTTATCGTGTACTACGGTAAATATCGAAATAGAATACATTGCAACCTTCACAATTAAAAATTCTGCGGAAAGTAAATGCAAGGAAAAATGCTAGCACAAGTACAACCACAATGACGCAGTTATTTTTGGACAATCGTCCCCAGAAAAACCCAATGTGAGAAAATCGATGTAGCAGATGAGGGTTTCTTTATTATTCTTCAGCAAAATCTCTTGTACAAAATACAACCAGTAGAATAGAAGAGGAATTTCTGTGTGAAATTATACAAACAATTTTTTCTCACACTTCACAGTGAAATTCTGACCCCGGAGAGGCCCTATAGCCTCACTGCGTCAACCTCTACACAGTGACTGCAAAGTCCCAGCGTCACAACCTCTGCGCTGTCCATGTCCCTGTGTCACAGCCTCTGCACAGTGACTGCACAGTCCCAACGTCACAGCCTCTGCGCTATCCTTGTCCCTGCATCACAGCCTCTGCGCTATCCTTGTCCCTGCGTCACAGCCTCTGGGTTGTCCCTCCTCTACGCTGCTTCCTCCGGCCTGATCCTGCACTCTCGACTCTTTTTGATGCCCTCTCTCTCCAACCTGCAACTCTCCTTCTGATTCGATTTTCTTTTGTTGAAATATAGCCAGTGAGAAAATCGATCTTCTTGTGCAATTGAGTATCTACCTGGTGTATTTCCAAATGCCCATCGAAATCCTTATAATCTTCTCATTGAGAAATCAATGACCGAATTAAAACATAATCAAGGACTAAGATTAATTTGAGTTGATCTTTGTTTTTTTCTAGAAGATTCACACCCAGTTCTATTAATACACTTTAATTATTTTAATTCCCTAAGTTTATACTTAGGCATCCATTAAAAATAATTACTTATTTTAATAAAACCTCATCCGGGTAGAATTTCCTAAAACGCTTTCTGGGTATTTTGAAAAACATGTCTCTAAGCCTCCCTGCAAAATTTGAGACTTATAGCACATCCGATGCTACCAGAAATAAACACTCCCTCTTAGCGAGGAACATGCTTTAGTAATGCAACCTGTTGAAGCATCATCCTTACTCTGAAACATCTCTCTCTGCGTTGCTGATGTCTGACACTGTTGTCCACCAACCACTGCGTTGCGCTGCAACTCCCTCTCATATGTTGTTGTTGCAACTAAGGACCCATCTTTTTCTGCTACTGAAACAGGTTCTCTACCATACCCATCTGCTCTCTGAATTGATTGAACTTAGCTCTTCGTAGAGCCTTTGTGAGTATGTTTGCTACCTGATCTCATGTGGGGACATACTACAGTTGTACTTCCCCACGCTAAACACAGTCTCTGATAAAGTGACATCTAATATCTATGTGTTTCAACCGATCATGAAATATTGGACTCTCAGAGACCTTGATACAATTCTGATTGTCACAGTAAACACTGGTCGCTTCCATCCTCTTCCTGAATAAGCTCACAAGCAGCTTCCTAAGCCATATAGCTTCGCTCGATGTTGTTTTGGCTGCCATATATTCTGCTTTCATTGAGCTCAGAGCAACCGACCTCTACTTTCTACTACACCAAGAGATCATTCTTGATCCAACACTGAAGCAATACCCGGAGGTACTTTTTCGGTCTGTTGAACTGCGTGCCCAATCTGCATCTATGAACCAACTCAATCTGACATCGTCTCCTCAGGTGTATTTCAACCCATATCTGATTGTTCCACCCACATATCTGAGAATGTGCCTAGCTGCTGCCCAATGTACCGTTTTCGATTGCACCATGAAATGACTAAGGGGGTTGATAGCGAAACAAATGTCTGAACTGGTGTTGATAAAAAACATGCGTGACCTAATGAGTTGTCTGTACAAGGTGGGGTCTACTTCCCTGTTTCCTTGTGCATCAATTTTCTTCCAGTTGGTGATCATAGGCGTAGCCATGGGAAAGCAATCCTGCATTTTGAATCTCTTCAGAATCTCTGTAGCATATCTTCCTTGCCCAAGGAAGATCTCTCCATTTTTCTGCCAAACTTCCAACCCTAGAAAATAATGCATCAACCCCATATCCTTCATGTCCAATTATGCTTCAAGATTCTTCTTGCAGTGCTTTATAAGCCTAGATGATCCTGTAAGAAACAAAACATCTACATATAATACCAGAATGAGTGGCTCATTCTCCACCATCAGATACTAGAGATTGGGATCTGCATCACTCTTGACGAATCCCAAATGCTGCAAGTAACTATCAATCCGACCATACCATGCTCTGGGTGCCATGAGAGGCTTTATTTTTTTTCCAGAGAGTTCTCTTCTCATGGGTCTCGAAGCCTTCAAGTCGTTCTATGTATACCTCCTCTTCTATCACCCCGTTCAAGAATGTTGTCTTGACATCCATCTAGTGAATCTCCCATTCACTCTGAGTTGCTAGGGATATAACAATCTGATGGAGGTATATCTGGCTAGAGGGGTGAAGGTATCCTCAAAATCTATTCCTTCCTTCTGTGCGTACCCCTTTGCCACGAACACGACCTTGTACTTCTCTACACTGCCATCTGTGGCGTACTTGATCTTCTAGATTGTTAATTTTGGACAACTAGGTCCAAACTCCATGTTGTGATGCTCAGATGAAGATGCCAATATTTTTATTGGATTCCTCCTTCGGAGAGGTGCAAGATCGATCTAAAGATCATCTTGATCCGATGAGCAGAACATTTTTTTGAATTTATTCAAAATATGTGTAGGTCGACCTGAAGGTTTTTAGCCCCCAGCAGTTGTGTCACACACCCTCATTGATGGATATATATTGGTCAACGTTGGAGGACATTTTAACTCATCTCATCCTCACACATTTCTCTCTCCTCATCTGATTGATTCGATCACCTTGGAGGCTGTTCTCTTCACGCGTGGGAAATTTCGACAAGCAGCAATTTTCTATTTTCGGCCTAAGGTTTCTGCAACAGCATTGACCAGCATTGACTTTGGTCAACGCAAGGTCAAACAGACCTGAAACTCTCCCAAACTTTCGATTTTCCAATTCTACATTTTTGGCACTATTCCCGAGGCTAGAAGTTGACTTTGACTTGGCTGCGTTGACCTAGATGTTGTTGTTGTTTGCGTTGATTGTTGACTAACAGCATTGACTTTTGGTTGACTTTTGGGTTGACTATTTTGGTTGTCCTAGAGGGTTGTGTGACACTTTTGGTTGGCTGACCATATTGAGACTTTGCTAGTTGAAGCATCCTGTTGATCGTCGTAACGCACCAACACAATTATATATTTTTGGCTTGTCTTCTGTCGATCTACTGGTATGTTCTATCAGCATTTTACTTTATTATTTATGTGATTGTTGACTTATATTGGGATAAAAAAAAAGTTGCATCAAGTATAGAACATCTTCAAAAATTTACATGGTATCAGAGCTGAGGTGAAGACAAAGCCCTAGTTTGTAGCAATCACCGAAGAAGAGCATGGGTTCCTCAAACTACAATGGCTTTAGGGATAATGACAAATTGACTGGGAAGGATGACTTCCATGCTTGGAAGATGACATTGGATCTTATGTTGGAAGACCAGGATGTCATGGACCATGTGCAGGGTAAAATCCAAGAGATTTGGTTGCCTACATCTCTGAGCTAGGCACATCCAAGCAGATGTATGACAAGTTGGTCAACATGTTCAAGGCCAACAATGCAAATCAAGTCCTATTCTTCTTAGTGAACACCCGTCCGGACGTATGCTTTGCAGTGAACACTTTGAGTCAACATATGGTTGAGCCTCATCACACTCACTAGGTTGGTGCCAAGAATCTGTTGAGATATCTTCGGGGCACGACAAACCATGGGCTGAGATACACTACCGGGAGCGTGACACTCCATGGATATACTGATGTCGACTGGGCTGGTAGTGTGGTGGATCGCAAGAGAACATCGGGATGTTGCTTCACACTTGGTTCTACTTCGATATCATGGATGAGCAGGAAGCAAAAGTCGGTGGCTTTGAGCACCGCGGAGGCCGAATACATTACAGCGAGTATGGCCTGTTGTGAAGCAGTCTGGCTACGAAAGCTCTTCAGTGAGTTGTTCGGGCATGTGCTAGATACCACCGTGATACTCTGTGATAACTAGAGTGGGATTCGGTTGTTCGAGAATTTCGTGTTCCACGATCGATCCAAGCACATTGATATCAGGTACCACTTTATCCGAGATATGGTACAGCGAGGCGCCGTAAGGCTCGATCATATAGGAACTGATGAGTAGGTCGTGGATATTCTCACAAGCCCCTGGGGAAGGTCAAGTTCCTAACCTTCCGTGAAAGTCTTGGTATCGTGGAACAACCCTATGCTGACGGTCCTTTGGACGATGAGCTCTTGGAGCTCTAAGGAGGCTTTGGGGATAGCTTCTCGGAGCTATAAGCAACCACAAAGCTAGGCTTGTCGAACCTTGTTGGTGTGCTTCTGCCCCACCGTTATGATGATTGAGTTGGTTCACCTCTCATGATATGTGCCCCATATGGATCCTACCCATTGAGTTCAGGGCTCATGGGAAGTACCTCCCATTTGGCCAGTGAGGTGGGAAAAGCTAGAGACTAGTAGCAAAGACTGATGGATGCATTAGAGATTGTCGTACTCTCTATCTAGGATGGCATGGTCCAACCACTTGATCTGGGATCAAGTATAGTGACATTTCAGACCTCCAACTGACTTCGGGTCAGGAAAACCAACTTCGGGTTGGTATGAGACTCTTTGTGAGTCCCATAGAGGTTTCAGACTTCTGGGTTGAATCTGTCAGCCGGGAATGATGTCTTTGTCACTGACCCACTTCTGTTTTGAAATAAAGAAGCCAGCAAAGCAAGTTACAGCGTGATGACGCATGATGTTTGGATTGCACAGGTGGGATGGAGTTCTCCCTAGTTGAGAGGGAGTGTTAATTTTGGACAACTAGGTCCAAACTCCATGTTGTGATGCTCAGATGAAGATGCCAATATTTTTATTGGATTCCTCTTTTGGAGAGGTGCAAGATCGATCTAAAGATCATCTTGATCCGATGAACAGAACATTTTTTTGAATTTATTCAAAATATGTGCAGGTCGACCTGAAGGTTTTTAGCCCCAGCAGTTGTCACACACCCTCATTGATGGATATATATTGGTCAACGTTGGAGGACATTTTAACTCATCTCATCCTCACACATTCCTCTCTCCTCATCTCATTGGTTCGATCACCTTGGAGTTTGTTCTCTTCACACGTGGGAAATTTCAGCAAGCAGCAATTTTTTGTTTTCGACCTAGGGCTTCTGCAGCAGCGTTGACCAGCATTGACTTTGGTCAACGCAAGGTCAAACGGACCTGAAACTCTCCCAAACTTTCAATTTTCCAAATCTGCATTTTTTGGCACCATTCCCGAGGCTGGACATTGACTTTGACTTGGTTGCGTTGACCTAGCTGCTGCTGCTATTTGCGTTGACTGTTGACTAACAGCGTTGACTTTTGGGTTGACTGTTTTGGTTGTCCTAGAGGGTTCTGTGACACTTCTAGTTGGCTGACCATATTGAGACTTTACTAGTTGAAGCATCATGTTGACCGTCGTAACGCACCAACACAATTATATATTTTTGGCTTGTCTTTTGTCGATCTGCTGGCATGTTCTATCAGCATTTTACTTTATTATTTATGTGATTGCTAACTGATATTGGGATAAAAAGTAAAGTTGCATCAAGCATAGAACATCTTCAAAAATTTACATAGATCCATCTTGATCCTACAACTAATCTATCCTGAGGTCTAGGTACCACTTCCCAAACATCATTCGTCATGATAGAGTTGTACTCTTCTACCATGGCATCCACCCATACTTGGTGTTGTACGGCTTCTTGAAAACTGGAAGGTTCTTCAACCTATGCTACCAAGGCTTGGTATCTGTCAGGTTGCCTACGTTGCCTTTTGTCGGTTATGGGAGCTCCAACGAACTCCTCTGCGTCCCGCAGTGTCTGCCATACTTCCCTACTAGTTCTACCACTGGTGGTAGGAGGCTCCCTCAAATCCTCCTCTTTTTCATGTTGTTCCATCTACTGAGACCTACCAGAATATTCTCCTCCTAAGGAAATGTTGATACTCGTCATTATACTCGATCCTGGTGTTTGTCCTCCTTTTTATCCTCCCTGTTGCCCCTGCTGCTGTTGAACTAATGGAAGATCTTATGACTGATCTTCTGCTAGCATCTCACAATATTTCCTGAAAGCTCTGTCTTCCATGAACTTTGCATCTCATCTTACTACAATTTTCCTACTGCTAGGAATGTAGATTTTGTATGCTTTTGAGGTCTAGCTATATCCTACGAGATACCTACTTTCTGCAGTCTGATCCAATTTACTACGCTTCTCGTCTAGAATGTGACATTATGCCAGACTTCCGAATATCCTGAGATGACTCACTTCTGACATTCTCCCTGTGAAGACTCCTTCGGCCTTTTTCTTCCCCAATGCTCTGTGAGGGATTCTATTCTGAATATACACTATTGTGTTGCATGCCTCTACCCATAAGAATCTAGGCAAGTCCTGGTCATATAACATAGCCTTTGTCACCTCAACAATAGTTTTATTTTTCCACTCCACTACTCCATTTTGTTTGTGGATTGTATGGAGTTGTCCACTCTCTTTTGATGCCCTCCTTTGCGCAGAAATCTGTGAAGTCTTTGTCTGTATATTCTCCACCGTTATCCGAGCGCAATACCTTTATCTTTTTCCCTGTCATGTTCTCCACGAGAGCCTTAAACTCTCTGAACCGATCAAAGAACTCATCCTTGGTCTTTCGGAAGTAGATCTAGGTTTTTCTGGAGTGATCATCAATAAAGGTGACAAACTATTCGCCACCGCTAAGAGCTCTTGTGGACATTGGGCCACAAATATCTGAGTGTATCAATCCTAATAAGCCTTTTTCTTTGTTGTTACTTCTGGGAAAAGTTGCCTTAGCGTACTTCCCTAGTACGCATCCTCTGCATATGTCATCATGCTCAGTACTGATGACTATAACTCCTGCAACAGTCTCTCTAAGCATCCTTAGTGCTCCATGGTGCAAGTATCCCATTCACCTGTGCCATAGTTCATTTAGATCTTTTTCGCTATCAAGATTGTTGCCTATTAGTGCCATTGGAGACTCGAGCTACAATCTATATAGTTTGTTGCTTCAAGCCCCAGTTTGTCTCATCTTCTTCCAGCTTGGATGTTTGACGTATACCTTCTTTCCAATGAAGTATACATCGTATCCCTTGTCCTGTAACTAGGACATTGAAATCAGATTCATTCCTAAACCGGGCACATGCAGCACATTAGTGGCTCTGATCTTGGTTCCTTCCTCCGTCTGAAACGTTGTGGTGCGTCTCCCTGCTGGAGTGCATTTCATTATGTTTCCCATAGTGATATGGAAATCCATCTGCTCTTCCTAATAGCTCGAGAAATATTCTCGTACTCCAGTCATGTGAGTTGAAACCCCGCTATCAATGTAACAAACACCTGCAAATGTTAAATTTGACAACCATGCGAAGTCTTCTTCCAATCTGGAAGATAAATTAGACAAATCTTGATTTTCCATACTTATCTATGTTATTTTTCCTTCGATTTCTGACGCTTTTTCTGCCCACCAAAAACTACGTCCCACCAGAAGACTATATTGCGTTGAAGCTGTTGCGTTGCACTCTCTGTAACTAGCAAATTTCGATCTGGAAATCTTTCTCTCTGTCGACTCACTCAAAGAGAGATTTTCCCACGAAAAATTCGCCCTCCTAGACTGGACTGTGCAATCCCTCACAAGATTGATCTACTGCCTACGTAGTCTTCTGATCTCCCTCTTCTATTAAGCGTTGGCTCTTCTGGATCTATTTTCTTCGCTCTGATACCATATGAAAATTTCGCTACTCGGAATCCTGCTGCAACAACTGATTAGATTTCTTCTATTTGTTATTTAACTGAACAAATTATTTATCGTGTAATACGGTAAATATCAAACTAGAATACACTACAGCCTTCACAACTAAAAATTCTGCGGAAAGTAAATGCAAGGAAAAATGCGATAGCAAGTACAATCACAATGACACAATTATTTTTGGACAATCGTCCCCGGTAAAACCCAATGTGGTAAAATCGATGCAACAGATGAGGGTTTCTTTATTATTCTTCAACAAAATCTCTTGTACAAAATACAACCAATAGAATAGATGAGGAATTTCTGTGAGAAATTATACAAACAATTTTTCTCATGCTTCACAGTGAAATTCTGACCCTGGAGAGGTCTTATAGCCTCACTATGTCTCATTGCATCAACCTCTGCGCAATGATTGCACAATCCCGGAGTCACAACCTCTGCGTTGTCCATGTCCCTGCATCACAGCCTTTATGTTGTCCTTCCTCTGCGCTGCTTCCTCCGACCTGATCGTGCACTTTCAACCAAGGTTGCGGGGGAGCGCCCCTTTTTTAATTATGTTTTTTGAGGGAAGACAATGTCAACAAGCATTAAGGCCAAGCATTAGAAGACCACCATTACCACGATCTGCTCAAATTTCAAAAATTAGACATTTCTCATGGCAAGAGGCCAAGCAATAGATAAAATAGATTTACTAGTCTTTTCTAGTTTCTAGTAGTTTTAACTTTTTATATCTATTGAAACTTGACTCTTTCATATTTATTATGATATTTTTTGTAAACAATATATGACAATTTAAGTTTGAAGTTTGAAACTTTGAAGTTGGCATTTATAAGTTTATATCTCATTATGAATTATGAATATGATGCTTCATGAAATTTGAAAGTTGTTTCATTTCGTTTCATTTTATAACATTCTATTTCATGTTAAATATTCTTTGTCGTAAATGTTACACTTAGCTTACAAGTACAACTATGGTGATCAATGAATCAATGATGATAAATGTTATATATTGAATTTTGAAAGCTTGAAACTTTAATATTGATGAATCATGAGACTCAAGAGTCAATATGTTGTATGTTTCTAACTTCTATATTAGAAACATAATCTTCTAGATTAGAAGATTATAACTTCTAGATGATTCATGTTATATGGTTCAATCTATGTTTTTAAGTTTAATTCATCATTCTACATGCTTTTGTTAACATATATGCATCAAAAATATATAAAAAATATAAAAATATATATATGATTAAAAAACGCTCCCTGAAACACTCCCGAACCGGGAGCTTCTGAAAATAGCGCTCCCGCTCTCGCTCCCCATTTTCGCTCCCACTCCCAAGTAACCTTGCTCTCAACTCTTGCTGACGCCCTCTCTCTCCAACCTGCAACTCTCCCTCTTATTCGATTTTCTCTTGCCGAACTTCAGCCACTAAGAAAATCGATCTTCTTGGGCAACTAAGTATCTGCCTGGTGTATTTCCAAATGGCCATCGAATTCCTTCTTATAATCTTCTCGTTGAGAAATCAACAGCCTGGATTAA
The DNA here is from genome assembly GCA_034641835.2 of Pinus albicaulis. Lineage (NCBI taxonomy): Eukaryota > Viridiplantae > Streptophyta > Pinopsida > Pinales > Pinaceae > Pinus > Pinus albicaulis. The sequence goes on along the minus strand of CM076569.1, from coordinate 46,037,078 downwards.
AACATAATCAAGGGCTAAGATTAACTTGACTTGATCTTCGTCTTTTTCTAGAATATTTACACCCAGATCTATTAATACACTTTAATTATTTTAATTCCCTAAGTTTAGACTTAGGCTTCCATTAGAAATAATTAATTATTTTAATAAAACCTCATTTGGGTGGAATTTCCCAAAACGCTTTCTGGGTATTTTGGAATACATGTGTCTAAGCCTCCCTGCAAAATTTGAGACTTGGAGCACATCTGATGTTACCAGAAATCAACACCTAGTTACACATTTCAACATTGCATACCTTAAGAGTATTGTTTCCATACTATATAGAATGTATACTAATCTTGTCATAATGCCTCTTCCAAGAACCTTCTAAAATGATGGTTCTTACAGGATCATGATGATCCACCATAGCAAGATGAGTGTCTCTAACATAATGTTAGATAATGTCTGGATGAAACAACATGCAAAATGGTCTATCTATCTATCTTTAAAGACTATTTGCTTTTTACAAAGCAGCTTACTTAAGTAGACTCTAAATATGTTACTATCACATGCTTTTCTCTATGATACTATACAAAATCAAGACTCTTCTATAGTAAACAACAATGCATACTATTCTAAAGGAAATACCAATCTTCATAAAGAACCTGACATACACAGTGCCTTCTTCAATAGTAAAGATATTTCACATCTTCTTTCTTCAGCTTCTTCTCAGCTTCTCCCATTTCCTCAACTATGTGAGCCTTGTTTCCTTCCTTTTCTTTGTTGTTCTGTTGGTTTGGAAAGTCCATCTTAAAGTGTTCATACTCATTGCATTTAAAGCATTGAACCATGGACATATCTTTCTTCTTAGACTTCCCAAACTTTTCCCTTCTTCAGCTTCATGACTCTAGCTATAAAGGCTTGAGACTGTTCATCTGATGCAATATCATCCTTTGCTTTGATCCTAGTTTCTTCCAAAACGCATTGAGCCCACAACTCATCAAAAGGAGTTGAGTCATTCTTAGAGTAGATACTTGTTGCAAAGCTGCTCCTTTCTTGTGGCAATGCATTCACTACACAGATGGTCATTTCCAAATCAGAAATTGTCTCTCCAAATCCCTACATGTGATATCTCAATTGAGTGATCTTCATTAGAAAGGATGGCATATCCTCATCCTTTGATTTCTTTATTCTATATAGCTTATTCCTCAAACATATTTTGTCTTGATGTACTTATAGAGTACAAATTCAATAGCTTGTCATACATAGCCTCAGATGTTTTCAAATTTCCAACAAATGGAACAAGAGGATCCTTAATGGATTCAACAATGATCCTTGGTGCCCTCACTTCTACTTTCTTGTACTTTGCTAGGTTCAGTGATTTCACCAATAACATTCCATTACTTCATATTTTGTAATTGCAAGGTCAATCCTTTTCTTCAATGCTAGGAAATTTTGAAGAACCAATGAGCTTATTTCTTTCCTTGCAGAAAGAACCCATATCACCTGTAGATTCAAACATAGAGTAATAATATGATACTTACTTGATAATCAAGAGTCTTCTCTTTTCTAATGATGTCTCCAACTATCTTGACGATTTCAAGATCTTCAAAGAGAATTTAATGATGACATCCACAGTGATGATATTGAAATCCTTTGATGCTTCCTTTAGGGAGGTCTGCCATTGAGCCTTCAACTAAATCCTTTTCTCAAGAAAGAACAACAACATTCTTGTAGTCTTCTTCTTCAAGCTTTCTTCTTGATGAGACCCTTCTTATAGACCAATAGGTTTTCCTTTCGCCTTACCAAATCCTTCTTGAGTCCACAAGATGATCCTTCCTATTGCCTTCTTGTTCACCTTAGCTCTGATACCATGTTGGAAAATGCAATGTGGCAACTATTAATTCAGATTTTCCTACGTTAATACTTGCTTGTGAACTTTATTACTCTTCTTATGTTTTCTTTATTAGATCTTCTTCATCAAAAAAATATCGAGAGCAAAATAACAAAAAAAGTGAACACAGAAGTGAGGCTCCAAGCCAGGGAAAAACCCCTCTAAGGTGAAAAGTGAAGAACTCTTCTTTTCTTATAAAATTTGCTTCAAACGAGGCCACAAAGACCAAAACCCTAGACCAAGTCCTCCTCCAAGTATCAAGTCAGCCTTTCTAATAGAACCAACTTATAGCTGCAAGTTGCAACTTCGAATTCAGCGTTTGCCTTGCAATTTCGGCCTTGTAATTGTTGCACAAACCCTAAACCAACTTCTTCAAGAGTCCTCTTTTGAGCAGGACAGATCCTCCCTTGTTCAACAAGGTCAAGATAAAGTACACTCTCTTCCAACACCTTGATATTGCAACTCGCTCTTCTGAAATTTGGACCTGCACTTTTAGCCTCCTTTGTAGCTGCAAAAACCCTAGAATTTCACACGTGTGAGAGAGATAGAGACCAAAACAGGTTTTCTTTGAATTCTTTTTGTTAGAAAATCGGAAAGGAAAAAAGGTTTTCTTGTACTTGATAATTTACTTGTGATGTTCTTGTATCTTATTAGTTTTCTTATTATCTTCTTTCAAGCAAGCACATAGATCAAGGACACCAGATATAGGCAGACAGCCAGGGAAAAATCCCACTCTAGAGGAAAACCAGCCAGTAATTCTTCCTTCAATAGTATTCCTGAGATAATCCTGTGAAATTTTCAATCTGAAAATTATTACTGCAATCATTGATTTATTTCACCTACTTATTAGATAAGTTATTTACAAATTCTTCAGTAAATTTTGAAATAAACACAGTTGCAGTACTTCACTCTAATCAAAAGCAGAAGAACAGAAATAACACATATAGCACAATAGAAATAACCATATGAACACAGTTATTTTTGGACAATTGTCCCCGGAAAAACCCAATGTGGGAAAACCGATGCAGCAGATGAGGGTTTGTATTTATCTTCAGCAGTGAAAAGAATGTTTACAAAAATCCTGACGATCAGAATCAAATAGCATACACCTAATGTGAATTTATTGGACACTCCGGAAGAATTCTTCACACACGGGATGACCTCCTGCACCCTTTGTGTCAGTTTGCGTAGCCTCTCTGCAGAGTCCCTGTCTGGACAACGTAAGTTTGCGTGGAGGGCAAGTGTTGTTGCTCAGTGCTGCCTCCTCATTCTCTGCCTTCTTCCTCTCTGACTCTGCTGACCTCTCCCTCCTCCTTCTGCCTCTGCAACCCTGCCTCTACAAACTCACCCACTGAAATCGAATTCTCTTACTTCATAATCGATTTCCTTCAGTTACTGAGAATGTGTCTGGCTTGATTTCCAAATGACCCTCAAGCCTTCTCTTATAGTCTTCTCGTTGATGAATCAACGGCCCATATTATATCTTTAATCAATGGCTTAGATTAAAAGATGGCTTGAACTTCATTTTCTGGAAGATTCACACTCTGTTTTATTTATACCCTTTAATTATTTAATTTCCCTAAGTTTAGGCTTAGGGATCACATTAAAATAATTAATTATTTTAATAAAACAAAATCCGAGTGGAATTTCCACAAACAATTTCTGGGTTCTCTGGAATACTGTTGTCCAAGCCTCTCCGCAAAATTTGAGACCTGGAACACTTCTCGATGCTACAAAAATCAACAAATCCAAGACTCTAGACCTTGACACAAACTTCCTCCACACCAAGTCAGACTGCTTCTTCTTTTGAAAATGATCCTATTTTCAACCTAGTAGCAGCAGTAGCAGCACTATGCAGCACTTTCTTGGACCTCGTAACTTTGATCTTGCTTTAGAGACTTTGATCTTGATGTATTGGCCCATTTCGGGTTATAGGCAAAAGGGTATTAGCATGTTGTAATATTCCTAATTAGCACTGCTAATTGGAATATTTCATTTTTGTATAGTTTTGCCGCCTTTAGTTAAATTAATAAATAAAGTAAGAATTAAGGGGTCAAGTCACTTAATAAAATAAAGTGCTTTCCTAGTTGATGAACGTTGTGACTTAAAGGAGTGGCCTTGGGGGTCCACACACACATGAGGGAGGGCCTCACGCTGACCCTAAGGTAACTGCGCAGGTCAAGGAGGAGAGCAAGGACGCAGTTAGGGTTTTGAGGGAGCTAGCACTATAAAAGGTGGGGTTTTCACTCCATTTGGCATGGTTGATATGATATTGATATTGAGAGCTAGACTTCTGTCTACTTCAGCACGCCGGTTGTTTAGTCGGTCTGCAGCACTGTTTAGTGCGAACCGAGTGTCTCCGGTCGGAGATCTCACCCTTGGCTCCGGGGGACTTCGAGTGCCTGCTCGAGCAAGGTTTTTCCTTCAGTTTCGGTGGTGATTTGCAGCAGTTTTCTGGTGGACGTTTTGCAGAGGAGCCGCCTTGAGTGATCGTTAGCCTAGTATAGAGGACGTTGTTCACTTAGGGGAGGACGGCTCATTATTGTGCCGTTTGCTGTGAGGAGGGTTGCAGCGGTAGTTTCAAAGATTTTCCAAGATTAGGAGGTTGTTGCTTCAGTCGGAGATTTTGCAGAGAGTTTGGCCCCCTTTTCCCATTGGCTTTGGCTTCGCGCTTGACGAACACAAGAGACAAATACGCTTTCTCCGGGAAGGGGTTTGTTTGGTGGATTTTCGCAGGTGGAGCATTTGCTTCACGATTTCGGGTCTGTCCTGAGGGTTGAGTTCCGACTAGCCTTCCTGGCTTTCACTCATTCCGAGAGTACCCGCCTTAGTTCCAAAGAGATATCACAGTTGTTAAAGAATCTTCTACTTGTATAGCTTTCTCCGCCGCCTAGGACGCAATTACAGGCCCATTTCTTATTCTGAGAGAGTCTCCACTTGCCTAGAGCAAGGATAGGTGCACTCATTCTGATTATCTTTGTACCCTATACATGTATTCTCAGATTAATAAAATGGCTTAGCGTTCTAGTATTTTATGCGTATTTGTCCCATATTCTAGTTCCGGCATTTTGTTCTATATAGCTGCTTGTTATTTTGCTATATATTGTTGTTTATTTCCCGTTGGGGATATTACAGTGGTATCAGAGCATAGTTCTGGCTCAGCCTGTGGTGCTAGCAGTCTATGACGCCCGGGGATAATCCCTACCTTGATCAGGGGAGACACAGGGACGTTGAGAGTAGGTGGAAGCTTCCCTTCGGAGGGGAGGATTCTGATCAGGAGCCACCTGAGACAGATTCAGAGCAGGAGCAGCCTGTGAGGGGCACAGAGCAGCAGAACCCGATGGCAGACGAGGAGAGGAGATGGGATACGCTCCTCCATCACATGCAGGAGATGACGCGGAGACTCACGGCCATAGAGGTCGGACAGAGAGAACCTCCCAGGGTTTTCCAGATCGGTGAGGGATCGGGTATGTCTCACCACGTGCCAGTGCATGATGCTATCCCCATTGTGGCATCTCATGCACCCACGCGATCCACTATGCCCACATTCTTGCCAGAGGACGCAGGGGCAAGGGTACAGGGAGGTGCACAGAGGGATATTCCCGCACCCACGCGATCCACCATGCCTACCTTCTTGGCAGAGGACGCAGGGGCAGCAGTACAGCGAGAGATAGATCCGGCTCAGATGGCTGGTTTTTTTGCAGAGTACCAGGCTTACAGACAAGCGTTCATCGACTCTCTCACCTTCAGAGACTATCTCCAGGTCCAGTATGGCATTAGTCACCGTGATCATCACCAAGGGCACAGGCACCACCGTGATGACCACCGCGCAACTAGTAGATTTCATTTGCCCACGTTTGATGGCTCATCAAACAGTTCGGCAAAGTCTTGGGTGGAGAAGCTGGACATCTATTTCCAGCTTAACCAGATGTCGCAGTCAAAGGCCATTAAGGTGGCAACATTGCATCTGGATGGTGAGGCCCAGGACTGGTGGTTTCATGGGATGGCGACACTTGGGCATTCTACTGTGACGACATATGCCGAGTTTACCAGGAGGGTGGTAGAGCGCTTTGACAGAAGGGATCCGGAGCAGCACTTTGTTGAGCTGACCAAGCTCAAACAGACTGGGAGTGCAGAGACATACATTTCAGATTTCTTGAGGGTTTCGGTGATGGTACCGGATTTATCTGCAGCTCGGATGGTTTACATGTTTGTGGAGGGGCTGTCAGAGCCACTGCGTGGCCTAGTCCGGTCGAACAGACCGGCTACCCTTCAGGATGCCATCAGCAGGACTCGGGACTTACAGGATGTCTTACCCAGGACTCGGCCACCTTATCCCCAGAGACAGGCCTTCCAGCCTAAGGGTAAGGACACGAGGGTTCCGCCTCCCAAGGCGAACCCTGGACGAGGGCAGTTTGATGATGAGGCCAGGAGAGAGCTGAGGAGGAAGCGGTTGTGCTTCACTTGCCAAGAGCCATGGGCACCGGGACACAGGTGTGCGGCAGGGAAGGCACATTTCATTGAGGTCTTCTCCGAGAGCAGTGGAGAAGAGGATGAGGAGGATGACGTGGAGGTGGGAGACAGCTATGCAGCGCAGGGTACCTTACCACCTCCACCACCCACCGCAGGTGGGGCATCGTTTGCACCCACTGGGGGCGCTCTGGCCGCATTGCGGGGAGTCCCCAAGTATTTGACGCTGCGCGTACGAGGGACAGTGCGCGGGCAGCGGGTTTCAGTCTTAGTTGACAATGGGGCCACCCACAACTTTATTGATGCCCAGATGGTTGAGCGGAGAGGCATCCAGACAGAGGGTTTTGATGGGTTTTCCGTCTTGGTCCCAGGAGATCAGACTATGGCATGTGCTCGGTATGTCCCTGAGTTATCAGTGACGATGGGCACTTACACCTTGACAGACCACTTCTTTGTGGTGGACATTCCGGACACCAACCTGATATTGGGTGTTCAGTGGCTTATTACTCTAGGGAAAGTCACGACGGATTGGAAGGCCCTAGAGATGGAGTGGGATGATCCCAAGACGGGGAGGCATGAGAAGATACGGGGACAACACACATACCCACCCCAGACAGTGTCAGCACACAGGATGGAGGCGACCTTCCGCAAGGGAGACATAGAGTGGGCGGTAGAGTTGCGGGCTTCAGAGGCAGTGGATACAGGGCAGGCAGTGCATCCTGAGTTACAGTCTATTCTCGATAGGTATGCAACGGTTTTTGGGGATATTCCACCAGGGCAGCGGCCGGATCAAGGGTTTGAGCATACGATCGAGCTTGAGCAGGGGATACAGGCCGTGATTACCACACCGTATAGGCATCCCAAAGCCTATCGGGACGAGATAGAGCGGGCTATCCAAGAGTTGCTGGCCCTTGGTCACATTCGGCCCAGCACGAGTCCTTTCGCTTCTTCTGTAGTGCTCGTGAAGAAGAAGGACGGCACATTGCGCATGTGCATTGACTACAGGGCTCTAAATAAGAAGACCCTGAAGAACAAGTACCCCATTCCTAGGATCGATGAGCTGATGGATGAGTTGAGAGGGGCACGGTTCTTCTCGAAGATTGACTTGAGATCCGGGTACCATCAGATCCGTGTGAGGGAACAGGACATTCCCAAGACCGCTTTCAGGTGTCACTATGGGCACTTTGAGTTTTTGGTCATGCCATTCGGGCTGACCAATGCACCTGCTACCTTCCAGTCATGCATGAACCACATCTTCAGGGGTCATCTGAGGAAGTTTGCGCTGGTTTTCTTTGATGACATACTTATATACAGCAGGACTTGGGAAGAGCACCTCCAGCATATTGAGACAGTTTTGCACATCTTGGAGGAGCAACAGTTCTATGCCAAGCTCTCCAAGTGTGAGTTCGGGTTGACAGAGATGTTGTATCTGGGGCACATTATAGGAGTGGACGCGGTGAGAGTCCACGAGGAGAAGATCAGGGCCATCAGGGATTGGCCAGAGCCGCGGAATGTGACAGAGCTTCGGGGATTCATTGGTATTTGCACATACTGCAGGAAGTTCATCAAGGGCTTCTCTCATCTTGCTGCACCCCTCACAGATTTGACGAGGAAGGGGGCATTCAGTTGGTCGGACACAGCACAGCGAGCTTTTGACAAGCTTAAGGAGGTGATGAGCAGTTGTCTTGTGTTGGCGTTGCCAGATTTTACACAGCCCTTTGTCCTAGAGTGTGATGCATCAGGAGAGGGGATTGGTGCAGTTTTGATGCAGGGCGGTCACCTGATTGCTTTTGAGAGCCGGAAGCTCCTTCCACACGAGAGGTTGTATCCCATATACGACAAGGAGATGTTGGCCATTATGCATGCATTGGCCAAATACCGACAGTATCTAGTGGGCAGCAAATTCAGGGTGAGGACAGATCATAACAGCCTGAGGTACTTTCTGGAGCAGAAGCAGTTGTAGGAGAGACAGCAGAAGTGGATCAGCAAGATCCAAGCCTATGACTTTGACATAGAGTATGTCAAAGGCAAGAACAACGTGGTAGCTGATGCCCTTTCTCGTAGACCGGCCACGTTGTCACTCATGAGCTTGGACACTGATTGGAGGGCTCGACTGCTGGTTGAGTACTCCAAGGATAGGTTTGCATGTGAGGTTCTAGATGGGCAGGTAGCTGATGACAGGTACAGGGTGATCGATGAGATCATCTATTACAGGGACAGGATCTTCTTGACTGAGAGATCTCAGCTCAAGAAGAAGATACTCCAGGCTTCACACGATTCACCATTGGCGGGCCATCAGGGGTTCACCAAGACATACAGGGCTATTCGGGAGAGGTTCTCATGGAAGGGCCTCAAGGAGGACGTACTCCAGCATGTCAGGGAGTGCGGTGTTTGCCAGAGGAACAAGGGAGAGATGAGCCATCCTGCAGGGTTGTTGCAGCCTCTTCCCATTCCGGAGGGGAAATGGGAGAGCATCTCGATGGATTTCATCACAGGGTTGCCCATGGTGCAGGGCAAGGACTGCATCTTCGTAGTCGTTGACCAGCTGACGAAGTATGCCCATTTTTTTGCCATATTCGCACATCACACAGCAGCGCAGGTGGCTGAGCTGTTCTTCAGGGAGATTTTCAGATTACATGGTCTACCCAAGACCATCGTCAGTGACAGGGACAGCCGCTTCATGGGCGGATTTTGGCAGGAGCTCTTCCGACTAGTGGGGACCGAGTTGACACCGAGCACTAGCTATCACCCCCAGACGGACGGGCAGACCGAGATAGTTAACAAGTGGCTGGAGGGCTACTTGCGTAACTACGTCAGTGGACAGCAGAGGGCATGGCTGAAGTGGCTGCATTTGGGCGAGTACTGCTATAACACGACGCATCATATGTCTATTGGTATGTCACCTTTCTATGCTTTGTATGGATATCATTCCTTATCTTTTGTGGACATGATGTTTGGTGTTAGCAGGGCTCCGAGAGCCAAGTTATGGATCCAAGAGAGCCAAGATATCCTCCAAGCTCTCAAGGACAACATAGCCACAGCACAGAATCAGCAGAAGTTGTATGCTGATAAGGGTCGGGTGGAGAGACACTTCGAGGTAGGGGACTTGGTCTACCTACGGCTACAGCCATACCAACAGTCTTCGCTCAAGCAGAAGGGGGCGGAGAAGCTTAAGCCCCGCTTTTATGGGCCATACAGGGTGATACGCAGGATCGGGCAGGTTGCGTATGAGTTGGAGCTGCCCCAAGGCAACAAGATTCATAACATCTTTCATGTATCATGCCTGAAAAAGGCACTGGGCCAGCAGGTGACAGTCACCGAGGAGCTACCACCCACGGATGATGAGGGGCATCTGGTGTTGCAGCCGGAGGCTATTATTGACACTAGGGAGAGGCAGCGGAGGAGCAGGAAGATCAGGGAGTTCTTGGTGAGGTGGAAGAACTTGCCGGATGAGGATGCCACTTGGGAGGATGAGAGGATCTTGCAGCATCCATCACTTCAGTTGCTTGAGGACAAGCAACGTTCTGCCGGGGGAGACTGTAATATTCCTAATTAGCACTGCTAATTGGAATATTTCATTTTTGTATAGTTTTGCCGCCTTTAGTTAAATTAATAAATAAAGTAAGAATTAAGGGGTCAACTCACTTAATAAAATAAAGTGCTTTCCTAGTTGATGAACGTTGTGACTTAAAGGAGTGGCCTTGGGGGTCCACACACACATGAGGGAGGGCCTCACGCTGACCCTAAGGTAACTGCGCAGGTCAAGGAGGAGAGCAAGGACGCAGTTAGGGTTTTGAGGGAGCTAGCACTATAAAAGGTGGGGTTTCCACTCCATTTGGCATGGTTGATATGATATTGATATTGAGAGCTAGACTTCTGTCTACTTCAGCACGCCGGTTGTTTAGTCGGTCTGCAGCACTGTTTAGTGCGAACTGAGTGTCTCCGGTCGGAGATCTCGCCCTTGGCTCCGGGGAACTTCGAGTGCCTGCTCGAGCAAGGTTTTTCCTTCAGTTTCAGTTGGTGATTTGCAGTGGATTTCTGGTGGACGTTTTGCAGAGGAGCTGCCCCTTGAGTGACTGCGCAGTCTAGGAGAGAGGACGTTGTTCAGTTAGGGAGGACGCAGTCATTATTGTGCAGCGTTGTTGTGAGGAGGGTTGCGGTAGTTTCAGCATTTTCCAGCATTAGGAGGTTGTTGCTTCAGTCGGAGATTTTGCAGGAGAGTTTGGCCCCCTTTTCCCAGCGTTTTCTTGGGCTTCTGCGTTGTTCCTGGGAGAGACAGCGTTTTCTCTGGAAGGGGTTTGTTTGGTGGATTTTCAGAGGTGGAGCATTTGCTTCACGATTTCTGGGTCTTGTCCGGAGGGTTGAGTTCAGCTAGCCTTCCAGTTTTCAGCTCATTCCGGAGAGGGGATCAGCCCCTAGTTCCAGTACATTGCAGCAGCAATTTTCTACGATAGTTTTCTCCAGTCAGCTAGGACGCAGTCTCTGTTGCAGCCATTTCTTATTCTGAGAGGGTCTCCACTTGCCTAGAGCAAGGATAGGTGCACTCATTCTGATTATCTTTGTACCCTATACATGTATTCTCAGATTAATAAGATGGCTTAGCGTTCTGGTATTTTATGTGTATTTGTTCCATATGCTAGTTCCGGCATTTTGTTCTATATAGCTGCTTGTTGTTTTTCTGTGTATTACTGTTTATTTCCCGTTGGGGATATTACACATGTATACAATGTATGCATATGATAACTACATATGCGTACATCACATGCACTACATACCAACTAATATTGGAAAATATCTAAGTAGGTAAACAAATCAATTATCAAAGTAAATTCCTAAACAGCTTGATATAATAAATATATCAAGTGAGACCATTGATACATACTGCCCGTATATGTATATATCTATATATATGAGTAAAGAAAATAATAAAATATAAATTCAAGTTATTTGATTTATAATTTCTAAGTAAATAAATAACTTATTTAAATATTTAATAAAGTGAATTATTAAAACTATGAATAAAATAATGAACATATTCATAAAACATTATATTAACTAAACAAGACCAAAAAGAAATATAATATAGAATTTATGTAATTAAAAGAAAAGAAAATAATAATAACAAAGGTGGCAAGTTCAAAAGCCATGAGTCACGTAAGGAATAAATACATTTTAAACACAAAGGAGACGGAGGGACTAAGACATTGCAGGTGGCAAGTCGTAAGGAAGAGCCGAGAAGAAAGTGTGTAGGGGCAGTGGAGAGAATGGGGCGGTAAAAGGGAACTTATAAGAGAGTGGTTTCGGGAAAATGAAGGGAGAAAATTTTTACAAGAGAGAGCTACACACAAAGTTACAGACAGGAAGAAGCCTCAATTGTTCTTGGAATTCTGGGCATGAGGCCAAAAGATCTGTCTTCTGGATCTGGGGACCGTACAGGGAGACCCTGGATAGGCTGGGAGGTAAAGGTTGGTTTGGTAACTGTAGGAGCGGGAACAACAACACCTTCGATTACCAGGTATTCTCCTTAAATTTAAATTCTCCTTGAAATTCCAGTTAGTCACTGAGTAAAATTACAGAATTAGGGCTTATACTGTTTTTAAACATTTACTGGTTGATTCGAGTTCTACACTTGACTTAGAAACTTCAAATTTGACCCAATACAACTTCTTGAGGCAGCAGTACTAAACACAGCAACTTCGACCTATACTTGTCTTGTCAGCAGCACATGCAGCGACTGACAACAACAACACAATAGGGACTTCGATCTTCCAATCTAGGGCACGAGAGAGAGAGAGACACCAAAATTTCGATTTTCCTTTTCCCCTCCACTTTGACCAAACTCGCACTTCTTTTTCTTTCTTCCTTCACTTCGCACTTTTTGCAGCTCCTTAGTGTATATCGAACTTGTGTGAGATATGCTCCTCCAAATGAATTTGATCTGCTCCTTTTATAGCCTTTAGGTGAGGTCGAATAGCCCTCCTTGAGACCAACTTGATCATCTTGAAGCCAACTTGGTGTGGAGGTGACATAATTCATATTTGACTCAATAGTAAACCTTTTTAGTATTTACATGATTCAAAAGCCCAAGAAGGATCTTTTTAAATGTACAACGACTCTATAGACTCAGAATAAATCCTAGAAGTCCTCAAAGGGGACTTTGACCTAAGACATAACAACCCAAGCATGAAACCCATGCTTTAATAAGTCATTATAGCAATAATAAAAATTCTTTTCTTTATTCTTTTTACAAGTACATTACATAGTGACTCAAATACATCAATGAAGACCGAACCTAGTTACATTCTTCAACACTTTTGCCTTCTAGACCTTCGCTCCTCCTTTCTTGCTACTTCTAGCTTTAGATCGAACTATTTTAAGAGAGATCAACCTTGTTGATGAATGAGTTCCAAATGAGGTCGAACTGCTCCTTTATATAGCCTTTCCAAGGGGTTGAATTCCCTCCTTTAGGCCGACTTGAAGCTGCCAGGGCCGACTCATATTATGGAGATTTCCTGGACTTCTAGACTCAAAATAAATACCTTTACAAGATATATTTTGTTCGAAAGAGTCTTATAAGCATGATGTTGACTCTCTTGACTCATGACAATATATCCTATGACCTAACAAACCCTAGAAGCATGAAGAACATGCTTTTACCTAGAAGACCATCAATAAAGAGCATGAAACCCATGCTTTAAAATAATAACTTTCTTTTTTCCTCTTTTGTTTGTTACATAAGATACATATTGAAATGAATACAGCAACAATTATGAAGACCGAAACTAGTTAAATTTCCAGCAAAAACTATGTCAAATATTTTTATTTGCCTGGTTTACTGTTTGTTTATTTATGCTGTGCATACTGAGTTAAGAACCCAGAGTATTTCTTGTTATAAATTTCAGATCCGAGGAAAATAATTTTATTTCTATTCTGAGAAATTTTATTGAACATTAAATCTGATATGGGTTCAAGAAAACTAACCAAAACTACAATGATCATTTTGGGCATCCTTTTTGTAGATTTGCAACCTAGAATTGACCATAAACTCCTTGGGAATAACCCTGCTAGAAACATCGAATTAAGCTCCAGTTTCCTATTTTATTTTTTACATTCAGTACAAGTTTTAATTAATGTTTATTTAGTTCAACGTCCTAAATATACCAGTAGTCTGTGGTTTTATCATTTACAAAGTTTCGAGGAGACAAAACTCCTTTCTACTGTATCAGTCTTTAGGTAATGACTTTTATCCTTGGCAAAATTAACATCAGTAACCAAAGCTTCACCTTTTCTCAATGAATTATTCAATTTATTTGCAATATATATAATATATACATAGGAAAAGCTGGAAAGATGGATAGACATCCATACTTTGTGTGAGAAAAAGGGCACAGGCCCAAGGACTGAATGAGGAATTTGTAATGTTGTAAAACAAGCTTCAATCCATGATGACTGCATCAAACAGAAAAACCAACATTAGATAGCATAGAACATGGATTAACAAAATATATGCTATTAAAAGGCATGTAGAAATGTACCTGAACATGGGTACGAAACAATATTGCAAAGCTACCCCACATAGCTAAATTGGCTTTCACAAGTCTCTGAATCTCAGATGCAATGAACCTTGCTTCTCCAGCAGGGCTTGCTAATTTCTCAACGCGAATAGGCTCCCCAGGAGGCTGCACCCAGTGAAATATCAATCAAGAAAAGAAACTTTTGAAGCACATCACACGCTGCAATTATTTCAGGCATATAAAGATTTGTACAAACTAAAACAGAAAAGCATGAAATAAATGCATCCTACCTTCGTGGGCACAAGATCCATGGCCTCTGTTAAACCCCTTTTCCAGTTATAAGGAACATTTCTTAGGACCCGAGATGCAGCCTCCACAATACTACTCGAGGAACGATAATTTCTAGTAAGCTGCAAGATGTCACATGATAAGTAAAAGAAACTTAATGTCATCATAAGTTATAATCTACCTAAAAATTTCAGTGGTACAGCTACTCACTTTCCAGATTAAAAAAATCCATATGGGCTAAAGCTTATTAGGAAATCACCCATAAACAAACACAATCTAACCTAATTGTCAGTCCAACAACCTTACGAACAAGACTAACAATTTCACATTCACCAAGAATATTCATCTTTCTGTGAAATTGGATTAGTCTTGTTAAGTTGAAAAAGGTAACCAAATTTTTTGAATAACTAGTTGAAAAAAAAAAGGAAATAAATTGAAACAAAATTATAATAATGTCCCAGAGTGACCAGAATTCATCAATAGGGCTAGAAGAACAATTTTTGAAACCAAAAATTATGAACAGAGAATGACTCAGGATTACACTTAACCACAACAAGTTGACACGTGGTCACATGCATAGGACTTTCTCAAAATAACAATGATCATTCCACCAAGATTCTCAATTTTACAGTCTGAGAAGGCCAACTTCATTACAATTTCCCAATGATTTCTAATCCATTAAAAGAAAGTCATAAAAAATGTACCAATTAGATTATGAAGTGTAGTTTTTAATAATACATGAAGTAATAATAACATCCAAAAAGAATCAGATCATACATAGCATCCCATTTCTTAAACATTTTAATAATTTCAAAACTATAGTATGAAAGCATTTATGATCAAACAATTTCCCAAAGCCAAAGAGTGTTCCAACGGAGCTCACGTGACTCAATGTTTCTAATTGAGAAAGGTGCATAGTTATGGGAAGATTATTCCGTGTTTTAAATGGAAGCACCTGGTTCCTAACAAATCCAAACAGCTCAGCAGTTTGCCTAAAGCACTGATGCTGTGATTGAGAAACTCTGCATAGTAAGGTTCATGCACCCCAAAAACGATGGCCAGATGGAAGCAATCCCAAATGTTTGGAAGCTTATTTACATTGTTTTGCTTCAGAATGACAAGCCCAATGTGTCCAACTATTACACCTAACCAGATGGTGATACAATACTGGCTATCATGGTGCTACTAAAACGAACCCCTTTGAGGGAGTTTATGGACTACCACCCTTGCCAGTGATCTCATATTAGCCAGGCCTCTCCAAGGTTCACGAGATGGAAAGCACCCTTACAGTCCAAGCTATCATTCTTTGTACCCTCAAAGATAATTTGGTATTGACTCAAAATCATATGAAACAATAGGCTGATCAACATCACAAATGCCATTTTGGCGAACAAGATAACCCACCAGAAACCAGCTTCTAAGTTTCATAGACCTGTTACCCTCATGTCAGCAGGGGTACACATACATTTTTACATTGCATTTATCACCATTGTAAGCCCAAGGTCACAAGTCAAAAGCCTTGTAACAACCATGTGAGTCATTGTATCAAGTGTCCTGACTACTAGACTTTGTGATGGTCAGCCATGACCTATCATTTTGGACTAAGTCCTTGGTCTCTTTGTCCTATATAGGATTGGGGGATTCTAAATGGATCATGGGGGGACTAAAGGTTTTAGAGGAGCCTTGCTTATAGAGGGGTGAGCACCAACATATGTGCCACTCTAAACTCCAAACTACATCAAGGTACGCTATGTCCTACTACATGGTTATGAGTCATGGAGTCTGTATGTGGCATTGGCTTCAGTGTAATATTCCTCAGACAGTTCTCAACATGGTAGTCCCACAAACTCAACAGTTTCACATTTCCTGAGGCAGTTCATGTTTTTTGATGCAAGTTTTCCCAATAGTAAAAAAGTCCACTTGGTCCCAAAATGCTCGGCTTGATGAAGAGATGACATGCCACAATGAAATTCTTCCAAACAGTGGAGGCATGATGCAGATACAGGTTGTCAAAGTTGGTCAAATGGTATATGTGGCTTCCATGTAGCAAAACAACAGCAAGACTTGTCAACTCTCAGCATGCATTACGTCAAATTTGATCTACAAAAAAAATAGGAACAAGACCCATATCTCAACATTCCCAGGGTCCTCAAGGCATTAGAGATCCAACAATTGGGCATGATGGCATCACATAGACAAGGATGATGTGGTAACATAGTGCATTATTTGAACAAACAGGCCTAGACAGAGGTCAAATCATGGCAAATCTCCACAAAGCCAGCTGGAAAAAGTACAAAATTCATCAAGCCATTGGAGAACTAGGCAAAGATGCACCAAGTCGAGTTGTACTAGTCATCGTAACCACTTCCACTAGCCACTTGAGCTCATTGACTAGTTATTGGAGGGTCATAGTGGAACATTGAGGTTTTATTGGGCAAAGATTAGCAAGAGAACAAATTTCTAGTTGTTGCAAAGTTAAAAGATCCATTCTTCAACCAAATCAAAATTCCTCCACCGAGTCAAGTTGTACTATGGACCAAGTCAAGCTTCACATAGTCGTTAGAGTGGGATGTTGAGCATCCAAGGGGCACATTGGGCATTTTTGGGACATCTCTCTCCATTCATTCAACTTCTGAGTTAAGTGCAAGTGAAACATTGTTCTTTCAAGGGACTAGTGGACCAAGTGGACTTCCCTTGGTGGGCAAAAAATTATTTTGATGTAATATTTTATCAAAAAATTTGAAGTATCCAACATATGGATGACTAAAAAATTATTTTCCTAGAGAGAGATTCAAATCAGTCATTATCCAATCGCTAAAAGAAAAACTATAAAAGCTATCCTCTCCTCTAAATGATGTTGTTGTTTTGTGAGATCATTTATGCCATAATAAAGAAGTCATTTTACAAACCCTTGCATAAAATGAATTGTGTAGGTTGGTTTTTCTCCAATGATTTTCATTCTAGATTTATGTTGTACGGGGCTTAACATAAAATATTTCCACAATACAATTACACAGCAATTGGAGGGACAATTCGTTGAGGGGGCTACATAACTATGTGGAGAAGCTAGACTAGTCGCTAGCCTACTTCATCTTTTTATTGCAAGTAGTTGGATCATTTGGATGAAGGTTGGACCAATCTTTTCGAGAGGTAGCTTCAACTAGGAGAAGAGTAGCATTCACCACACAGTTGACCAAAAGATTAGAAAGGCCACACTAGAGGCCCCTCCTAGTTGGATCTGAAAGGTATGGAGATTTTTAAACATTGATGGAGGCGATATTCTCTTTTTGAGACCAAGACCACCTCACTATCCAAATTGCATAATCAATTTAAAAGAAATTGTGCTTCACAACCCAAAAACATGAGGTAAAATGTTGTGGTAATTGTAAGTCTTTCTTCAACAACGATTTATTTATTAAAAATTCAAAACTTGTATTCTCCTGTTTTAAATTAGTTTCATTTACTAGCTTGCACTTTAAGTTTTTATCATTAATAACTAATTTTATGCTTTGGGGTTTTGAAGCAATAAAGTCATATTTTAGCCAAGAGAAAATATACCATATTTTAAGCTTTCTTTCTGTAAATATTTCACAGTATATTGAGTTTTATATTGCATATCTGCATTATTTTCTTCTTATAACATAGTAGATTTGATGGGTTTTCAACGCTCCAAGTGCTCTCCAAGTTATCTTACATTGGAACTTCATAGGAACATATCTAAGCTCTTTGCATAAAGACACATATGACAAAACTATTTTCAATGACATAACAGAAGTTGCTATCTTTCTGAAAATTTCACCACTGAAATTCTATTGCACCAACTGGAATTAATTTTTCTAACTGTAAATTGATTATGCAGTTTATTACTGCGGCAACAATGAATTAATCACACTGTAATCTTCACAAATAAAAATATTGTAGAATATAAACTGGAAACTGAGAAAATATTGGCACACACACACAAAAATATAACACCGTTATTTTTGAAAAAACGTCCACGGAAAAACACAATGCAGGAAAACCAATTGCAGTAGCTAAGGGTTTTTATTATTAAGCAGCAGTGAGAAATTCCGAGTACAAACTACGGATGCCCAATGAGCAAAATAATCTGGCCAAAATATATGTGAGGCAAATACCTCAACACCACACTTGATCTAGCTCCAACAACTAGAAAAACTAGCTAGTCGTACAGCCTCATCACAGTGCTTGCGCATGCTCTAACTCGCTAAACCCCGGAACTGCTGGAAGGATGACGTCCTAGTTGACTCTGCCTCTAAAAGGAATTCGCTTGGCCTTCTCGATAATTTCTGGACCAACTGCACCTGAATCACCCTTCCCTTCAACAAAATCGATCTCCCTCTGAAGTTATTTGTGCTAGCTTTGCGCAGCTTCTCTGGGAAATGCGGCCCTTCTACTGCTGACTCTCCAAAACTGGACAACTTCCTCCAGACTCACTATGAATATTGTTGCTCTGTAGAAATCGAACTACCCAAGGAAATCGATCTCAAGTATATTCCTCCATCTACCCATCGACTTCTTATAATCTCACTGTGGGGCTCCAATGGTCAAGATTAAAACTTAATCAATGCTTGAGATTATTTCCAAGTCAATCTGTGTAAATTTCTAGAGAAATCTAACCTTCCTTAATTAATTATTGCTATTTAATCGTTTTCCCGAAGTTAGACTTAGGAAAAATTTAATTATTGATTAATTGACTTAATTAAGGCATCTCTAGGTGGATTTTCTTGAAACCTTTTCTAGGTTATGGAATCCTAGAGTTTCTTAGCCTCTCTGACAATTGTTGAGACTAGAACACCATCTGATGCTACAAAAACTAGCAATCTTTAGTATTGTATATTTAGTGAGTGCATAGGAAGTATCATGGTTCTCATATGCAGTGTTTGATTTGTTGGTGGGTTCTAGTTCAGATGGAGAATTTGTGGTTAGATTTTAGGAATCCACAAGTGATAATTTCCTCACATTTAAGCATGTGGTAGCTAAATAGAGATATACCAAAGAACTCATGATCATTGATTTATGATGTCATATTTATGACATCATCTGGGAGCAACAATTTTTTTTTCAAAGCTATCTTTCCTTTATTTGCAACTTTGAGTTGACTGGTTTGACATGTGAGTTGTTAGTCCAAAAATATTCAAGTTAACTATAAGAATTATCCACTAGACTTGATCTTGCACTATAAAATACATATTTACATGCGCGAAGAGAAGTTGCATGCCTTAGATTTGCATGCATGCATTCACATGCCTTCGTCTAATATGGCACTATGACAAGTCAAGTTGTGCATTCACAAATGCATAAATTATGACAAAGTTTACTAATGGAGTGAGGGATTTAGTACACCATGCATAGGATTGGAAATTGATCCCTTCCTTATCTCACACAAATCTAGAGTGCAACCATTAGGAGCCTGTTCTCCCAAACAAGGGTCAAAGACCATTATTTTACATATTGGATTCCTCTCAATTTTGGGAGCACTACTTCCATCTTTCTTTTGTCCTCTTGGGAAAACACTTATATTTTACATGTCAAAGTGTTATAAAAATGTAATAACTAGATAAAACTTTCGCTTTACTAGAAGATAGCTCCCACGTTGCACTCTCCCTCTGAGACCGCGTCCAAACTCTTCCTCTGTTCCCTTCTCACATGGCCCCTCCAGAGTCTGATCTAAAGGGGGCTCGCTTAATTGCTACCCCCCCCCCCATGCTACTGCTCTGCCCTTTTCCAGTCTCGTTTCCTCCCTTAGTGCCCCTCGAGATCAACCTGCTATTTCCAAGTTTGTCAAAAAACTGGAGAACATTCCTGAAATCATTTTGCCTCCTATGATGCCTCGAAGAGTTGTTGTATCTTTGTCTCAAAGGGGTTTGGTTGCTCAATTCATGGGCCTTTGGCCCTCTCCAAAAACAGTGCAAAAATGTGTAGAAAGAAACTCGGCTCCTTCAACTCAAGGCCAAATATCCATTTGCTTCTCTGGTAGAAGCTATTTCACTTTCTATTTTGAATCCAGAGTAGATAGAGATCTTATCTTCAGAAATGGGCCATATTTCATGGACACCAGAAGGTCCCATTAAAAATAATTAATTATTTTCATGATACATGATCTGAGTGGAATTTCCAAAAACACTTTTTGGGTTCTTTGGAAATTGGAATACATGTGCCTAAGCTTTCCTACAAATTTTGAGACTTAGAGCACATCTGATGCTACCACAAATCAACACTCCCTCTTATTGAGGAATGTGCTCTAGCAATACAACCATCTGAAGTATTGCTCTGATTTTGCAACATCTCCCTCTGCGCTGCTAATGTTTGACACTGCTGCCTATCAACACTGCGCTGTTGCATCTGTGTTGTTGTTGACCCTGCTTACTATTGCCAACTGCTACTGCACTGCATCTTTCTGATATATGTTGCTGCTGCAACTTAGGACCCATCTACTACTGAAACAGGTTCTCATCCATACCCATCTGCTCCCTAAACTGAATGAATTTAGATCTTCCTAGAGCCTTTGTGAGTACGTCTGCTACCTGATCTCCTGTGAGGACATACTGCAGCTGTACTGCCCCACGCTGAACACAGTCTCAGATAAAATGACATCTGATATCTATGTGTTTGGACCGATCATGAAATATTGGATTCTCAGAGAGCTTGATACAACTCTGATTATCACAGTAAACACTAGTCGGTTTCATCTCTTCCTAAACAGGCTCATAAGACGCTTCCTAAGCTATATGGCTTTGCACGTTGTTGTATTGGCTTCCATATATTCTGCTTCGGCTGAGCTTAGTACTACTGAATTTTGCTTCCTGTTGCACCAAGAGATCATTCCGGATCCAACATTGAAATAGTACCTGAAGGTACTCTTTCGGTCTGCAGAACTTCTTGCCCAAACTGCATCTGTAAACCTGCTCAATCTAGCATCATCTCCTCGGGTGTATTTCAACCCGTATCTGAGTGTTCCACGCACATATCTGAGAATGTGCCTAGTTGCTGCCCAATGTACCCTTTTCGGTTCCACCATGAACTGACTAAGGGTGTTGACGACCAAACAAATGTATGGCCTGGTGTTGACCAGATACATGAGTGACCCAATGAGCTATCTGTACAAGGTGGGGTCCATTTCCTTGTCCCCTGATGCATCTATTTTCTTCCAATTGGTTATCATATGCATTGCCATGGACCGACAATCCTGCATTTTGAACCTCTTCAGAACTTTCCGTGGCATATTGTCCTTGCCTTAGGAATATCTCTTCATTCTTCTGCCACACTTCCAACCCTAGAAAATAATGCATCAACCCCAAATCCTTCATGTCGAATTTTTCTTCAAGATTCTTCTTACAGTCCTTTATGAGCCCAGATGATCCTGTAAGAAACAGATCATCTAAATATAATACCAGAATTAGTGGCTCATTCTCCACCATCAAATAGTAGAGATTGGGATCTTCATCACTCTTGACAAATCCAAACTGCTACAAGTAGCTATAAATCCGACCATACCAAGCTCTGGGAGCCTGCCTGAGCCTTTCTTCAATCTGCATACATGAGTTTTCTTCTCATGGGTTTCGAAGCCTTCAAGTTGTTCTACGTACACATCCTCTTCTATCACCCCATTCAAGTGTGTTGTCTTGACATCCATTTGGTGAATCTCCCACCGCATCTGAGCTGCTAGGGATATAATAGATTTGATGAAGGTGTATCTGGCTACAGGGGTGAAGGCCTCCTCATAGTCAATTCCTTCTTTCTGCGCATACCTCTTTTCCACGAACCTAGCCTTGTACTTCTCCATGCTACCAACTACAGCGTACTTAATCTTGTAGATCCATCTCGATCTACAACTAATTTATCCTCAGGTCTAGGGACAACTTCCCAGACATCATTTTTCATGATAGAACTGTACTCTTCTACCATGGCATCCACCCATACTTGGTGTTGTACGACTTCCTAAAAACTGTAGGGTTCTTCTACCAGTGCTACCAATGCTTGGTACCTATCAGGTTGTCTACGCTTCCTCTTCTCGGTTCTGGGAGCTCCAATGAACTCCTCTGCGTCTCTCAATCTTTGTCATGCCTCCCTATTGGTTCTACCATTGGTGCTAGGAGGTTCTCTCAATTCCTCCTCCTGTTTTTGTTGTTCCATCTACTAAGAACTACCAAAATCTTCTCCTCCCGAGGAAATGCTACTACTAGTCATTGTACTCGATCCTGGTGTCTGTCCTCCTACCTATCCTCCCTGCTTCCAAGGAGGCCATTCACAGCTAATCCGTATAGCAGGGTTTATGGCACGCAACCCAAGACAACAGATCTGTACAATGGCTATTTGGCATGCATTCCAAGGAGGGACAACACAGATTTCGAAGGAATAACACAAAAGGCTGAAGGCACGAAAATCGAGGCATAGTTGGCACGATTTTTTAGGACTCATGTACTTTTCCATACAGTCCGTACAAGTTGTACGCTGCATTCTGGGAAAGAAAACCGAGGCAAGCCGTACAGGATTTATTGTTGTTTTCTATTTTATTGTTGGCATGATTTTCGAGGTGAAGTTTATGCACGGAAATCGAGATAAGTCTGTATTTTGTGAATGTTGGAATTTTCCTGTGTATTTCATGTTCTCTGTAAAAGATTTTCAGAAATAAAGAATAGCTCTCAAACTAGTTTTCCCCAAGAGTTGTAGGGGGTTTTTGCATGGTCACATTGACAAAAAATAACTGTGTTATTTTCTGTGTGTGGCTGTTATAATTTTTCTGTGCATTTTCCAGCAATAGTAAAATCTCTAAATTTGTGTTTTCAGAAATAAATGTCATTTCCAGATTTTAGTGTCTTTATCATGCTTGGATTTAACATTAAATGCATGGAGTGATAAGGGAAAGCTGATAACTGAAGTGGGGAATGAAATTTTACATGGTATCGGAGCTAAGTTGGCTGGAAATTGTTATTTGGGACAGCAGTGTGTAAATTACAACAGTCTGATTTTTACACAAAAAATAGAAAACCTTTACCTAGATTTGAAATTTCAGTTTTATAGAGCGGTGAATCATGTCTTTGGGATTGAGGGTTAAAGACAGGTTAGATGGGTCGAGTAACTATAATGAATGGAGGGAAAGAATCCAAAGTATCTTTGAGGAAGTAGAGGTCTGGGGCATTATGGTACATACCACCCAGCACCCAGTAGCAGTTCCTGCTGATTCAGCACAGTTAGCAGAGTTCACTAAAAAGAATGCTAAGGCCAAAAGGCTGATTTTGGATGGAGTCAAAGATCATGTCATTCCTCATGTGAGAGGAAAGACTTATGCACATGAAATGTGGACTACCTTGACCGGGCTTTACCAGAGCCCAAATGAAAACCGTAAGATGGTCCTAAAGGAGAAACTGAAGGCCATAAGAATGGCTAAGACTGACAGTGCTACAGCATACCTCACCAAGATCACTTCGGTGAGAGATGAGTTGGCAGCGATAGGAGAGACCATTGCACCCACTGAGTTGGTGAGGATAGCTTTGCATGGTCTTCTCAAGACTTAGGAGAGTTTTGTAGATGGTATTGTCGCACAGGAGAACCTTCCCGGATGGGAAAGGTTGTGGGATGATTGCATTCAGAATGAGATCAGGAAGAACCATCTAGGGGCAGCCAAACAGGGGGAGGAGGATGACAATTTGGCATTGTTGGCAAGAGGCAAGAAAGGCAAATCAAAGAAGGGAGCTTCCACCAGTGGAGGCAAAGGAAAAGGTAAAGGCAAGCAGCAGAGCAAAGGAAAGGACTATTCCAAAGTCAAATGTTGGAATTGTCAAAAGATGGGACATTATGTTGTTGTGTGTCCAAAGAAGAAAAATAAGAAAGGGAAAGAGAAAACCATGGCAGCCTCTGCAAAGATCAAGGGCTTCTCAAAGAGATTTTATCGAGAGTTTGGATTCATAACTTGTGAGTCCTCCAGTTCAGTATCACCTGCCATACAGGTTCAGAGGGAGTGTGCAATCACCTCTACTAGCAAAGCATCTTCTAGTGTTTGGTATGTTGACAGTGGCGCTTCTCGCCATATGTCAGGGGTCAGGGAGTACTTCTCAGAGCTATCAGAGAGTGACACTGATATTGAGGTAGTACTCAGTGATGACAGCATTGTTAGAGCAATCGGTGTGGGAACATTAACATATGATAGGGAACCCAAACCTCCCTTGAAAGTGTAAGATGTTCTATATGTGCCTGAAATGAAGAACTTGATATCCGTTTCAGCACTTGAGGACAGAGGGTATGAGGTGTTGTTCAAGAATGGACAAGAGCTCATATATCCTAAGGGAACTCCAGCTGCTTCAACTAGAGTGATTAGAGTGCGCCATGCTAAGGTGCACAAGTTCTCATTCCAACCAATGATGGCATTGAGTAGCAATACCAGGGAAAGGACCAACAGCAGTTCTAGCAGTTCAGAGTTGTGTGAGATATGGCATCGCAAGATGGGCCACATGTATCATGGGGCCTTGAGGACATTGCAAGAGATCACCATTGGTATGCCATATTTCAGTTCTGATCACCTTGACGTATGCAGAGGATGTGCTATGGGGAAGTTTGCTAAATCTCCTTTTCCGAGCAGTGACAGCGAGACGACAGGGATCCTTGACTTGATTCATACCGATGTTAGTGGTCGGATGTCCCATGTGTCCTTGAGTGGCTTTAAGTATTATGTCTTATTCATTGATGACCACTCCAGAAAGACCTGCATCTATTTCTTGAAGCCCAAGAGCGAGGTCTTCAAGCGGTTTCAAGAGTTCAACTCTCTTGTGGAAAACCAGATAGGCAGGAAGATCAAGGTACTCAAGTCGGACAACGGAGGTGAGTA
The DNA here is from genome assembly GCA_034641835.2 of Pinus albicaulis. Taxonomy (NCBI): domain Eukaryota; kingdom Viridiplantae; phylum Streptophyta; class Pinopsida; order Pinales; family Pinaceae; genus Pinus; species Pinus albicaulis. The sequence goes on along the minus strand of CM076569.1, from coordinate 46,012,093 downwards.
TACTCTTGGTGAGTGTGTGGATTTTTGTGCTGAGGCAGGCATTAAGAGGGAGTTCAATGTTCCTTACAACCCCCAGCAGAACGGGGTGTCAGAGAGGAAGAACAGATCCATTGTAGGGTCTGCCAAAGCCATGCTTCACGATCAGGGGTTACCTTTATTTTTGTGGGCAGAGGCTTGCAACACTGTTGTTTACTTGCAGAACAGGAGTCCACGTCGTGCCTTGGGGAATGTGACTCCTGAGGAGGCTTTCACAGGGAAGAAGCCTGATGTTGGGCACTTTCGTATTTTTGGGTGCCTTACATATTCTTATGTCCACAAGGAGAGCAGGACCAAGCTAGAACCTACTGTAGACAAGGGCATCTTTGTGGGTTATAGCGAGACCTCGAAAGCTTACCGAATTTACATTCCTGCAAAGAGGAAAGTGGTTGTCAGGAGGGATGTAAAGTTCTAGGAGGAGAGAGCTTTCAGGAGGTCACGGGAGTTACATTATATAGAGTCACCAGACACTCCGCAGTAGCTGAGTCAGTCACAGGGATCCATTGCACAGGGTGCAGGAGGTCAGGGATCAGGAAGTATAGAATAACTTCATTCCACAATAGAAACATGCTCAACTAGAGAGAATCCTATCTACTATGCCTTGAGGACAAAGCATTACAAGGGCAGCAATGTTATAAACATAATAACAATAAATAATAATAAGTTAATTACTTAATGAAAAGTCAAAGCATATATACCCCTACACTTTGTTAGTAAATGCTATAAGTAAACCTTCACGAGGCTCATTGAAACATATCGATTATTTTATCAATCACTGTATCATTTCATAAACATTGTTCCCATGGGAAACTTAACCAAGAAGTAAACAATTGTTCTACAATTTCAATCAATCCAACCATCCGACATCAGAGTGCATCTAGTGTATTCCTCGTTACCACTCAATCTAGCAGGGGTCCTAGTGTTGATTTGGGGTAGCATCGGATGTGTTCTAAGTCTCAAATTTTGTGGAGAGGCTTAGAGACATGTATTCCAGATAACCCAGAAATCGTTTGAGGAAATTCCACCCGGAGACAGTTTTATTTAATAAATTAATTATTTTTAATGAGACCCTAAGTCTAAACTTAGGTAATTAAAATAATTAATGGGTATTAATCTAAACTATGGGTGTAACTTCTAGAAGAAGACGAGGATCAAGCCAAAATGATCTTAGCCATTGATTAGCTTCTAATCTGGGTCGTTGAATGTCAACGAGAAGATTATTTAAGGAAGGCTTGTGGGCCATTTGGAAACATACCAAGAGTTGATCAGTCAAATCGAATTGTTGAAGCTAGAGCAGCGCAGTGATTTCATAGTGATGACGCAGAGATGGGCAGAGACAGTTTTGGTCAAAGGATCTTCTTCGGAGCCAAGAATACTTAGCAAAGAGGCAGAGAGATACGCAAAGGAGGCAGCGCAATGCTCAGAGAGGGTGACGCAGGACCACGAAGGCCACACGCAGACGTAGCGTAGCGTTTCCAAGCAAAAGTCCGAGATTTTGCTGGGAGATCGAGATTTTGAGTCGGGAGGGCTAGACTTGAGGCTCCTGACAGCAGATCGATCCAGCAAAAGAGGTGACGTAGTCTCCCAGAGACCCCACACAGGCCCACGTAATTACTACGCAGAGGCAGCTCAGAGGGTGCTGGGAGGTCGTTCTCTGAGCTACTGGATCAGTCGGGACTTACAGTGTAGAGTGAGGTAATCTTACTAATTTCTTCTGCCGAGTGATATTCTCTGTACTGAATTTGCCAGAAAGGCGTCCAGAGATTGTATTCAGAAATAATTGTTGCTTAATAATAAAAACCCTCAGATCCGTTGCATCGGTTTTCCCGCATTGGGTTTTTCTAGGGACGTTTGTCCAAAAACAACGGTGTCCTATGTGATGTTTTCCTTTATTGCTCTGTTTCTTGTTTCAGCATATTTAATTTATTAAGTGAAGGCTACAGTAGTAATGTGCTTCAGTATTTACGATAGAAATATCATAAATAACTTGTTCGTTTAAATAACAAGCAAGTGAAGTATTTTCAATTGGCTTCAGTAAGATTTCGGACTTGGAATTTCCACACCTAGGAGGGGTTCTAAAGGGGCAACTACTAGACAATGTGGCAACTATGGGAGAAGGACCCACTGTCACGTCAGTCAATGTCCCCTGCTCTTTACAGACTTCCACCGATGGGAGGAGTCTCAGTATGAAGGAAATCACTAGAATGATGAGGTCAATGATTAGATATTAAGTGATTTCCAAAGCCCATTTGAAGGTGATGCTCAGATAATAGGTTGCTTGTCTTGGAAGCAAAGGAAGGGCTCTCCAAGAAAGAATTAATGGTAGGAGAGTTAGACCTAGGTGAAAGGGTATTCAGCACAAGGAACACACCTAGATTAAGTATTCCTTAGAAAAAAGGGAAAGGACTTCTCTTAGGGTTTGTGAGATAACAAGCATGCAAATCTTTGGGCCCACAAGACAAACCTAGGGAATCAAAGCAAGACCTAGTGTTTAGGATGATCATCAACAATATGACTAAGTCAAGCAAGGAGGAGAAGAAAGGGTCAACGAAAGGTGAACTTCCTTTGAGTTTTGAAGTGTAAGGACCCTCAAGAAGACCCTTTAGCAAGACGTGCAAGGTGCCAACTAGGGTTTGATTTTTCTCACAATATGACTAACGGAGTTGCCACAAACTTGGAGGAGAGCTAGAGGAAACATCAGCGCAGAAGACTGTCCAAGCAGTTTTGTGAGAGCTCTTCTCTATTGCAATTCGCACCAAGCCCTAGTAGGTCATCTAGGTTGGGGCCGAATTTTAGGAAAAGGGAGAAAAAGAGAAGGGAAAAGGTTTGATCACCAAATTGGCTCAGACTAGTGCCTTGTCCTTGGACTACGGAGTCCAAGTCCTTCGAAATTTGGCTAAAATTGTCTTCAAGGAGGTTAGAAAATCATGCCCTAGCAAACACTCTCTAGGATTTACCCACCCAAGATTTATGGACTTTCATGGAAAGAAAACAAATTCTACTCCACTAGGAACATTCATCTATTTGTTATCAATGAGTAACATGCACAAATTTGCATTCTACCATTCTTTTACAATGATATTCAATAATTAAGGCATGAGAGAACAAGAGCAAGTTGCATAATTTCCACACATTAGACATTCTTTCATAAGCAAAATTTCCTTACCAAAATTTACTTACATGATAACAAGAGATATATCCAAATCCAAGATCAAAAAGATGGCTCCAAGAGAACGAAAATTTCAGCTCCAAAAATATTGAAATGCATCAAGAGATCTCCAATAGACAACCAAGAAAGACGTGTGAAATTCTCAAGAAGAGATATCCAAGTCCAAGTGATGATGAGAAATGAAATGAACCTCTCATCAATTTATATGATCCTCTAAGGGATTTGAATTGCCTAATTAGGCCTAACGATGCCCCTAATAATAAAATAAGGTACAAATAACAACATTTTGGTGACAAGCCCACCAAATAGCTCCATAATATGAAAATAAGCCTATCAAGAGGGCCAAAATGATAGACAAGTATCTAGGACGGTCCTTGGGAGGTCAAATGGAGTCCAACATGTGGCAAAATAAATAAAAGGGCTCCAAGGGTAAGGCCCCTTGATCTCCAAGCAAATGACATGTGGTGCCCCTAAGTGGTTGTGAGGGCATAAAATCATCCTCACGGCTCCCAACTGAGTCGAACAAGCATGTATCCCATCTGCAAGGGCTGGAACAATGACACAAGCCCTCCCTTTGTCTCCCATGGTGAGACACAACCCTATCTAGGCCCTGGATTAACCGCCAAGTGTGCGGTGCAAGTGTGTAGTCGGCTAGGCAAGGTGGTCCAGGGGCATCATCATCATCAAATAAGTGGAATATGAGCAAGCAATGAGTGGTGTTGAAGGATCCTATGGCGTGGATGTTTGCTCTTTGCCATAGTGGAGGCCCATGGCTCTCAACGCACAACCTATAAATTCCATTAAGACCCTCAGGAGGGCTTGGATCCCATATAGGAAGACCAAACCCCAAGATGAAGACCCATTTGCAATCCTCCACTACGTCTCCTCGCCTTCTAGTACAACAATTGGTGCAATTGAGCAAATGAGCTTACAAATCATGGAGCCAAGTGGGCATTTCATAATGGCATGCCCTTCCATAATGGGCTTTAGAATGTACAGGTGTCCCTAGGTTTAAGAGGGAGGTTAATCAAAGACCCTATTGCGAAAATTCTAAAAACTGGAATCCTATTTTTAATTTCTCCTAATTGTTAGTTAAATTTAACAATTTATCTGCAGTTTTCTACGACAAATACTGAAATAAATACATTGCAACCTTCACAAAGAAAAATTGCAGAAGAATAAACGTTGGAAGAAATGCTAGCACACAACACACATAAAATTTACACAATTATTTTTGGACAAAAGTCTCTAGAAAAACCCAACACGAAAAAGTTGGTGCAGGAGATGAGGGTTTTAATATTAGGCAGCAGTGAAATAATCTAAGTAAAACTGGATGTCAAAACTGGCAATACTACAGAGAAATATTGGCAAGAAAAATCTAGTGAGGAAATTTCCTCACTCCATAGGAAAATTCGGGCTCTGACCTCAACTCCAAGTGAGTCGTCCAAACTGGCTCTGCGCAGCTACTGCGTCACACTAGCACAGTCACTTCTGCACTCAATTCAAACCAACTTCTCCTCAAGCCATCTGGTCTGCTGCTGTCTAGGAAAATGTCTCTCCTAGCCTCCGGAACCTTTGTCCAGCTTCTGGCACTGAAACATGTCTTTCCCTAGTAGAATCAAAACTGCCTCCAGAGGCTACTGCGTTGCCTCTACGTCAGCCTCTTTGTGGCTCTTCTGCCTCTCTGCAAATGCACTCACCAGATCTGGAATCCTTCCTTCGTCTTCACTGTCTCTACCCCTCTTCCTCACTGCTTCGATCTCGCTAGCTCTCTATCCGAAAATTGACTGTTGCTACTCTAGAAATCAATCTGCTCATGAAATCGAACCTCTCAAGTGTATACTCCATCGCCACATCGACCTCCTTTTATAAGCCTTTGTTGGAGCAACAATGGCCAAGATTAAAACATAATCAATGGCTAGGATCATCTTGGAGTCAATCCGTGTGAGTTCTAGATGATTCTCACCTTGACTTAATTAATTCTGATTAATTAACCATATTCCCTAAGTTTAGACTTAGGAAATATTTAAAAATTGGTTAATAATCTAACTAGGCCACTTCTAGGTGAAATTTCCATAAACAATTTATGGGTTTTGGAGAACTCATGTATTCTAGCCTCTGCAAAATTTCGTGGCTAGAACACATCTGATGCTACACAAACTAACACCTATTAGGTGGTTTCAACCTCTAAGGGAATGACAGGTCCATGGTACATCCATTAGATGGCAGGTGTCACATGAAATAATGATGGAATGGAGTGGGGCAACAGGGAAGGCTAGAAGCCACATGCCATGGTACAAGGGTAGATATAGCAAGGGAAGCCCACACATGGGTGTATAGATGTAGGAGGGAGCAATTGTAGTACATGAGTTACCACGACCTTTGTTTTTCCACCCTTCTTCATATGCCTTTCGCATTTTATTGATTTTTCTTTTATAATTGCTAGGGGCTCCAAGGAATGAGAGCATGATGTGAATGATATAGCAGTGAATACCCCCTTAAGGTTGGGTAATTCATCGCCCACCAGGGGTTGGGACAATCATGGGTTCCTTAATGATGTAGGGGGCTCACATAGGGGCGCTAGGAACAAGGGTGATGGCCATGATACGAGGTAGAGCTCAAGTTTGGTTTTTGCCCACATGCTAAATTTTTATGTCCCAACCATCTTTTGCAATTTATGGTAGATTTCCTGTTGAGAGTGGCCAAATTATGCTTTTTACTTTCTTTTTAGTTGCATCGACCTTCAGGGCATCATTCCAGAAAGTGCTTAAGATTTCTTTTCTTCATTGTATTATTTGAGATGAAGTATACAATATGAAGACTTTACATCAAGGCTCTATTCAAAGATGCACTCTCTCATCTCCATCATCAGTGTAGTTCTCACCGGCAAGGAGAACTACAAAGAATGGTCCAAAAAAATCAAGCACACTCTCATATTTAGTAACATACGAAAATGCATCTGTGAAGGAGAAGGTAACAATGCACCCACTAAGCTAAGTCACCTAACATGGGGATTCAAGATTCGATGGACACGCGGATTCGAGAATCGGATTCAAGATACGGTGACCCTCGAAACAGGACACGTCTGGATATGTTATATATTATTTTATTAAAATATATATAAATATATATATATATATATATATATATATATATATATTAAAAATTAGATATTTTTTACACAAATTCATTGATTCAAACATAGATTTAAGATCTTAGATACTCATATGACATACATGATACATTGATACAATTGTCAATCATACATATTACAAATTTACTCAAAAAGACAAGATAGTAAGATACTGTAGTTTTCTCATTAAGTCATCAAAATCAAAATGTGTTACATAAGTACTAGCCTCTAGGCTCTAGGTAGTACACTGCCAATGGCAAATAGAAATAGAAAATACAAAACAACTACAGTCTAAAAGTCTAGAAGACTACAAGCCTCAATGAGCCATCAATCCTCATCATCATAATCAGCATCCCTGTCCTCATCCTGATCATCATGCTCACCACTGCTCTCCTCTACTGCATCCTCCTCCTCTGTCATCTTTGCATCTGCTGGTGTGGAGGATGACGCCTCTACTGTATCGCCATCATCAAATGTGACAGGCTCTAGCACTGGCGCATTGAGATCCAAGTTGGCCAATGCCAACTCAACACTGTTGTCCAGACCCATATCATCAGGAAAGGCATCCCACATCTTTGTCTTTCCTTTCAACCAATCCTCCCTCTGCCTGTAGATGAGACAAAGGTTGGTGTGCACATACACCATTGTCTTTGCCCTGGACTACTCAAGCCTGCTCTTCTTTACACTATACAAATTCCCATATGTGCTCCAATTCCTCTTGCAACAAGAGGATGAAGTCACCTGAGAGAGGAGCCTCATGGCTAACTGCTGTAGAGGAGGGCTTGTTGCCCCATGAGTTGCCTACCAAGAATAGGGCTTCTTAGCCCCCCTGTCTCGAATCACATCATAGCCTGCAAATCGCCCAGTGCCAGTGGAAAACTCTGCAAAGGCATCCTCCACCTCATCAAGGGATGCCCTCTCCTGAAAAATCCTCCTGAATGCATCTTTCCTCCCCTGTGAGATTTCACCATCCATGTGAGGAGGGAATCTACGGGAAGGTCCACCATTCAGACACTCATGGTTGTAGTATTTTGGGTTCAAAGAGTGAGCCAAACAATGTAAAGGTGCGCAATTCTTGTCCCATCTGCTGACAAGAATATCCTGTATGCTGGTGAAGAACGCCTCTGGAGATGTCTCATACTCTGGGCACTAACTCTGTAAAACAATGGTCCTCACTGACTCAATCATGGAATCCCATCCCTCATAAACCTCTCCTAGGATGGGTTGGTCTGTACCTGCAAATCGAAGCAAGGAAATGATAGGCTCCATGATCTAAATAACTAGATCTACCTTCTCCCACCAGATATCATCCAACACTGTGTCCTTCACTTTCTTTGAGGCTGCTTGATCCGTCTTTCTCCAAAAAGACCAAAACTCTGAAATAACCATGGCCCCAAGAGCGGTCTTGACCTCTCTCAACCTCTTCAACATGATGAATGAAGAGGCAAACCGTGTATCCGCAATCTTCAACAATGATAGATTGGTGTACTCCTTGTAGATAGTGAGGGCATTTGCATGGTTCTGTACAAAGTTGCGGATATGTCGTGCATCCTCAATAATGGCTCCAATCCAAAGCACATCAGAGGCAATAGATTTCAGTGCTAAGTTCAATGAATGGACAATGCAAGGTGTCCAAAATATTTGTGGATATTTTTCTTCCACAATCATGCCAGTAGCCTTGCAAACAAGTGCATTATCTGTAATGATTTGCACACAAGAATCGACACCTACATCTTCAATAATTTTAATAAATAACTCACCCATATATTGTGCATCCTTGTACTATCCAAGTGCATCCACTGATTTCAAGAAAATTGGACCATTCAAGGATGACACCATGAAGTTGATGAGTGGGTGGCATGTTGGATCTGTCCATCCATCAGAAACAATGCTAACCCCAAATGTTGGCCATGCTGATTTAGTAGGCTCAAACATTTTTTCCACCTCTTTCTTTGCCTTTGTCAACAATGTGGTTCTTAGCTTCTCTGACCCAAGGGGTACATACCCTGATGGAGACCCATGACTAAGAGCTCGACACATCTCAATAAATAGAGGTGACCGTGTAACATTAACGGATATGAAGTTCTAATAGAAAAAAAAATGCAATGGTGAGATCAAGCTCTCCCCTCTTCTTGTAGAAAATTCTGTTTCCCACCCCGGTTTTCAGTTTTCACCTTATTACTCCAAAATAATTAAATGCCCTTTCCAATATCCATACATTTAATAAACTGGAAAATAAATTTTGCTGAAAACACAAATTCTGGAAATTTTTCAGAATGCTGAAAATGCAGAAATAAAATAACAGCAGTAACAAACAGTCATTCAACACATCATAACTCAGTAATTTTTGGTCAAGGTGACCTTGGAAAAACCCCCTACAACTCTTGGGGAAAACCAGTTCGAAAGCTCCTTCTTATTTCTGGAAAAAATGCTTTTTACAGTGATAGAAATATTCAGCAAAATAAATAATCAGCAAACAGACTTTTACAACTTATCTCTTTTTCCGTGCTTAACCACCGCCTCGGAAAACGCACAAACAGCAAAACAGGAACATCAATAAATGCTGTACGGATTTCTCGATTTGCGTGCCCAGAAATCTGCAATAAATGCAGTTGTACGGCCACCTTGAAATCTGTGCCAAAACAACAATAAATGCTGCTGTACGGACCTCGAAAAACGTGCCAAAAATGCTGCAAAACTCTGCTGTACGGAACAGCCACTAGCTGCCTCGATTTCTGTGCCAAATACTGCTGTACGGCCTGCTGTACGGCCCTGCTGTACGGCCTTGCTGTACGGCCTCCCTGCCTAGGAAACCGTGCAAAAAATCAGCTTGCTGTTTGCTAAATCTGCTGCACTTGTCTGCTGAAATGTTTTGCTGAAATGCTGCCTTGGAATGCGTGCCAAGCTGCTGCCTCCTTCTCCTCACTGCCCAGAAATCTCTCTTGCTCTCCTGCTCTCCTTCTCCCAATCTGCTCATGAAAGAATGAATGACCTTTTCCTCCTTTTCCTCCTTTAACCTAACCCTAAGTGACTTTTGGGGAATCCCTAAATCCAATGGCTGAGATAGATTGAGATCTAGGGCTGAGATTAAATGCTCATTTAAATCTCACTTTCTATTTTTTAATTCACCCCACTTTAATAAAGACCCACTTAGTCCTTTATTTCCAAAGTCACTTTTTCCTTTCTAATTTTATATTGACTTTATTAAAGTCACTTTAAAATTAGACTTGACTTTATAACTTTATAAAGTCACTTTAGTAACTTTATCACTTAAGTCACTTTTAAATTAGATTTAACTTTATAAAAAATTATAAAGTTACTTTAGGAGAAAAATTAAAATCTTTTGGACACTTTTCCCTAGGCCAAAGATCAAAGCCTTAGGGAACCACCTGTCCTCCGGTGCCAAATTTCAACACTTCTCTTTTTGAAAAATCTTGTACATTGGACCAACTGCAGTTGCCTTTCTCTTTGTTGGTTGTCTCCTACTAAAACTCTCAAAAGGGAACTTGTTGCTGCATTTCCTTAAGAATGGAAGGGGGTCATCATTCTTGTTTTGTTTTGATTTTCATGCCACAGTTGCCACACCAACAAATTGCTCTTTCTCCAATTCCTTCCTCTGTGGTGATTCAACTGTTATACAAGTCGTAATGCCACAACCTGGCAAGGCCAACAAATGAGCTTTCACACGGAAATATGTGCTAGTGAAATGGGAGTTGCAAAAATTGCATTTCCATGAAACATTGCCTCCTCCCTTTGCCTTGTTGCTTGGCCTTGCCTCTCTTGTCACATATTTCCACAATGGGTATTTGGGGTCATGAGTTTGTTCTCCCTAAACATTTGAAGTTGTTGTTGTAGCCCCACTTCCAATAGATGGAATACTTGCAGACCCTGATGAAATAGGGACAGGAGGGGCATTTCCAATGGGGGCATTCTTCCCCTTTCTTTGCCCTTGCCTTGCTACTCTTGATTGAGCCATGAATACTGTAAAAAAATATACAAAAATTACCAAATATATAAAACATATGCACATGCAAACACTAACAGCAAACTAAATGCAAAAACATAGAGAGACAGTGCACTTACCGGATGCTCGAATCTTTTTGAAAACACTCCCTTTCTCCTCGCTAACCCTTTCTTCTTGCTCACTTCACAAACAAAAAATTGTGAGAAAGAATGAGAGAAACCCCACTTTTATAACTTAACCAAGCACTTTTTCGATGTACGAAACTGGTTGTACGGGATTCAATCGTGTCCGTACAGGACACGATCGGGATTCGACATGTCCTCTACGGGCACGATCGAATCCAGCGAAAAGGGTACGAATCCATACGTATCGTGTCTGATACGACGGATTCAGGACTCGTGGGCCCCATCCTACGAATCTAGTTTCTTAGCCACTAAGCCTACATCAGATAAACATCTAGCCATTTGGGAGAATAACAACAACAAAGCCTACATGTTAATTGTTGCTTCTGTAAGTGAAGAGGTGAATCATCATATTATTCCAATTACAAATGCTTATGATGCATTAAAGAAGTTGAAAGATTTATGTGACTCCCACTCGCAATTGGAAGTAGTTTAGTTGATGATTAAGCTCTTCAACCTAGAGTTAAAGAACGATGACCCCTTGGCCCTAGCCTCAGAAATTAGAGCTATCATGCATGATGCAGAAGCCACAAGAATTAAAATGGACATCCCTCTCAAGGCCTTTGTCAAGGACCTTTATCCTACATACTCTCACTATCTTGAATCCTTTCAAGCTAGTGCCCAACTCAAGGACATTACCTTTGACACTCTTGTGGAGAAGTTTGCAGGATGGGAGAAAGCATTTAGGAAGAGGAAGACAGCTTCTTAGCCCCCTGAAGAAGTAGTGTGCCTAGCACAGAAAGAGAAGAATCAGTCACAAGATTCTTCTAGAGGAAGAGGTCGTAGAAGAAGACATGGAAGGAAGAACAACAGAGGCAAGGAGGTAAATATCATCAAGGAGGAATATTCAATCCCCACTGTATTCGTTGTAATAGAGATGGACATGATGCATCCACAAGCAACATCCCATGGGAAAGGTAAAGCACCTAAATCTACTCATTATATTGTTGCCCATTGCAATATTTGAGTAACTGAAGATCCGTTCCATACTTCATTTGCTTCCTGGAAAGATACACGATTGCTTGATACAAGTGTAACCTGACATATGACATTACGAAAAGACTTCTTGGAAGACTTCAATGACAATATAGATGGAGCAGTTTACTTTGCAGACAAGTCAAGTCTCAAGCCATCTGGACTTGGCACCATCAAGCTTAAATTGACTGGACTTCCTGCCTTTCTTCTGCATGATGTACTCTACCTTGCAGAACTGCAAAGATACCTGTTGTCCCTTGTTCACATTCGCTAGCAAGGACACTCCATCCATATGTTTGATGGAAAAGTAGAGGTAACGAAAGCATCAGACAACACAGTTGCCATGACTAGAATAGATAAAGAAAGATTGTTGAAGCTGCAAGCACTGAGTGCCACTAAGGTTGCCCTTGGTTTTGGGATTGTTGACCACCAAAGTGGCACCTAAGGATTATCTGAAGACTCCATGCCCAAGGATGTAACAAAGGATGTGTGTACCATCAGATATCATCACATTACCATAATTTTTTAACTCTTTTTCTTCTCATTATCATTTTTTTGTTGTACCCATATTCCACAGGCCCTACGGGGATGATATAAAGTGATGCTAGTATGATGAGTTTGTGTAATATTCCTAATTTGCGACAGCAAATTGGAATATTCTATTTTGTTTATTTTTCCACCTATAGTTTGCAAATAAATAAAAAGTGAGTAAAGAGGGTCTAAACTCACTTAAATGAAATAAGACATCCACCTAATAGCACAACGTTGCGACTTAAGTGGGAGTCAAGGGGGGACCCAACACCACGTGGAGGAGGGGGCCTATGTACACTCTAGAAGTTTCTCCAAGCTTCTGTGGAGATAAGGATGAAGATGTGGATAAGGATGAGGATGTGGAGGAGAGAGAGAGGCTACATTGGGTTTTGGAGGGAAACCAACACTATAAAAGATGAAGGAGCCTCTTCATTTCAGTCATGTTTTGGATACTTGGATATTTGGATTATTGAGTGAGACATATTGTCTTCTCTTTGGGCACGCTGGCTGTTTAGCCCGTCTGCTGCACTGTTTAGTGCAACCGAGTGTCTCCGTGCGGAGATCTCACCCTTAGCCCCGGGGGACTTCGAGTGCCTACTCGGGCAAGGTTATTTTCTTAGCATCATCCTCCAGGACAGCATTATTGCTGCAGCAGCATAATTCTGTGTTGTAGGGTGTTGCCGTGGTGACTTTACGACACCACCTCCTTCTCTTGTTTTTCAGAGGAAGAGTCTCTCTTTCCTTTGGAGGATTAGATTGGGATATTTTGGAGCTGATTTGCAGATCTTGGCATCAGGCCAAAGTATTTTATCCCACTACTGCGCAGTCCCTCTCAGTTTCTGCGTTATTTCATGGTATATCTGCAGTGAGGGTTTGCCGGTTGGTTTGAGGGGAAGATCTCAAGTGTAAGGATCAGCCTTCCACTTTGGAGATCTATTGGAGGAGGTCTACTTCAGCTGATCATCATATTCAGCCTTCTCTATTTGGTTTCAGTTTGGAGTTGCAGTGGCTGCCCAGCAACTCCGACATTTTGGTCGTATTGTGTATTTCAGCCAATCCCTTGGAGGATTGAGATCTTATTGCTTATAAGGGTTAGAGCTTTGCTCCCCTATTGTATTTGAGCTATATACTGTCATATATATGTATTGGAGCAGCATTTTGTCTTAGACTGCGTTTTTTCATAGCCTGGGGTTTATGCAGAAATAGCAATGCTTTTCATGTTTATGTACATGTGTTGTGGAGGCTTGCATTTCTTCTCTTGAGAGGTTGTTTCCTGAAGATTTGTACTCTCTTCTGCTGCTATACATTATTATTGGCTATATATGCATCTTCTGTCTCACAGCTACTGCAGAAAACGCTGTAGGGTTTCTAGACTATTTTCTTGTCTTGCGGCACCTCTATCTTGAGGGGTTTTCTATATAAAACTGTCGTTTAACCTTGCTGAAAGCCTATGCCTGGTACTCAAACTCATCCCCTGATTATTCATAGTGCTTTACATCTCATACCTTCAGAAAATACGCTGCCCTTGCTTCGGCAAATTTCTGCATACTCAAAGTCTTGGAAAATCAGGGTTTTTCTTGACTAGTCGGGAAGGAGAAACTATTTAACATAGTAAAACGCCTTTGTTTGAGCTGAAATTCGACATGGAAGTCCCTCTTAATATATTCTAACATATTCCAGAACCTTGACCCGTCATGTTACGCAGATTTCCTTATTCACTCATTTTAGGGCCAAAATCCTCACTTTTCCCCACCTTTTTGCCCTTAAAAGCTGAGTAAAGGTTGTTGTTGCTATTTATTTTGGTTGCTGAACATTTTCAAAGATATGATATGATAGCTGAAGCCCTCATACCTGAAGAATGCGTTTTTCAGGCATGATCTGCTGAAGAATCCATTTTTGGGATATTACAGTTTGGAGTCATATAACAAGCCTAGGTAGCTTAGGACCTTGTCATCAAGTGAGTATTACTCTGGGAGGTTTTTTTTTACTTGGTTAATTATCATCTCCCTACCAAGACTTAATAATAGATTGAGTTTTGTTCCTCCAAATATACCCGAAAGTCGGAGTACGGCTTGATGGTGAGGCCTTGGGTGAGTCTTAATGCCTAGAGTCATCATATATTACCATACTAGATCACTCGTAAAGTTTCATAGAATTTGGTTAGGTCTAGGGTGTTAGCACTCTGTAATTCCTCCAGGCTGAGGAGAGGAACCTAAAGGTAACCAAAAACCATTTAGAAGTTGGAATCTAGCCCTTCCAGCGTCAGAGAGGGCTCTCTCTGCCCAAAGTTTCAGTCGCTTAGATCTTAGGCTAGGTATGGTGCTCAGAGGGATATAGGTTTTTAAAGTTTGTTGGCAGGGGAGAAGACAGATCCATTCGGCATGGAGTCATGTCAAGTTGATGATTTTCCAGTGAGAGGATGAAGAGATGAGGGATCTTCTATAGGGGAAAGGTACGTAGTCCTTCTGGAGTTTTCAGTTAAATTCTTTGTAAAAGGGTGAGTAGAGGAAAGGTGGAAAATGACATATAAAGCATCTAACTGGAAGGATGAATTTTAAATGTCATGAAAGAGGACAACATTGATTGTTTAGGAAACTATAACAGATCACTTTTAACAGTGAATTCTGAGATAAACCTTTGCTTAGCTAAACAAGAAGACATACATTCAAAAGCATGATTGTTAACAGAAGATAATTTACAAAACAAGGAAACACATCTCCATAGAAACTGACACAGGAATCATTGTAAAATCAGACCTCTGTCTTTTCATTCACTGGAAAAATATATTAGAAATATGCAATACACACTGTCTCTTCTTCTAAAACCCTGACCAACCCTTTGCTTCATCAAAATTACAACATAAATAGATCATAAACCATCAGTTCCCACCTCTAGGAACCGAATTTCCTAAAAGGATTTATGTTTCTATCTAATGCAGCAAAGATAGAACTGTTTTTCTAAAAACTAGGAAATGTTTGACTAAGGATTTTTTAAACAAAATTACATTAAATACGAAGCCTAAATCAAGCTTCAAAGTCCTTAGATGCCTCAAAACATTAACCAAGACCATAAAAATTATTACATAGCTTTTAGACATGAATTTTTTGATCAAAAGGCTGACTGTGTGGAAGCGCAGCGTCAGCACTACGCAATCTCCTAGTCCAGCAAAAACGCAACACAGAAGCGCAACGAATTGATGGTTCATGTGGCTCCAGACACTTTTTGAACTGCTCAATGAATGATGCACGTGTGAAATGGCCTGAACATCATCAACTTCCCCTTTAGCAACCTCCTTTCACTATGCAAATATTCCAACTCTCAAAACTCCACCTACAGCGAAAGCACAGCACCTGTATGAAAGCGTAGTGAACCTGTTCTTCATGGTTTTGACCAATACTAAGGTCTGTGCACAAGATGAACAACCTACTGATGATGCTGACAATGCTGAAAACCCTTTTCAAACCCCCATTCACCAAAAAGATGACAAAAATTCTCATTTCCATCAAAACCCTAATACTTTGCCAGAATGTAAAATTCCTATGTGAGTGGCTTGTTTTTTAAAAAGTTTCATAGTTTCTAGGGTCTTACTGGTTGTGTTCCCAAGAAAACTTCAATCAAGACATGACCTCCTGTTGTCCTCTACAACAACCCCCCATTTCATATAATTTTTTATTCACAACACTATAATATGAAATGGGTCCCTTTTATTTTTTAATTGGTATCAATTTTGTATTAGTCAAAAAAGGTCCGAACATGAAATAAAGAACATTACAAAAAAAAACCTTTTTGACAAACCAATAATGGCCTTGGGATATAAATAATTAAAACTTTTATCATTGCGATAAAGCGATCACAAGATCGCATATCGCAATGACAAAGGAGACATAACTTAAGGAACCTTTGGTTTGCTCCGACGCGATAACACGCAATCGGTGATCGGCAATACAATCATGCATGCTTTAACAAGAGCCCCAGTCAATACTCCCGATGCGATGTGATATCGCTATCGGTGAACGAGGATTCCAAGAGATGCCAATATAAGAAAAGCGCCTTTTCGCCCCGATGCGATGCGATAAAGCCCAAAAGCACGAACTTCAAAAAAGTTGTTAAAACGGGGATATTACGATTAATTCGTATTTAAGGCCTTATCTTTCAAATAGAGATTCACCTGTGCTCAACCGCCAAAACGGCCAAGGCACGCTTAAACAAATCATTTCACCAATAAACGACGTGATGGACATTTAAATGATTGACAGGTTTTTGCGGCCATTTAATGAAATAGTAAGTCTAAATCTTTTCACGGATTGGATCCACGGCAACATTAAGTTAATTCTTCATCATGCATTAATCAATATATTTTCCCCGTATTTGGTTTTTACTGCCAATTCTCTGTGTTACGCTTATTTTCACTCCTGTGCAGAATTCTTCTAAGCTGATAGATGCAAGCAAAATGGGGAAGAAGTCCAAGAAAATTGCAAACGCTTCCGCCTCGCCAGCCATGGGACAAGCCGTCACTGATCCAGGAAATAAAAAGAAAGGTTTGATATCTGATACTACATGTTCAGGTCTCGGCAAAACTTCTTGGCAAAGTACCTATAATTTGATAGAAGCTGAAGAACCTGAAGTGACAACAGTAGAAGCCACAGTAGATACGACTCAAAAATCCGAAGGTACTTTAAAGGACTTAGCAAACTCTTTCCTTCATCGGATAGCAGCTCGGGAACAAATTCTCCCATATACGAATGTAGTAAGGTGGGCAATTGAGGAACTCCCAATTACAGACAAAACCTTCTGCACCAAAGATGGGAGAATCTTCGGTTCATTCCAAGCTAATGATTTGAGGCAAATGTATCATTTGCCTGAGCCAGAGAAGAAGTACAACAAGGCATTTCTGGAGAAATTCCGAAATGAGAACGAAACTGAATCCGAACCCATTCGGAATTGGAGGCAGAACCCGGCAAAACACAAGCATAAATCTTCCGGTATGTATTTTGTTGATTCTCTATGTTCTCCTTATTGTTATGCTGGGATCATGATGTGTAGATTATGGGGTTTGCACGACTCCTCTAATTTCACTATAGAAATGGTTCCTTTGATAGAGGCAGCGTGTAATAGTGAAATTATGGATTGGGCAACTATACTGTCCGATAAGTTAGCCACAGCAGTTATTGATTTCAGAGGCCAGACCCGTATTACTGAAAGGTTTATTCCCCCATTCTACTACAGCGCTTATATCCTGGACACCCTGTGTTTTAATTCTGAATTTCCCGTGCTCGGCTGGAGGTGGACTCCACAAGACCTTATGCCCATTCACATATACTATCAGAAATTATGGAAAACCTCCCATAGGCACCATTTATACCAAATCTGCAATGACTTCATGTTACCCATTCATTACTCTATTTTTGATAAACCTGCTCCCAAGATTTCCTACCAAGCAGGGATTGATTTAACTGGCTTAGGGAGATGGTTTGCAGAGGAAAAATTTACTTATATAAGAATTTTTGGCAGCCAAGCCAAACCCCATGTTCTTCCTTTGTATATACCTGATAAACTGCTGGCAAGGGAGATAGCCTATCAGATTATTTCCAAGGGCGTTACACAAACTCTAAAGAGAAATAAGAAGCAGGTCTGGCCCTCTTTTCCTCTTAGATGTGGTGTCTACACCTTGAATGATCTCAAACATGCAGAGAAAGAAGCTACAAAGATGAAATCATTAACTCTAGCAACTCTCCCTAATAGGAAATTTGATCCCGACAAAGTTGCATATAATGCCCTTGAACAGGCCAAACTGGCAAAGTTTGATCATAAAGAAGATATGTTTGATGATCTGTTTTCCACAGCCGAGTCAATGTCCCAAGTTAGATCGTGGGCCAGAACGAAATATCAAGATGAAGGGTTAGTTGAATTCAACAGACTTAGAGAACAGAGGTTGCAAACTCTGCCCCTAGATCTGTTAGCAACAAGCCCAGCAGCAGGATCAAGCGAGCCTGAACAGCGACATACTAAGGAACCTCCGGTTATAACAAAAGAACAGGAGAAAGTGAAAGAGGAAACCCAGACGAAAGAGCAAGAACAGAGCACCATAAAGGTAAATCAAGATACTCAAATTGATCCCAAATTGCTCCAGGAATGGCAGCAATTCGATTCAATTATCAACAATCCTGAGGGTTCAAAGGAAGCCCAAACATCAAAAGTAGCAGACACACAGGAGACCATTTCAAAACAAGTTCCAAGTGATACCAGCGGCCTACCCAGTTCTAAAAGAGTAGAGATAATCCCAAAGTATCCCTCCGATCAAATTATTTTGCAAATAGAAGAAATTCCTCCCTTGGATGTCTTCTTTAGCTCGAAACACAAAGTTGTGGTAAAACGACAAAGGAAGAGGAGAAGAACTGATCAGCCTTCCCTATTTCCAGAAGAAACAGTGACGGGCAATATAGTTTGGAAGGAGGAATTTGACCCCTCCGAAGACCTAACAAAACTATCAGAATTTGCTGGAGCCTATTCGGCAGCAACAATAAATAAGGCATCAGAGGTAAGTCTTTTATTAAAAACAAAAGACCAGGAGATTTCCTCATTACAAGCACAATTATCAGAAGCGCGGCAGAAGGCAGAGCAGGCAGAACTGCAATTGATAACACAACAGCAAACCAATAATCAATTAACTCAACAATTGCAGGAGGAAAAGCAGAGGATTGATCATAGTGCAGTCCAGAAACAGAAAGAGTTATCAGAGGCATTGGCACAACTCAAGGTGGCCAATGAACAAATGCTGAAGATAAAAGATGAGCAGATTGCTCAACTATCAGCCCAGCTTGAGAAAACAAAGAATCTTCCACAGGTAGATGAATTCAGGGCAGAGGCAGTGCAAATAAACAAAGCATTATTAACACAGATAAAGCTGTTATGTCAACAAATCGCCCAGGAAGAACCTTTATGTGACTCAACAGCATCTCTAAGTGATAAATCGGCTGATGCTAGAACAGACTTCGAGCAGGCCGATGACACATTGACCAATTATCTTGAGTGGCAAGGTACTGAGGAAGGACAGTCAGCTAAATTGCCAAAGATCCTAGAATCACATAAAGAAATATTATTTATGGAATGGCAATCCTAGTTAATGAAAGCAGAGAGGGCAGTTTACAGATGCAAATTAACCACAAGTAATTTGGTTGAATTGATTAATGACACTCTCTACTTATCTAACATGATTTCTCAATGTACCCCAGGCAAATTGACATCAGCTAAAACATTGGAACAGTCATGTTACCTAGAGCTGGAGAAAACTGGCAGATTAATCGCAGGAATTAACAGTTTGACATGGGACACCTATTGGATGTTTTTAGTCAAGCCTTACAGCCAGAGAGCCGCCCTCATGTGCCTCTCAGATGCAATCGGGTGCATCATTCCCGAAATACAGGATGCCACCTATGATGCCCAACTCAATTCTCGCCTTAACCGACCACCAGAAGTGGAGCCGATGCTTGCAATATGCCAGCTCAGGACTAAAGATGAACGGCCTAAGTGATGAATCATGCTGCCGGTTGCCAGATTACCGTGAAGGAGATATTCAAGATTGTTTAATACCAATTAAGTAGGATTTTTTTTAGTTTCATAGATATTTAGATAAATTTAGTATTTATAGACCCTTTCATGTATTTAGAAAGGGTCGTAAGTTTTTGTATATGACTGAAACCTGAAGCTGCACTACTGTACTTCAGGCATATTTTTTTTATGAAAACTGGACCAATTATTCTAATTTTGACAAAGAGACTTTTATGCAAATGTGCACTACTGTCTTTGTGTGAAAGTATTTTTTGCGTTGAAAGAAGAATTTCAAATAGCGATTGATATTGGGGAGTGACTCGCAGCTCATATGGTACTACTATCTATGTCTGAATCCATTCTTTTTATATAAATTGTTGTTTGATTACTTTTGCTATTATTGAATATTTAAATGTGTTTTAACAGCAATCTTTATACTTTCCACTACTGGATGTTTACAGTTTGCTATTCTTTCAATCATTTACTTATCAGTAATATAAATTAAGATAAGTGTAACAATGTTTTATCAATTACTTCATTCAACTAATTGAATGAAGTAATTATTATTTAAATGAATATCTTTGTTTATTGAATAGTGTCATCTATATGCCTATTGACAAACATAGATCATCAAACGTTGCACTTAAGAATAGAAGCTTCCCGGGATAAAATAGTTATTTACATTTTTGCTTATAGATTAAGTATTCCATTCATTATCATTTATTAAAACACTCATTCATCCACCCCTTTCTATTCTTTATCGGGAAACTGGTCCCATTATATCCAGTCGGAGCCACCATCCCAAACGGAAAAGGAGCTGTTTAAGGTCCGGACCGGGTGGTTATCCCCCAGTGTTGTTGCAGCGATTTTCGAGGCATCAACACCTCCTTATCCAACTAGCATACTTAGGCAAAAAAAAAAAAACCAAAACTGCTTTGATTTACTTGTTCCAATACTCAGACTTTGGCTGCTTCAGCCAACAAATCAAGCTTACCTCTTTCATTTTCTTGTATTTCCTGCAATTATTGCTTGGAAGCCCTTAGGTCCTTCCTCAAGGCGAGGTTCTGTCTGCAGATATTTTTAAGCTTCCTATGTAAAGGAAGAGTCCTTTTCAGCATATGCTTGGCATTTGCCATTGCTGGCTCACACATGTTCAAATGATCATAACTCTTTTTCCTGGCCCTTTCATCTTGTTTCTTAAGCCTACTGATATCCTTTTGGGCTTTCTTCAACTGCATCCTCAATCTGTTGAAAATATGTTGCCCTTCATCCACCCCATCTTTCTTCTTTTCTTACACTGACTTTTCCCCCTGTATCTGCGACTTTCTTGCCGAAGACCTGGTAACTCTTGTTGATGGAGCTTCTAACCCTTGAATGTCCTCTATTACAACCTTCTCTTTACCTTTAGACTTGGTGACAGTTGGAGCTGCTTTTGTTACTGGTTTTGTTTCACCAATCTTAGATGTCCATTCTAAATCAGTCTTTTTCAATTCCCTGTTGCCATGCTGTAATTGGGCAATGACCAAGTGTGCCTTCTTTAGTTGTTCTTGTAGATCTGAAATTTCCTTGTCTTTATCATCGGAACATTATCCTTTGGTATGGTCTCTAAAGCTTCAAATGGTTGCTCAAGTGTTTGTTCCAATGGCAGTTTCTCTGCAGTGGCTCTAGTGAGCGGCTTCTTGGGAATCTCCACTACTTCAGAGGAGAAAATTGTAACTTTTTACACCTCTTTCTTCTTTGGTGTATCAACTAAAACTTATGGCCTTTTCACTGAACTTTTAACTGGTGATTGTATATCCCCCGCCACAAATAATGGTGTGTCCTTCTCACTTTAAGAGCTAGTTGGTAACTCTGTTGACAGCCTTGATGAATCTAAAAATTCTTGCCATGATTGATTTATCTTGTTCAGCTCTTCCAACACCAACAATTTATTCAAAGAGAAGTGGAAAAGACTGGGTTCCACTTGGATTTATTTGCCTTGCACCTTGTCTTCCATCTTACTAAGGCTTCTGAACAAATAGAAAGGAAGATTCAAACGGATTTTTCCTGTGAAGTGCATCAAAAGTCTGAAATGATACTGATAGATCCTCCCAAATCTACCCTCAAAAGTAAATTATCTTTGGATTACCTTCAAAAGTTTGCTATAGGGTTCAAGCAGGTATTCTCTTGGTACAATGGCTCCATAGCCCTTGTTTCTGTTATTTGGTTTCAAGAAATCTTTATAGTTGGTTATGTCAAGAGGCATGCCCTTGAACCACTGCTCTTCTTGTAGAGAAATCTTTGTTGCAACTGAAATAGTGACATCTAATACTGGAAAAGTGAGCTCTCCAATCTTAACATCCAGCCCTGTGAAATTTAAAGCAAACTCCTTGGTGAGTTGTACACTATATCCCCGGATCTTCTCACAAAATCTAATGCAGCGAACTTGTTCAAATGCAACTATGATTGTTTGGTCTGAGTTGATCAAGGTGAGTTCTTGGGGTTGAAACCTAACAATGTCTCCTCCCTTGTGTTTCTTTCTATCTCAGGTTGTTATGATTTTCACAACAAAGAAGAACTCTAGGGTTTCTTGAATGCAATTTCATTGTATTTCAATTGAAAGTAGTAGTAGGGTAGTAGTGATGAAATGGAGCTTTCGATTAGGTTTTGTGGCAATTCAGAATGAAAACACTACATGGCAGACTCAGACAACCAAAACTAATCTCTCAAACCCAAAACAACAGCTTGAAATGTTGTTTGATCACAGTGGCAAAATTAATAGCACAGACGCGGCGAGATAGCGCAGCGCATGGGGAAAAAACAATTTATGATCCTAGAGGGCAAGAGCAGCAAAATACGAGGCTTCAGACCACTTAAAAGGAATGTCAAGCTCCAATATCAAGGTGGCAAACAAAGCTTTGGGTGTTTAATGTGAAAATTTCTGAATACAGAAACCCTAATGTAGAGTATTGATTTACTTCTCCTACTTGTTTTATTTAATCAACAAGTTATTTAACTGAAGTATTTAGAAAAACATCAAAGTAAACACAATTGCAGCCTACACATAAATACAAATCATTTACTGAAACATAGCGCACATATGACAAAGGACACACATGATTTTTCAGACAAATGTCCCCGGAGAAACCCAATGCAGGAAAACCGGTATAGCAGCTCTTAGAGGGTTTTTATTATTAAGTAGAATTTGAATACATCAAGGGCACTAGTAGTGGTTTTCCCAACAGAGAATTTCACGACAGATGTACCTTATCCCTCGAAGACAAAAAATGTGGCTAATTCAAACCCTCGAGGGAATTATTGAATACGAGCCCTTTCTAGCCCACTGGAACCCCAGCGCTGTCCCTCCAGCCTCTGCGTCAGCCTCTCCTGCCCAGCGTAGCCTCTGCGCAGCACAGGCTACTCCTGCATCACCCTTCTGGGCTCAGCGATGCCTCTGCATCACCCTAAAGGCCTTGCGTCAACCTCTGCGCTACCTCTGCGTCATCCTAGTTGGGCTGTGTCCCTCCTACTAGGCCTCTTCGCTGCTTCGTACGGATCTGCCACTCTCATTATGTATTCTCGGCCTCGGATAAATGTAATCCCTCGCCGATTTGCCCCTCACCAGCATTGCAAGCTCACTCGAAAATTCTCAGCAAACCGCACCCCAGAATTTCGACTTAGCTCAAGTGCTACTGCACTGCGTGTGCTCTCCAACCCACCCCAAGCCTTCCTTTAATACATTTCCCGTTGAGAAATCAACAGTCGTGATCTAATCTCTAATCAACGGCTAAGATTAGAAAAAGCTTGATCCACGTCACTTAGAACATTCTCACCCACATGTGTAAATTAATTCACTTTAATTTTTTAATTTCCCTAAGTTAGACTTAGGATGCTCATTAAAAAATTTAATTATTTGAATAAATTTTACACCAGGTGGAATTTCTCGAAACGATTTATGGGTCTTCGAGATCTCATGTGTTCTAGCCCCTCCACAAATTTTCGAGGCTAGAGCACATCCGATGCTACCCAAAATCTCAACACTCCCTCTTAGCGAGGAATGTGCTCTAGCAACACTTCACTCTAGAAGCGTTACTCTGATCTCATGCATAGGTCCCCTGCACTGCTGATGCTTGGCCTGCTACCCTCCATCCACTTCGTTGTTGCTTTTGCATTGTTGCCCATGACTCTGCCACATCTGTACTACAGCTCCCTCTCAAATTGCTGCATCATGTTGCCTACAGCATTGCCACTGCTAACTGCTGCACTGCAACTCGGTTGCTAAGAAGTAAGCAACCAAAGGACATCACCCAATCAACTGACAGACAATTCAGTCTGGCTTCATCTCATCACTAAAGCACCCTCTGTTGCTGTTGCGGCTCTACATTGCGTAAGCACTGCACCTTTGCACTGCTAAAGTCCCATCAGCCTCTGCGCTATTGCTTCCACGTTGTTGTTGCCACTGCACTGCGCTGCTCCAATCTTCAGCGTTCAAGCACTGCCTTGTGCCTTTCCATGAGCCTCTGCATCCACAGCTACAATCATCCTGCTACTGTCTTAAGGCTCCCGTAGCTCGTATGTGATCCAAGAGTTTGGGCACCTCAAGGATCCCGCCAACCACAATTTGTAGCTCACTCTAAAGATCTATGTCGCCTCACCTCTTCTCTCGAGGTACATGAGCACTCATGGCCACATCATCATCCCTGTCGTCATCTCCTTTCGCTGTTGCTGCCTTGGAATCTGAATCTTCCTTTCCCTTCTTCTTAGGACAAGTATTGGCGAAGTGTCCCAATTCACCACATCTGAAGCATCAGACCTTAGATAGGTCCTTCTTCTTCTTCCCTTGTTGCCTCTGCCCCTTAGATGTTAGCGCTGCATCTTCCTCCTCTTTCTTAATTTTAACACCTCCGCTGCTGAATTCCCTCTTGGTTATCCTCGTGATCTCCTCTCCTCCCGACGAAGTATAGCCCACATGTCCCCCCATTTTCAGAGTTGTGCTCTACCCAAGATACTTTGGACAAAGGTCTCCCCCTCATCGGTGACTACATTCACTGCAGTCCTCATCATAACTTCATCATCAGGAGATGCCCCCCATGGCAATCAATTGGTCTCGAATAGTCTGCAATCTAAAGAGGAAAGGATCGATCTCCTCTCCCTTGTGCATCTAGAACATCCGCATCTGCTTCTCCAGAAGCATCTTCCTCTAGATGGAGCTACCTGGACACAGTGTGGTTAGTATTGTACACACCTCGTTTGTCGTCTTCTTCTCGGTAATATGTGGAACCACGTGATCTTTCACTCCATCCATGATCAAGCGTTTAGCCCGCACCTGATTTTCATTGAACTTCTTCAGAGCATTAGCATCAGTTGGCACAGCTAGGATGTTTTCGGCATGGTCTCTGATGTCATACTCCTCAAGGACTGTCAGGATTCTAGCTTTCCAGATATCGAAGTTAGACACACCGTCTAACCTATCCTGATCTCTCGGTCCATACAGGGCCATCTCTGCTCAAACAAGTCGAAGCAAGTGCTCTTCTCCCTTCTGCTGCTGCTACACTCAGCAAAACACCAAATCTGGGTTTCTTGGCAATAGAAACCCTCTAGAGAATCTACTCCCTCTGACAAATTATTTCCCTCCCGAAAATCCTCCGCCAATTCTGTCGAATCAGCCCTCTACGATCACTCCTCTTAATCGTATCTCAGATTTCTTTGCAAGAAAATCTGCTGAGGGATTGTTTCCGCTTACTTTGTCAACTTTGGTTGGCATTGTTCAGCACCGACAAAACCGATGCCCCACCAGCAACTTTGAAGATCATGAACTGCACTTCCAGCCACGGCAATCGAAACAGCGTCACTCCCTTTTGGACTGTGTCACCCTCTACGGCTTGCGTCAGCCTGTGTCACCCACTCTGGGCCTGCATCAACCTCTGCGTCAGCTCTGCGTGAGCAGACTGGCTCTGCGTCACCCCCGCAAGCCCTACTCTATCCCTCTGGTGTTGCGCTGCCTCTTGTTGATTCTGTGCAGCTTCAGCTGCCCTCCTGCAGCAAAAAGATCTTCTGCCCTATGTTGATGGCTTCAGCTTGATCTATAATATCTTTGATACCATGTGAAAATTTCTAAATACAGAAACCCCACTGTCGTATATTGATTTACTTCTCCTACTTGTTTTATTTAATTAACAATTTATTTAACTGAAGTATTCAGAAAAACATCAAATTAAACACAACTGCAGCGTACAAATACATACAAATCATTTACTGAAATGTCGCGCACATATGACAAAGGACACACATGATTTTTCGGACAAATGTCCCCAGAAAAACCCAATGCGAGAAACCGGTGCAGCAGCTCTTAGAGGTTTTTTATTATTAAGCAGAATCTGAATACATCAAGGGCACCAGTAGTGGTTTGGCCGACAAAGAATTTCACGACAGATGTACCTTATCACTCGAAGACAGAAAATATGGTTGTTTCAAACCCTCAAGGGAATTACTAAATACGAGCCCTTTCTCGCCCACTGGAACCCCAGCGTTGTCCCTCCAGCCTCTGCGTCAGCCTCTCTTGCCCAGCATAGCCTTTACGTAGCACAGGTTGCAACTACGTCACCCTTCTGGGCTCAGTGTTGCCACTGTGTCACCCGAAAGGCCCTGCGTCACCCGGAAGGCCTTGTGTCAGCCCTTGCGCTGCCTCTGCATCAGCCTGGCTAGGTTGCGTCCCTCCTACTGGGCATTTGTGTTACCTGGTATGGATCTGTCTCGCTGATTATGTATTCTCGGCCTCGGATCAATGTAATCCCTCGTCGATCTGCCCCTCACCAGCATTGCAATCTCACTCGAAAATTCTCAGCAAACCGCGCCCCAAAATTTCGACTTAGATCAAGTGTTACTGCACTGTGTGTGCTCTCCAACTGACCCCAAGCCTTCCTTTAATACTTTTCTTGTTGAGAAATCAACAGTCATGATCTAATCTCTAATCAATGGCTAAGATTAAAAAAAGCTTGATTCACGTCACATAGAATATTCTCACCCACATTTGTAAATTAATTCACTTTAATTTTTTAATTTCACTAAGTTAGACTTATGGTCCTCATTAAAAAATTTAATTATTTGAATAACTTTTACACCGGGTGGAATTTCTCCAAACGATTTTTGGGTCTTGGAGATCTCATGTGTTCTAGCCCTTCCACAAAGTTTCGGAGCTAGAGCACATTCGATGCTACCCAAAATCTCAACATTTAATAGGGGTGACAACATAAAAATGCAACATCGAGGTAAAACGCAGCGTATTCTGCAGGAAACGCAGTGAGCTTAAAAATTTGAGGTTTGCAAGGTCTTTAATGCATTTTCTCGGCAAATAGAGGCAATTTTAACAACATTCAAGACAAAGGCTTCAAGGACAAAAAGAATTAGCACCTAGTAGCGATCAAACACTAGCTTGAAATACGTAGCAATTATCTGTGAGCGCAGTGCCTCCCCTACAACCTTTGAGCAGCGAACCTTAAGTGATGTCGAGCAAGCTCTCGATGGAAAAATGAATGGCTATGTGGTATTTTTGGAAGTTAAACAAACATTTGAACTCCCAAGGTGGCTAAATCCGAATTTCAAGAGCAATGGTTGCAATTTTGAACCCCAAACATAAAAGCGCAGCAACTGTCAGAAGCGCAACACAGTTCTCATAATCGTTGTACCAGTGTGATGTCATTGCACAATGTGATTTGACATTCTAATTGACCATACTAACCCTACAAATTTGTGCCAATGATAATAAGACAAGACACTATGACCTCACTCATGATTTTTTTATGAGACATGACCCTAGACTCACTTAACTCAAATTCTTAGGAAATTAATGACCATTTTCATGACCTTTCACACACTCTGACATAATTACATCAATAAGGAAAATTTTGTATTCTATACTAAGACCAATAGCTTGATATCTACAAGATCATAGCAAAACGTTTACACAATTTCCAAACTAATTTGAAAAGACAGAACTTGTATTGTATTGCTACTATAATATAGGACACTAACATAGGGTGTGATTTTTTATTTTTTTTAATTTCCCGCAGGGCGGAAATTGCAATAAAAATTGCATCTAAATGTAATAAGTGATGTCTAAAGAAGTTGTATGGGGTATGAGTAATAAAATTTGCACCTCTCACCCTTAACTTTCTACTAAGACACACTTTGAGGGGTTAAAAATGTGTTTTGGACCCTCAAAACCCACTTTTCCTAAGTTTAGTGGGAAAAGTGGCAATAAATTAAGCCAACAATTAAATAAATGGACAAAAATAAATACTCACACATGCCAAATGATGTGGAAATGAGGTGGAAAATCATGGAGGAGTTCAAGTGAAGTCACAAGGTGATGTGGACTCCTAAAATCAAGGAAATGACAATGGCTCAAATAAATCAAATTTTTGGAGGGGACCAAGAGTTTATCAAAGGGGGAAAATGCATTAAATGAAAGAAATTTGAATTGCCTTAGTGAGTCATATTTTTTGTGGGCTTTGACTTGGAGTTGTAGAAATTTCTGAATCTTAATTCTTATGCAGAAATTCTTACTGTTAATCCAGTCTGGTTAAGCTTCTCGTACTTATACAAGTTATCAACTGAATAAATTCAAGTTAACATCAAAGAAAAACACATAACAGATCTCCAGATCTAGAATAAGCACATGCACACATAGACAAAGTGACACAGTTATTTCTGGACAAACTGTCCCCGGAAAAACCCAAGGTGGGAAAACCAGTTTCTGGCTGCTATAGGGCTCTATTATTAAGAATATTTTTGAATACACAATTTTGGGTTCCAGATCTGGAAAACCCTATAGAGAAAACTCTAGATATACAGCTCCTGGCTGATCTAAGACCAAAAATACTGACTGATCCACACCCTGAAACGGGATTTACAGAACTCAACCAGATCTAGGCCTAGAAACCCCAGGGTTGTCCCTGAAAGACACTGCGTCAGCCTCTGAAGGCCTCCAAATGCTCAACGTTGTCACTGGAAGGGACTGCGTTACCGCAGACTGGGTGACACAGTCACTACGCTGCCCTTAAGGGTCTTTGCGTAACCCCTGAAGGGTTTCCTGAAAATTGTTGTTGCTGCTATTGTTCTCTGTTGCTATTGTCGTCTGCTGCTGCTGCTGCTGCCTTCCACTGCGCTGTCTTTCCTAATCTCTTCTCTGCTTCTTGTGTATTCTAGACCCCGGGATCAAATCATCCCCTTGGTCTAAATTCCCCTCTCTGCAACTGAAACACTTCTGAGAATTCTTAGCAACCCTGCCCTAGAATCTCAGATTAGCTTCAGTGCTCTGCCTCTGTGTATCTTACAAATGACCCTAAGCCTTTCCTTTATACTTTTCTCGTTGACAAATCAATGACCAAGATTAAATCTTTAATCAATGGCTAAGATTAAAAGAAAGCTTGATCCGTGTGACATAAGATAATTTCATCACATGTTTAATTAAATTCACTTTAATTATTTTATTTTCCTAAGTTTTAACTTAGGAAACACATTAAAATAATTAATTAATATAATATCTCCTAAACCAGATGAAATTTCCCAAATCCATTTCTGGGTCTTGTAGATCAGGTGAACTCTAGTCCTTCCTCAAACTTTTGGGACCTGGAGCACAACTGATGCTACCCCAAATAGAAAAAACCTCAACACTCCCTCTTAGCATCAAGGGTGTGCTCTAGCAATACATCACACTTATGCATTACATGATTTTGGGCACTGGTTTTGTGCTATTGAAGCTTGGCCTCCTACCACTCAACTCTGCACTATTGCTGCCATTTTGTACTCCTGCCCATGACTCTGCCACTACCACTGCAACCATTGTACTGCAACTCCCTCTCAATATGTTGCATCTGTGCTGCTCATAGCACTGCCACTGTTGATCTGCTACACTACAACTTCAGTTGTTGAGAGAAACAACTGAATATCCTGCCCAATCTTTGAAAAACAAGTCTGATGGGCCGCATCCTCATCACTGAAGCTCCATAGGCTACAGATCTGTGCTAGCATCTAAAGATCGATGCACAGCTACAGGTCTGCCTGCGTAATCAGACTCCCTCTGAACTACTGAAGTCACATCAGCCCCTTGTGCTGAAATCTATCACGCTGCTGCTGCATTGCGTTGTCCCTCTGAAGCTCTCTGCGCTGTTGCAGCTCTACACCGCGTAAGAAGCATTGCTCTGCGCTGCTGAAGTCACATCAGCCTTTGCGCTGCTACTGCTTCTACGTTATTGCTGCTATGCTCTGTGTTGCTCCTCCCAGCCTCTAGATCTGCCTCATCTGTGATCTATGCACCTACTGCTCCACATGTCCCGCTACTGCCTTAAGGCTGTCGTAGCTCGCATGTGATCCAAGATATGAGCTGCTCAAGGATCCCGCCTCACTTCCATGTAGCTCCTCTACATGTCCATGTCACCCCACCTTTGTGGTTCATGAGCACTCATGGCTACATCATCTTCGGACCCATCATCTGCCACCGCTGCTTTGGAAGAAGATGCTTCCTTGTCATTCTTCTTTTCTAGAAAATGGCTGGAAAAATGTCCCACTTCTTCTTCGGCTGCTTCCTCGATGCCAAGGCTGCATCTTCCTCCTCTTCCTTCTTTATTTTGCTCAACCCAGGGTTGTGTTGCTTCTTGGTGAATCTGCATAGTTCTTCTTGCTACAGGATTAACCACAAGTTGTCCCAATCTGGGAGGTCCGCTTTGCCCAAGATACTTTGGACAAAGGTTTCCCACTCATCTGTGACTGCATTAAGGGCAGTCCTGACTATCACTGCATCATCTACGGTTGCACCCGTTGCAGTCAGTTGATCCCTGATTGACTGCAATCTGAAGAGGAAATGCTTGATTTCTTCTCCCATGGTCATCATGAATGACCTCATTTAGGCCTCCAACAGCATCTTTCTTTGGATTTATTTTCCCTCATACAGGGAAGTCAAGGCCTTCCACATTTCATTAGTTGTCCTCCTCTCAGCTATGTGTGGTGCAATATGGTCCTTGATACTGTCCA
Organism: Pinus albicaulis; assembly: GCA_034641835.2. Lineage (NCBI taxonomy): Eukaryota > Viridiplantae > Streptophyta > Pinopsida > Pinales > Pinaceae > Pinus > Pinus albicaulis. The sequence goes on along the minus strand of CM076569.1, from coordinate 45,981,545 downwards.
TTATCAGCCGCTTAGCATGCCCAGCAATGTCTTTATGCTTCCGTAGGAGATCTGCATCTGTCGGTGTGACCAGGGTCTGCTCTGCATGGTCTCTTAGACCATATGCCTCAAGGACAATCAGGATCCTAGCTTTCCACACCAAAAAGTTTGAGAGGCCCTCTAGCCTATCCTGATCAAGCAGTCCATGAGGAGCCATCTTCTCAAAATGTGTCAGAGCTCCTCTTCTCTATGCTAGAGATCTTGGATCTAGTGTCCTTTACTAACTGGGCACCCTCTGCTCCCTCTGACACTTGATTTCCCTCCTTGGAAATCTACCAAATCAACTATGATTCATCTTCTTTGATCTTCTGATCAAACTGCAAGTTTCCTTTGGCAAGAAACTCTCTGAGAAGTTGATCTCTTCTCAACCTTTGTCACTTGTACTAACGCTAAAAATCTGAAAACTTCGGAAATTTAACCCCACCAGCTCTTTTGAATTTTCTGCAAACTTTTTTGGATCTGACAGATTCATATCTGAATCACATTGGCCAGCTTCAAACCCAACCAGCGTTGTTTATGAGTTGCCTTTGCGCAGTAATTGCATGGGCTTGCTAAGACACAGCATTGGACAACTTCACCCTTGCCTCTGCATGAATCTGCTCCTAAAAACTATGTTGTCCCTTCAGATCACTTCTCTGCTGCTTTTCCAACTGCTTTCTGCAGCTAGATCCTTCAGATTCTTCAACTGGTGACCCTTCTAGATCTGCAATTGCTCCGATACCATGTAAAAATTTATGAATCTTAAGTCTTATGCAGAAATTATTACTGTTAATCCGATTAAGCTTCTCCTACTTATACAAGTTATCAACTGAATAAATTCAAGTTAACATCAAAGCAAAACACATAACAGATCTCTACCAATTCAGATCTAGAATAAGCACATGCACACATAGATAAAGTGACACAGTTATTTCTGGACAAACTGTCCCCAGAAAAACCCAAGGTGGGAAAACCGGTCTCTGGCTGCTGGAGGGCTCTATTATTAAGAATATTTCTGAATACACAATTCTGGGTCCCAGATCTGGAAAACACTACAGAGAAATCTCTAGATCTGCAACTCTTGGCTAATCTAAGACCAAAAATATTGACTAATCCACATCCTCAAATAGGATTTACAGAACTCAGCCAGATCTAGGCCTAGAAACCCCAGCGCTACCCCTGAAAGACACTGTGTCAGCCTCTAAAGGCCTCCAAATGCTCAGCGTTGTCACTGGAAGGGACTGCGTTACACTAGACTAGGTGATGCAATCACTACGCTGCCCTTAAGGGTCTCTGCATAACCCCTGAAAGGTTTCCTGAAAATCACGTTGTCCTTGTTGTTGTTGCTGCTGCTACCATCTACTGCTGTTGCCGTCTACTGCTGCTGTTGTTTGCTACTGCTGCCTTCCTCTGCACTGTCTTTCCTGATCTCTTCTATGCTTCTTATGTATTCTGGACCCCGGGATCAGATCATCCCCTTGGTCTAAATTCCCCTCTCTGCAACTTAAACACTTTTGATAATTCTTAGCAACCCCGCCCTAGAATCTCAGCTTAGCTTTAGTGCTCTGCCTCTGTGTATCTTACAAATGACCCCAAGCCTTTCCTTTATACTTTTCTCGTTGACAAATCAACTGCCAAGATTAAATATTTAATCAATGGCTAAGATTAAAAGAAAGCTTGATCTGTGTGACTTAAGATAATTTCATCACAAGTTTTAATTAAATTCACTTTAATTATTTTATTTTCCTAAGTTTTAATTTAGGAAATACATTAAAATAATTAATTAATTTAATATTTCCTAAACCAGATGAAATTTCCCAAATCCATTTGTGGGTCTTGTAGATCAGGTGAACTCTGGTCCTTCCTCAAAACTTTGAGACCTAGAGCACAACTTATGCTACCCCAAATACACAAAATCTCAACAAGAGTTTGACTGAAGATGAGTGGAGAGTGGTCTCCTACCACTCCACTCCCATATACACTTAACCCAACAAAACCAGTTAACTCCTCTCATGAACTGCGTGGGCCTCTCTAGGGAATTCAAATTGAATGATGGAGCATTGGGATTGTCATCATCACACTTGGCATGTGGACTCTACATTGGGATTTGCTCCCATTCTCTTATATAATTGAGCCTTGAGCTCTCATTTGTATCTAGAATACGAGCTATTGGGCTAAAGGATAATCTTTGCAAATTAATACAAAATACTTTGGGGTTACATTTGAGGTGTTCTTCTCCTTGTTTATGGTAAATTCTTGATGTTCTTGCACTTGTCTTTCTACTTATTTCATTATGCCATTATTTCCAATATGTTTTTCAAGTTACGTTAATGAGTAGTTATCTCATATTAGCATAAGGATTATTTACTTGCTCTAGATAGAGAGGTGTTTTAGCTGATGTCTAATATATCTCTAAAATTTTCTCTTCATTGCATTTGATTAAGCGCATGTGGATCTAACTTGTTTATGAAGTTGTGTAGAAAGTTTTTCTTTGGATCAAGCTTCAAGCGTGAGGGGAAGTTCTCGGAGGAACTAGCCCACTCTTGAAATACTCAAGGAGAACCCACATTGGTCAATTGCCAGTCTTATCATTTGGATTTGTCTTGCAGGGATTTCTTTTGAGTTTTAGGCTCATGATTCAAGCATAATCAATTCAATATTTACTTCTCAAATATTGTGCTTCATTTGTTATAATCTTGCTATTTTAGAGCTAAATCATGGCTAAGCAAAGAGGAGAGTTTACTCATACTCTTTAGCTTAGCCTTTCTAGATTATATTGTATGCATACAATTGTAATTTTATTGAGTAATTTCATAACTAACACGTGCTTTGTTTTGTAGCTCTCTCTCTAACTTGTTCTTGTGACAACTTGCAGGATTTATCGTTTGAAACTATTAAATAATTGTGTGCGGGAACTTGGGATCTCACTTCAAGACTAATTTTCTCTCTTGGCCGTGGGCATTCGAGGTTCTCTTTGGCAAGGCCAAGTTCCACTTTGGGGCTACAATTTTCTCTCTTGATCGTGGGCTCAAGGAGGCCTAGCCTCTCTTGCTTTGGTGCAAATTTCCTCTTCTTCTTGAGTCTAATTTTTGTATATAAAGTGGCCCTTTCAAATTTCAGATTTTACGGCCATCCTTTGGCCTCATTTGCAGTAGTAACTCATCAAGGAAAATTCTATTGTCTAAGGCTTTCATTGTAAAGATTTTCCTTGAGCTTGGAGGAGTCTTTCATGGGCTCCTATGTCTTGTAACTTGATTAATAAAATTTATGATTTTTGGGAGCATGCGTTCACCCATTGGCATCCTTATCTCTCCACTTTGGGAGAGAAATTGTGGGTGATTTGTTGATTCTAGTTTTTCCTTTCACTTACATGCACGCTTTAATTTGTTAATTAACACAACCATACATCTCATTTGCTTTCCTCAAATTTGCTAAAGTTCACTACAATTTGCTTACCATTTACATTAATTGCTACAGGGCACAAGTTACATTTTATGTCATAACAATTCATTTTTATGCAAGCATCTCTTTAACTTGATACATTTAGCTTGGATATTGTCTAAAGTTCACTTATGCTTCACTATTGTGCAATATTTTCATATCTTGAGTTTTGATGCATTGTGTATTTGGGCAATTTCACTTTCCAAAGTAACCATTTATTTATGTCAAGTTAATCTCTCAAGTTAAAGTTTTTCTCTTTTGCAAGGCTATTTTGAGTACAACCTTATATTTTGAAGCATTGCAATTTATTTTACATAAGCTCCAAACTTTATTTGCTTTTGGTGAATCATTAATTTATCATAAGTCAAAGCAAATACTTTCACTTCACAATTTTACATGCTATGAAGTTTATGCAATCTTGTGTTTTGAAGCATATTTGATTAAAGCATTTGTATCTCACTTAGCTTTGGCAAAATTACTTGCACATCATAGTAGGCATCCTAACTTAGTTGCATATTTAAAATCAACCTCCAAGCATAAGCTTGGTTGATAGAAATCATAGAAAAAAAAAAAAAACTTTCTTGGAAATTCTTCCATTTGGTACGAAGGTAAAAGCGTGTGACCATGCAGTTATGAAAGTGGCTTGTCTCCTTGTAGGAACGAAGGCACACATTGTCTCGTAAGGCTTGGGGGACGAGTATCGTTAATGACACCACTGTGTCCCCGGCCCCTCTTTCTTACAGTCACCCCAATTTTTACCCTTTGGCAAGAGCTCAAGAGGAGGATCTCTCACCTAGATTAGGAATTTTAGATTAAAATGACCAAGATAATTGCATCCAAATCTTGTGTAGGTGCATTTCATATTAACTCATCTCATAGTTTTACTTGCAATTGGTCATTTTACTTGTCATTGTTGAATACTTTGTTGTGGCAAGAATTATCTCATTAATATTTTGCAAGTAGAATACTAATTGTTTTTCCTTTTGCAAGATATCTTTGTATGTTTTGATTTAGCAGTTGATCATATATCGTGGAAGCATCCTTGTATCTTGTATTGATTATTTTTTTGTGCTAACATTATTTTGTTTCACTTTCACGATTACTTGTGCTTCCATTTGAAAGCATTTCATTTATTTTTAAGAAAATATCTTTCATTTTTGAGCAATACTTTGAAGGGACTGGTTTTGTACATGCTTATTTCTATTTCATGTGTTGATGATCATTGAAGTTGGTTTTAAGTCGTATTGCTCACATTGTATTTGCTTGCAATCTTAAAAAGTAATCCATTTCACTCTAACATCTCCTAGAAAACCTCACATATTTAACTTAGTTTTCCTTTAGGGACCACCCCCCATAGCTAGCCTAGGAGATAGCTTAAACAGAGAGTTGGGAATAGGTGACAGCACTTTCTCTTAGTTCCTTGCCACCAACCACACCTTGTGGAGTTAAAGGCTTTTCTCACTAACTGTAGGTAGGTGTACGCGGCAGGGTCAACAGGGCTTTGAATATCATTGTGTGCATGTCGGAGAGGTAACAAGATGTGCACCATCAAATGATCTATCATGAAAGAAACTGCGCATATCCTCCAGGATTATTAGATAGATTTTCTGAAAATTTGTCAACTGGCATTCTGGTGAAAAGTTGTAGTGCAGTTATCCATTAGGGACCATAGCTGTTAAAATGAACAACCAAACAGACCCTATATCTTCCACTATTTAACTGCGTATTTCCATAGTCCAGTATGATCACCCATACATTTCTTCAGAAGCTTCTTCACACAAAATCAAATTCAACTAAAAATTCACATGAGACAACATGGTCAAAAGGTAAGAAGACAATAAGAAACCAGGAATTATACAGAATATCTTTAAAAGTGAAAGTAACTAATCATAAAGTGTTGTCTCCAACTCCAGACCTGAAAGGTGACAATTTGAGGAAAATCACGGTCTAGAGCATACTGCATGAGAGAAGAACTCGCTCCACGCCATCCATATATAGCCTGAAAAAATTCAACCAATTCAGCATAATTTTCTTACAAATAATGAATATTGAACATTCAGAGAGTGCTGAAACATCACTTTGCCCAAGTAGTCATGCAATGCTAATCATATTGAAAATCATATGCACAGAACACTATATATAAGCCCATCTACAAACCAATCCTATATTGAGGATCACTGCAAACAAAATACAATGTACAACCTGAAGCAGAAATCTTTCCTAGGTAATACAGACCTGATCTGCGTCACCAACAATGAAAAGGCTTGCATTTCTAATTGACAAAAGACGAACAAACTCGTACTGTATCTGCAGAGAGAAAAGTCCAATCAACCCATTTTCCCTACCTTTACCAAACTAAACCTGCATAATAAATGTATCTAAATTTACTCCCACTGAGCATAAAGAGAAACCAGCAACAAAAAACAGATATATGGTATCTTACTTCATCAATATCTTGAAACTCATCCACCAATACATGTTTCCATATGTCCCGATATACCTGTCTTAATAGACATAAAAAAAGTTAGTAATGAAAACACAGTGGTAGACATCAATATTAAGATTCAAGGTGATGTTCAATCAGATTATAATAGGTAAATACTAAAGAGTGACCAAATATAAACTATAAGTTTGCATTTCAGGGACAACATTTTTCTAGAACTGAATATCGAAGCATCCACAAGACAAATTGAAATAAAGTATATGGAACTTCAAATTTAATCAACTGAATCAAAACAAGTTCTACCAACAGATAAACACTTTTAGGTGCTTACTTTAATGCTGCTAACAATTGTAGTTAGTAGTAGTACGCATGCTGACGCAGAAAATGTATTTCAGAGGAATGACCGAAGTGAATGATACTTCACAACAGCCAATATCCACTCTGATCCAATTTAGTTCAGATACACAGAAAAAAAGAGGAACTTACTGATGGTGAGGGTTGCAGCGAAAGTAAACTTGACTCACATTATGTTTGCCGATGATATTCTCCTATTTGGCGATGGGGCAGTGACGTGAGTGAAAGCCTATGACAGAATATTAAGTCTCTTCAGTAGTGCTGTAGGAATGGAAGTGAATGTCAAAAGGTCGAAAATATATTTCACTCTCGTGAGTCAATAATCAATAGGTATGATATTAAACTTCCTCCCCTTTGTTGGAAATACTTGTTGAAAAGTGTAACTAGGTTCGTTCTTCATAATGTCTAAAGTAATATTTTATGTATCTGATGAAAAGAGAAAAAGAAATTTTATTATTATTATTTTGAACCATGGGTTACATGCTCAACGTCATTTTATTTATAGGTCAAGCACCCATTGAGTGCTTCTAGGGCTTTGTCATAAAATCTAGGAGTCAATTGAGTCATTGTAATATGTAAGACCCCTTTGGGCATCTTGTATTATGTAAAGAAAATTATTTGAGTCATAAAAGACCCTCCAAGAAAAGTCAACTTAGCTGCAACAAGTCAGCCTACATGAAAGATCAAGCCGGCCTCATGGAGGCAATTCGTACCCCTGGAAAGCCTATATATAAGAGGCATTCGACCTCATTTGAAGTACACATCCAAGACATACGAAGAAGCAAGAGAAGAAGTTCAATCTTAAAAGGAAGAAGTCATAAGGCAAGCAATGTTCAAGAAGGAAGCTAGAGTCGAAGTTTTTTGGTCCCTCTCTCTCTCTCTCTCTCATGTGCAACGATATTCTGAAACTGCTAGGTCAAAATTGTTGGGGCGAAAGTTGCTGAAGAAATTCCTGGGGTCGAAGTTGTTGAAGAAATTGCTAGGGTCAAAGTTGTGGAAGAAGTTGTTGGGGTCGAAGTTGTTGAAGAATTTGTTGGGGTCGAAGTTTGTTTTTGTACGTTGTGTAAAGAAATCTCATCAAGAAGAAAGGTTGACTTGGTCATGGAGGGGTCTTTGTCAAGGGTCTTAGGTCTTGGAATTCGTCATCTGAACGTAATATAAGAAGAGAAGAATTATTGTGGGTTTTCCTCTCAAGAGGGTAGGTTTTGGCCCTGGCTTACAACCTACATTTTGTGTCCTCGTCTCATTGATCTTCATTGTTTGGTAGTTGTTTGATGATAAAGAACACAATAATAATCAAGTGAAAGAAGAAGCTAATCAAGTTAAGATAAAGGAACATCATAAGCAGTTATCAAAGTAAAAGAAATCACCTAATGTAGCTGCCCCTAGGTTTCTCAACAATACTGAGAAGGGGGTGAATCAGTGTTTCTCTTCAATTAGTAATTTTAAATTCACAAAGCATTAATTATCATTAGCATTAGATCAACATAAATCATCATCACATGAATGTTATGAATATAATTTATATAAAATAAAATAAATATCAAAGTAATGATTATTTAAATAGTCATTATCTAAAAGACATGCCTAGTCATGAGGGGACACTTGTCTAGGTATATGCAGACCCTCATTGTAACATTCATTCAACCTTTATCCTATCATCATATCAATAAAACATTATTTAAATACATTTGTGTAATTTTACATTTTAAAGTACAACAAGCTACATTGTTGCTTACTATAGTGGTCTCAAAGTCATTCGACCCTTGGATGTTATCCGTTGCACAATCTACCATCAAACTTAGATCCTGAAATTATGGAGACATATTTTGAAAAATTAAGTGAGGCTCGTAAATCTAAATTTGAGTTTTTAAGTGAAATTCAAGAATCATTACAACTAATAAAAAAATCATTTACAGAATCCCTAAAGGCATTCAAAACATCAGATTCAGCACTTTCAATAGAAATTGACCTTAACGTCAATGAGGATGAAATCATGGAAAAAGGGTAAGGATTTACGCAAAATAACGGAGAAGAACTATAACATTCTAAAGAAGAATATTATAAAGAAGTAAGACAAAATTCAATGATTGAACAAGATGGGGAGAATGTTGTAAAAGCTCTTAGTTTAATTCCCCAAATTGTAGCAAGTATCCATGCAATTCCTCCGCTTAACTTGTCTTCTATACGTGGAGCACAAGAATATGAATCAGGACTAACCTGTCCTGGAGAAAGAAGCCCAGAAAAGTTCCAGTCTTCGCAGGATTATGAGTGTCGTAAATCAAGCCCATACAGACCATTGAATGGAAGCCCATAGACTCAAAAAAGTTGCTTTGTTGTGTAGGTACATTTAAAAAATGAGGATCGCATTGCCACCTGAAGCCCTTATAATGAGTTAGTAAAGGAAGCTTGCCAATCTGTGGCAGGGAGGCTCTAGAATGCAGAAGAGAAAGTATGGACATTTCCAAAGGATGCATTGGACAATCTAAATTCTTTGAACATGATATCCTCACTTTCTATAGTTGTTGAGGCTATTCCACCACTAGTATTGCCAGATCTTTGGGCCACAAGAAATCTTGGTAGTTGGGAGTTTGTCCAATCAGAGTTAAAATCTCGAAAAGCTCCTTCAGCCAGACAGACCTTATGGCAGGAAGAGCAACATATGCCAGAGACTGATTCTGAAAGAAATATGCAGAAAATTAAAGTTAGGATTTTTCTACATGGCAGTAGGAAAATTGCAGCCAAATTTGAATATCAGCAGCAATTGGTAGCATCTTTCCGTGGTATTCCAAAATCTGAATGGGTTGCTAAGGAAAGGTTAGGGATGTTTCCTATTTCTTCTTTAGCAGTTGCCGAAAGAACTCTTGCGCAATTCAACATTGTGGCAGTTAATGCGGAATCATTGGATCCTTTTGTGCAACATGCCCTTGACACTGCTTCTGCTCTTCTGAACCTTCTTGGAATATACGACAATATGCCTGATTACATGGAGAGTCAACTTCTGCCATTTCAACGAGATGGAATAAGATTTGTTTTGGAGTAGGTTGGGCAAGCTCTCATAGCAAATGAAATGGGACTGGGAAAGACCTTGCAAGCTATTGTTGTTGCATCCTATTATTACTCCATTTTCATTAAGTTACAGTGGGCGTTGATGATTGAGCAATGGCTTAAGATATGTTCATCTGAAATATTGGTGGTCATGTCACAGATCAATTGTTCGACAGGAAACGACACAGAGGACAAATACCTCTTTCAACCCCTGTCCTTCTATCTAAACATTCAGGATTCAAATTTCATGTGGAGCAGTCGAACTACGTCGAAGGCACGTCAAACTACGTTGAACTCCTTTCTCTAGTGGGCTAACATTGTGGTTTTTCAGCAATATTAGAGCTAATTTAGTGATTGCAGGTAGTCAAACTCATTAGAGGCCAATCTATCCTTCAACTAGGCCTTGAGGCCTCTTGAATTGCTCTCTAACCCTCTTGTTTCATCACTGTCCTAAACTTGATTTCATAAGTATTTTATGACAGCAGCAGATTCAGGGCTTAAACATACTCTAAATAAGCCTAAAATTGCTAATTGATCACACCTAAGGCATTTATAATTAATCTAAGGTTGAATTTAAGTGCATAGAAGTGGGTTTTTGTGGACTGTTAGGTAATCTTCAGATCTGATATGTTTGCTACAGCCACCTAAAAACACTTGCAGCAGTGATTAAATTTGATACAGTGGCATAATAGCTCATTGGTAATCATATTTTGTCAATATATTGTCACTAGCACTCATTAGGCTTGCATCTCTATTCATATTTGATCAATTTTTAAAGGTTGTCATAATAATTTAAGCGTTGATATTTACTGCATAAAGATCTAATATAAAATTTGCAGTGGTGATATAAGTGGTTGAAGGTTATCTAATCTCGCTTGTCTCTTGTTTCTTGCATCTTGTGGATTTTGGATAAGCGTTTAATTGGATAATTGGGTGACTTTCCTATTGCTGCAATTGTATTAATATTGGCTGGCCCATATTGCATTTTTGCATAATCACCATCTATTTGCACTCTAGCATTCACACACATAAATGCTCTAATCAAGTTGATAAATGTTTAAAAAGTTTGGCTTGTCTCTTGTTTCTTGCATCTTGTGGATTTTGGATAAGCGTTTAATTGGATAATTGGGTGACTTTCCTATTGCTGCAATTGTATTAATATTGGCTGGCCCATATTGCATTTTTGCATAATCACCATCTATTTGCACTCTAGCATTCACACACATAAATGCTCTAATCAAGTTGATAAATGTTTAAAAAGTTTGGCTAATTGCTCTAAGTAACATTGGGATTGACTGTCTTAATTTCTCGTTCTCATATTCTGATTGGATAAGTGGATTCATTGCTCATTGTTAAGTTGGATATCTCTTGTAAGACATCTAATTTCTTTATCTAATTGACATATTGATAACTTCTTTATCACTTGAGTAATTGTCTATTGGTATCATTTTCTGGCACCGTTAAATTTTGAACGCTTCTTGTGGTGGGGCTTGTTATTCATTTGCTTGTTTAAGTACCTTATTGTTCATAATTGAAGATCATCATAACCAAGTACTTAAAAAAATTTAATAATCTCACCTTAAAAGCACTCAAATATTGCATTTGCATTTTAGGACTAGCCTCTTGCACTAATTAATTAACATCCAAGCAGAAGCTTGTTCGATAGAGAGATAAGCCCACCTTTCTCATCTAGCTTGAGGAATCTAGAAACTCTTTAGTGGTTAACACAGTGAACTTGCAGTCATCAGAGCCATAGTCTCTGCAGCGCCAGAGCCATCGGGTGGTTAGCACCTAAGGGGAGTTATCGTTAACCACATCTTTGCTTGCTTCCCCTTCGCTTCTCTCTCACAACCTACTCTAGAGACTAACTTCAAAATAGTTAAGAGGGAGGATACACTTAGAGTAGGCATATAACCTAAAATAAACCAAGATTCTCCATCTCACCTAGATTATAGAATTTGCATCTCATTTAAAATAGTGAAGCATCCTTAAGAAAAATCTGTTCATCCGATAACTTGGCAAATAATTTGTCTTAAGCAAGTAATTGACTCCATTCAAAGGCACTAGTCTTCCACAATAATTTAATCAATCATTTAACTTGCTAATTCAACCAAGTTGCTAGGCCATTCAGTTGTGTCTCCCAGATTTGTTGGTTGCCAACGAATCTTCCATCTTCACATTTCATAGGGACTACTCCCCATAGTTTGTCGTAGGGAGACAGCTAGAACAAAGAGAGCGGGGATCAGAGTGACAACCCCCACCCTGAGCGTGTGAAAATTCCTAGATCTGGAATCCTACTACAACAACTGATGAAAAATCTTCTACTTGTTAATTACTTGAACAAGTAATTTATTGTTTTCTACAGTAAATACTGAAACCCATACACTACAGCCTTCACAAAATTAAACTGCGAAAAATAAATGTGCGGAAACAAGATCTGAACAATAATAAATCATAGACACATGACACCGTTGTTTTTGGACTAATGTCCTCGGAAAAACCCAATGTGGGAAAACTAGTGCAAGAGCTGAGGGTTTATTTATTATGCAGTAATTTTGAATACAATGTGCAGGTGTAGAAAATTCTATTTCCCACCCCGGTTTTTAGTTTTCACCTTATTACTCCAAAATAATTAAATGCCCTTTCCCATATCCATACATTTAATAACTGGAAAATAAATTTTGCTGAAAACACAAATTCTGGAAATTTTTTCAGAATGCTGTAAATGCAGAAATAAAATAACAGCAGTAACAAACAGTCATTCAACACATCATAACTCAGTATTTTTGGTCAAGACAAAGATCTAGTGAGATTACCTCTGCCCGACCTTTACAAGACCAAAGCGGCCAAACCCCCGAACTAACAGCCCTCCTTGCCTACGAGCAATCTCGTCACTTTCTGCGTGGGGACTACACTGCTTGATTGGCTCTTCTGTTGATACATATAAGCCTCTAACCCCTCTCGGTCTCACACCCAGGCTCTCAGCTTCTGGCCCACTAGATCGACGGATCCTGTCGAATCATAGACTTCCTCCAAGGCCTCTTGCCTTTGCCTCAACGGCACTGTAGGCTGCTGCTACCTCTCTGTGTACATCTCTTTGTCGTATTTCTAAGCCATTCCGGCTCGGGGAAACTCTTCCAACCAAAAATTATCTCTGCCCCTCTCGGCAAAAATCTTCTCAATCGATTTTCTCCCTGAGAACTGCTCACTAAAGAATTTCGATCTCTAGATTCTCGCACGATGTATCTTCCAAATGATCCATCAAGTTCTTCTTATAATATTCTCGTTGAGACTTCAACGACCGAGATTAAATCGTTAATCAACGGCTATGATTAACTTGACTCAATCTTTGACTTTTCTAGAAGATTCAAACTCAGTTTTGATTAACATCCATTAAATATTTTAATTTCCTAAGTTTAGACTTAGGGTCCCATTAAAAATAGTTAATTATTTCCATAAAACACAATATGAGTGGAATTTTCAAAAATCCTTTTTGGGTTCTTTGGATTACATGTACCTAAGCCTCCCTGTAAATTTTGAGACTTAGAGCGCATATGATGCTACAACAAATCAACAGTCCCTCTTAGAGAGGAATGTGCTCTAGCAATACAACCATCTGAATTACTGCTCTGATTCTGCAACATCTCCCTCTGCGCTATTTATGTCTAACACTGCTGCCCACCAACATTGTGTCACTGCATCCGTGCTGCTGCTGACCATACATGTTGTTGCCAACTGCTACTGCACTGCAACTTTGTTGCTTGCTGCAACAGAAAAACATCCAAAACTAAACTAAGTGTTCAGTAAGATACATCTCATGTTGAAGATCTGACTGCTGCTAATATTTGCATTGTCCCTTTGAAACTACTGCGTTGCTGCTGACTCTACACTGTGCCTACCTGCACTACTGTCAACTCTGCTCTACATTGCTCAGTCTCTGGTGCTCTCTAGCCATTGCGTTGTCACTTCTACACTCCTCAGCACCAACTGAAACTTGTCCATCCTGCTATCACTAATTTGGGCTCCCGTAGCAAGGTGATGATTCGAGAGGTGGGCTCCTCTAAGATCCTCCCAAACAACAACTCTAGATCACCCCAACACTCCCCTGGCGATATATGGGCAATCATAGCAAATTCCTCCTCTATCTTCACAACTGCAGCCTGTGGATCATGCTTCTCATCTTTGTAGTTCTTCTTGAGAGGACATTGTGTGGCATAATGTCCCATCTCGCCACATCGGAAGCACTTGATCTTGGAGATGTCCTTTCGTCTCGTCTACTCCTGCTGCTCTTTTGATGCAAGGGTTGCATTTTCCTCCTCATCCTTGGGCTTCGACCCACTGTTGTTGTTGCCATCAAGTTTGCACTTGAGAAGATCTATCCTCATCTCTTCTTGTTGAAGAGCTGCCCCACATTGCTTCCCAGTCCGGTAACTTCTCTCTGCGTAGGATGCTTTCGAGGGAGACTTGATAGTCTTTAGACACTGAATTTAAGGCCAGTCTGACCATCTCTATGGCCTGAGGAGCTGATCCCGCAGCTGCCAGTTGATCTCAGTTCTGCTGAAGTCTGAATAGGAACGGATCAATGCGCTCTCCCTTCTGCATCCTGGTAGTCTGCATCATCTCCTCCAAAAACATCTTTCGTTGCTCGAAAGACCCCTGATATAGCGTGGCCAATGCATCCCACATTTCCTTGGTTGTCCCTTTTCCAGAAATGTGTGAAACAATATGATCCTTCACTCTGTCGAGGTTCAACTGTTTGGCTTTAGCCATGTTCTTCTTGAAGGCTCTCAATGGTGCGACATCTACCGGTTCAGCCTGTACACTGTCGATAAAGTGCTTGAGGTCATGTTCATCTAGAAGGAAGGAGATCCTTGCCTTCCAAATTATGTGGTTGGCAAGCACACTCCAACCAGTCCTCGTAACGCAACCCACTGGCTGCCATCTCACCCAGTCATTGTCGATTTGCTGCCTCTCACCCTCTACGCAGCTGGCTCTAAGCACTCCTTGCTGGCGCAAGCCAAATAAAACACGATCTTTGTTGTTTCCGCACGAGAAATCATAGTTTCTTGGGCAAGAAACTCTCTGAGGTCAGAAATCCCCAAATGTGTCTTCTTCTCTCTCTTCTGACACTTTTTGCACCAACAGTTGCTACTACAAGAAAACTGCCTCCCACAAGCTGCTGATCTGCGCTGAACTGTTGCGCTTCTCCCTCTGCCTCTAACAAACTGCAACCTAGACAATCCTTCCTCTCTGTCGGCTCACTCATAGAGAGATTTCCCTGCAGATCTAGCCCTCTTGGCTTGGACTGCGCAATCACTAGGGAGATCGATCTGCTGCTTACACAGTTCTTTGATCCCCGACTTCTTCTTCAACACTAGATCTACTGGATTTTCTCTCTTGCTCCTCCTGCATTACTAAACATGCTCTAATACCATGTGAAAATTCTTAGATCTGGAATCCTACTATAGCAACTAATGAGAAATATTCTACTTGTTAATTACTTGAACAAGTTATTTACTGTTTTCTACGGTAAATACTGAAACCCATCCACTACAGCCTTCACAAAATTAAACTGCGGAAAATAAATGTGCGGAAACAAGATCTGAGCAATAATAAATCAGATACATGACACCAATGTTTTTGGACTAATGTCCCCGAAAAAACCCAATGCGGGAAAACCGGTGCAGCAGCTAAGGGTTTATTTATTATGCAGTAATTATGAATAAAATCTGGGATGCCTAGCTGGCCATCCACACAAAGAATCTGACTGACAAAGAACTAGTGAGATTACCTCACACTTACACTGGAAGCCCAAACTGGCCAACCTCGAACTGACGAGCCCTCCATTGCCTCTACACAGTCTCTAAGTCACTCTGCATGGGGATTGCGTAACTATTGTTGGTTGGCTCCTCTGCTGGCTGGATCTAACCCTCTAGCATTTCCTGATCTCACACCCCGACTCTCCGACACTGGATATGACTGATCCTTAGCTGAATCATGGACTTCCTGAAGGCTACTGCACTACCTTTGTTGGCTCTACGTACCTGCTACGCTGCCTCTCTGCGTATTGCTCTTTGTCTTCTCTGTAGTGTATTCCCGACTCACGAAAATATCCAACCGGCAATTATCTCTGCCCCTCTCTGCAAAAATCTTCTCGATCGATTTCCTCCCTGAACACTGCTCACTAAAGAATTTTGATCTCTAGATTTTCTCTCTGGATGTGTTTTCCAAATGATCCATCAAGTCCTTATAATCTTCTCGTTGAGACGTCAACAGTCAAGATTAAATCGTTAATCAACGGCTAAGATTAACTTCACTTAATCTCTGACTTTTCTAGAAGATTCACACTGTTTTAAATTAATATCCATTAATTATTTTAATTTCTTAAGTTTAGACTTAGGGTCCCATTAAAAATAATTAATTATTTCCATAAAACATAATCTGAGTGGCCTTTTCCAAAATCCTTTCGGGGTTCTTTGGAATACATGTGCCTAAGCCTCCCTGCAAATTTTGAGACTTAGAGCACATCTGATGCTACCACAAATCAACAGAGCATTGTCACATCTTGTCTGTACGGTTTGGGCGACAACAATCCCTTACAAACTTGCATTTTTATTTTCAAGGAGAATAGATTGAGATCACCACATCTTACATTTTCCTGGGAGTGCAGTTCACACAACCTTGTTTTGGAATGACGCAAGCCCTCCAAACCCAACTCAACAAAGGGTATGGATCCCTTGCCCTTATTGGGAGACAGTTCTTTAAGAGTCGGTCTCAGGACGTCCCGTCCAAACTCCACCTCATGGACGCGATTATCTGACCTACGGTCCTTTATTACACCGAGGTTTGGGGGCAAGGCTTGGTACAGACAGATTCGGCTCAAATGGAGAGAGTCCAAACCTTACTTCTTAGACGCATCATAAGATGCAAACGTATAGTTTCGCAGCCTATTATCCAGGCAGAGTTTAGTTCCCATCCATTCCACCTTGAGGTCATCTTCCACCTAGTCTCTTTCCTCCACAGAGTTAGATCTCTCCAGGTTTTCATCGGCAAGGAGAGAGCGTTTCCTACCTAGCACTTTTCTCCTCAGAGGCCTCTGCTTCAAACCAGTCTACATGTGGTGCACATGGGTGGTTCTTGGAGACATCCCGACTCCTCCAGTTTATGGCCATTTCCCTAGAGCGCCTTCCCCCATTCATATTCTCTTGATACGTTGAGTTATCTTCTGCAGACTAAACAGGTGGCGAACCAATCCACATGGATTTCACCTCCTACGGACCTTGGTCCAAAAAAGTCTTTCTATTTGAAGCATTTCTTAGATTTGCAGGATGACCTTATCATCCAGCCCCCCTACCTGCACTGACATTGGATGCACTCTCTCAGTATAACCCTGGGGCAGCTTCATATTGGCTTGCATCGCCTTGGAGTTGGGACTAACCATCATATTCCCCGGTCGAACAGAATTTGCAAGGTGTGGCACATCATCTTCCGATGCCTAGCCATTTTATCAGGGATAACTTTACAGACCTCAACTCTTACACATATCGACTCACCCTGAGGCTTCTAGAACTATTACCTCTTACTTCTATGTTGTTTCGTTGGTCGAAAGTTAAAACAACAAATAGCAGGCAGAGTCTCAGTTTGCAGTAGATGGGAGAATGGTGAGACCTCGAGGTTTTCCGCAACCCCCCCCCCCCCCCCAATCCAAGATCGACAAGTACATTCAATACCGTCCCGCAAACGTCATACCATGCTTCAGTCGACCTACCCTCAAAGAGTCAATGGGAATGGCTCAAGCCAGAGACAGCAAATGGTGCCTCTCGCCCGCCAGACCTCCTACCAAACACAACACAATAGATAGAGAATGATTGGCAGCTTCTTCCTTTCGGCCTCAGATGTTAGGAGTAGCACTCGCTCATCTACTCCCCCTCTGATCACGCATTTGGATTCCTCGATGGCTCTAGAGGACCCAGACAAGGAGATATTTCCTTGCTCGCCTCCCTCGCCATCAGCCATCATATTCGGGAGAAGTTGATCCCATTGGATTCATCTTCAGCTCCCCCCCTCCCTTCTATGGCATTGCACAATCCAGCAACAGACATACTTCACATTTCTCGTTTTTGGTCATCTGTAATATTCCTTTTTATGGTGTCACCTATGACAGGGTTAGGATGGACTTCCAAAGTTAGGAGCAGACAAGTCACAGTTAGAGCTTGGTGTCATCAGCGAGCCCAGGGCTTTTTGGAGGAGTTTTGAGGAGTTTCTATAAGGTCTGATGGCATTCGCTTGATATATTCCAGCATCCGAGCAGTTTGCCTTTCGATCCGATGCATTCCGACAACTTTCAGAAAACTGAGTTATTTTGGGCTTAACTCAATTAATTACGCTCAAGGTGGCATTCCGAGAGGAATACATGGTAGAACACCTTAGTGTAATAGCTCGTTGGAACCAAGACGAGGATACCTACATGATGGGACGGTTGGACATGAGTTTCAATGACCTAAGGAGACATGGTAGCCGATTTACCTTTTCCTGCATTAGAAAGGAATATTTTATTTGGAAAATAAGAGGGAAAAGTGTTCCATGAATAAAATAATAATAAAATAGGGCTCTAGAAGGATTCAGGAGATCTATAAAAGAAAAGGAGGCCATTGAGGGATACCTCAGACTAGATCATTTTCTTGTGTGAGAGGTTTGAGAACTTGGTTCTCTACTCCATTGGTAGCCCCAGGACGGAAACCCTCAGGTGATTTGTGAGTGTTGGACGAAAACCCAACTCTCTTTGAGGAGACTTCATTCAGAAGTTTCGTAGAGCTTCAGGGATTGATGTGAGCATCATTCAGATCCTCAATCGACGCTTCATTATCTTTCAGTGGGTTCTGTGGTAGCTGTTGCCGAAGGAGAGTGCAGCAATTCAGTTTTGGAGGCCAATGCAATGCAGCTCTTTTGGGTTAGATATATATGTAACCCCAATTATCATTTATAATAAAAAGCTAAGATTCTTCTTGTTCGATGTGTTCATGGATTGCAGTGTTTATGTGTTTTTTTACATGGCAATCTTATGTTTATTAATTCAGTAATTATATGGTAAAATTGTTAATTTTGGACAACTAGGTCCAAACTCCATGTTGTGATGCTTAGATGAAGATGCCAATATTTTTATTGGATTCCTCTTTCGGAGAGGTGCAAGATCGATCTAAAGATCATCTTGATCTAATGAGCAGAACATTTATTTTGAATTTATTCAAAATATGTGCAAGTCAGCCTAAAATGAAATGTAGGCTTGAAGCCCTAGCGATTGTGTCACACACCCTCATTGATGGATATAAATAGGTCAACGTTGGAGGTCATTTTCAATCATCCATCCTCACACATTCTCTCTCATCATTTGATTGGTTCGATCACCTTGGAGGCTCTTCTTCATCCACACGTGGGAAATTGCAGCAAGAAGAAATTTATGTTTTCGACCTAGGGTTTCAGCGCAGAGTTGACCAGCATTGACTTTGGTCAACGCATGGTCAAACTGACCCCAACTTTGGTCAAAATTCTGATTTCTGCAATCTGCATTTTCTGGCACAGAAATTGAGGTTGACTGTTGACTTTTGACTGGGTTGCGTTGACTTTTTGCGTTGACTGTTGACTGTGGCAGCGTTGACTTTGTGTTAACTGATCTTGTTGTCCGAGAGCGTTGTGTGACACTTCTGGTTGGCTGACCGTATTGAGACTTTGCTGGTTGAAGCATCCTGTTGACCGCCGTAACGCACCAACACACATATATTTTTGTCTTGTCTTCTGTCGATCTACTGGTATGTTCTATCAGCATTTTACTTTCTTTTTTATGTGATTGTTAGTTGATATTGGGAGATAAAAAGTAAATTTGCATCAAGCATAGAACATCTACAAAAATTTACATGGTATCAGAGTTGAGGTGAAGACAAAGCCCAAGTTTGTAGCAAACACCGAAGAAGAGCATGGGTATCTCAAACTACAATGGCTTTAAAGCTGATGACAAATTGATTGGGAAGGAAGACTTCCATGCCTGGAAGATGACATTGGATCTTATGTTGGAAGACCAAAATGTCATGGACTATGTGCAGGGTAAAATCCAAGAGCCTCCATCCACTGCACCTACTGCCACCAAGTCAAAATATAAGGGGGAAATCAAAGCAAAGCTGATGATCCGGGATTCAATTCACAAGAGTTTGGTAGCCTACATATCTGAGGTACACACATCCAAGGAGATGTATGATAAGTTGGTCAACATGTTCAAGGCCAACAATGCAAATCAAGTCCTATTCTTTAAGAATCAACTGAAGAATCTGAAGAAAGGCAGCGATGAATCCGTCCAATCATATTTTCTAAAGCTAACTAAAATCAAGAATAATCTTCTGGCTATTGGGGAGATAATAGTTGATCGAGAGATGGTTATCACTGCACTTGGAGGTCTCTCATCCGAATGGCATGTATTCAATACTACCATTCTCAATAACAATGGGATACCTGATTTTGACGTAAGTACTATCGAGATGCGTACAAGAAGAGACAAGGATGAAGGAATATGAAAATTAAGGAAATGTTGCCTTCACTACTCGTGCTAAGAAGGAGAACTTTGGTAGTCCAAGGAACAAAGGAAGAGCAGGGGCCCAAGGGAAGAAAGGTATATGTTACACATGTCACAAGACCGGCCACTATGCTAGAGAATGCCATTACAAGAAGGATTCCCCCGATGATGATGACAACAACAACAACAACAGGAGGAATGGCAATCAAACGAACAACAGGTTCAAAGGAAAGAGGAAGGCTTCCTCTGGTGGAAATGGGAAACCTTACAAAATATCGAGACATTCCAGGTCTGAGGAATCAAATGTTGTTTATGATAGAAGAAGTGAATTCATTCTTATATCTGCCCTCTCTGCGGCATCTCCACCTGACACTATGGATGTTTGGTTGATAGATAATGGTGCCTCAAGGCACATCCCTGGGTTCAAAGAAGCACTTTCTGAGATGGTTGAGAAGGATACTAATCTGAAAATTATCCTTGGAGATAATGCCACATATCCTGTAAAAGGGACAGAGACTATGACCCTCCACTTGTCTCAAGGTCAAGTCCTCCACTTGCAAGATGTATTAAATGTACCTGATTTGAAGAAGAACCTTGTGTCTATTTCGGCCATGGAAGACGAGGGTTTCAATGTGGCATTCATTGATGGGAAGGTGTGTATCTGGAAGAAGAGTTTCAAGGAAGCTATCACAATTGGGTTTAAAGTTGATACACTCTACCAGGTTGGAAGAAGTCCACTGGGAGCGCTGACATGCGATACTATCCGACAGACTAAACTATGGCACCGGAGGTTTGGACACCTTCAACGCTCACAGCAGAAGGCCTGCAGGCGACTCCACTGACCTGGTTACCACCTTATGTTCGGCCATGAAGAACAGCAACCCACATGCCCAACATGGATATCGTCCGCACCTATCTTCAAATGCCTCTGGTCCCAGAAGAAGTGCCCCAGCTAGGGGATATGTTCGACCACCTCCCCCACATAAGCTTCGATGACCATGACCTGGGGAACCTGGATGCTTTCCCTTCGTTAGCTCCTCACCTGTACCTGGAATAGGTCGTCGAAGACGGTGTGCTCAAGGTAGAGCCAACGGTTTGGGTCAAGGGATTAGCCGGCGCAGGCATCTTGAACTTGTTGCGCCTCCCCCACTTCCGTCGCTACAACATAACTAGCCTAGTTGTTCGCCAATTGTTGGCACTCGTTCATGATGGATGCTTGTGGCTCCAAGGCCACATACCGATTGATGTTGCTCTCATTCACTGAATTACTGGCCTCCCTATGCACGGACCCAATCCTAGGGTAGGAACGGGCAAGAAATTCGAGCACCATACTGCTAAAGCTGTCCGGGAAAAGTACCATGTCACCCACAACAAGCGAGGCTTCCAGATTGATACAATCAATGATCCAGGGACACGCATGGGACTCTACTTCTTGCCTGCAAGTTGATGCCGAAATGACAGGCATCGGCTGCCCCTGCTCATGTAATTCAAATTGCTGGCCAATGCGAAAAGGGAGTCTGTTATAATTGGTCCCAGTACCTGGTTGAAGAATTTCTCAACAATGTGCATGAGGCTCAGGATCAGGGAAAAGCTTTCTACTACTCTTGGTTGATCCTGCTAATCCTCTTAGTTGCCTAGGAGACCCTCGAAGAAGCGATCTTCCCCCCTCTTGAGCCTGGCATGTGCGAGGGGGCGCGGTTTGCCAACCTCTGGGAATCAAAGGATCTCGAGCGGGTTGAGGAGAAAAAATCCTTGTGGGTACTCTACAATGGGGCTATCTTTGCAGCCATTGATTCCCAACCACGCCTGTCCCCAACAATCTATGGTAAGTATAAGCATATAGCAGCATTTCAAGTGACCATGCACAATGTGCAAATTCGGGCCCGTAAATATCACACCTGGCATAACCTCCCATATATGACTACCGAGGCTAAAATTGAACGGATAATTGCCACTTGGCCGCCGAAGTGAAAGGTTGCAGCCCCGCCAACCAACCCAAATGCAGCAAGCACATCTGGCCACAACACAGTAGCAACCTCTACCGCTCTGCCTGGCCCAACAACGGAGTTGGTGATTTCGGCCTCCACGCAGCAGACAATCCCCAAAAGCACTACCGCACAACCAGAACCAGATTCCCCGCTTGATCAGAACATAAACTATATTGATGATGCAGGTACGTCAGTCTTGCATAGTCTCAAATGTCCCCGCGGGTTGTCTCAGGGGCCTAGAAAGAAGCGTAAGGCCAGTAAGACTGACGCCAACGCAGAGGTTACCCCGACGGAGGATGACCTTGACTAGATTGTCAATGTTGTCACCACTGCGTCTGTCGGTCGATGGACTACTTGGGAAGAACAACATAAGGCCACTTTAGAAGTCTTCCAAGCAGAGCTACAGGCACTCCGGCTCAAAGCAGACACCCTTCAAGCAAGCGTAGATCAAGCGAGGCAGAATCAAGCGAGCGTGGATCAAGCGAGGCAGACTCACATGGGCAACCTGGTCCCCATTACAGCGCTGACGACCGTCGCAAATAGCCGAATCTTCCATCTCCTCGGTGCTGATTTTACAATGGCCCTCGCCGAATTATGCACCCAAGTCCAAGCATGCTCGTCCGTCGACCTTGATATTAGTCGTCTAACAGGAGCGTAGCTGCATGAATTATTTACTTCCATCACTAGCGAACTTCCGCACCGAGAAATCCACGCACAACAACACCTCAGTGAGGTCTAGCAGACTATTATGACTCAAGCTGCTGAAGCCGCCCAAATCCAAGCCGTGCACGTCGCCACCATCGCGCAGCAAGCTGCCTTAGAACAGTTGATCAACCGACTATGTGAAGACATGCCAGAAGTCATTCCTGCCTCTGCTGAACCGCAAGCCAAGTTCAAAGGAATGGTCGCTGCCCTAAAGGCATCTTAGACCGAGGTACAAGTTGTCAAAGTTGATTTCGAACTTCAGATCGCATCGTTGCAAGCCAAGCCCCAGCTTGAGACCCCTCCGGAAGTGTGCGCCCAGTGAGCCGCATTAATTACAAAGGCCACGACCACTATCACGACGCAGATCAGTCAGGGTGTCATTCTGTTTGAAAATGCTATGGAACTATGGTCCCAGGTATAGCACAACCCTCTCCTCCGACAAATCAATCAGGAGTTGCATCAGAAGGAACACGACTTTGAGCAAATGGAAGATACGATGACCACTCTTGTTCCGGCACGGCGCTTAGCTTGACTTCGAACCAGCCACGCGCTTCATGGTGAAATTATGGGGCTCCGGCGCAAGAAACAGATACTCAGCGACCATCTGACACCCTAGTCGGATGAAGCCTTCAAGCTTTCGCAGGACTTAGACAGGGCGGTGCGACAATTGAACCAGACTTTAGATAGTGTCATTGTTGCCACCGAAGGACCAACCTCGCAGAAACTGGTGGACATCGCGCAGACTGCGGCCGCACAGAGCCTTCGTGTTTTGCCTCCGTTCACTGCCGCGATGGAGCAACTCAAGGACAGGATCAAGACCCCACCGGCATTGTGACTCGAGACGAGTCACAAGATTATGTTGGGGGACTGTTGGAACAGGGTTCTCTAACCTCAATTTTGTCCAGTTTTGTAATATTTTGTAATATCGAGTCTAGCGTAGGGGGTTTGGGGTGGGTCAAAACCCCATTAAATTGTAATGGGTCAAAAGGGTAGACCAAGGGTTCGGTTTGCGGACCATAGGATAGCGCAGGCTAGCATGATATAAATAGATGCATATGTCGAGTCTAGAAAAGGTAGGTAAGAAATAATTAAGCTAGATACGAACTTGTGGATCTTTTGTCGATTGTCTAGGTAAGGGCTCCTGCTGGCTGTGTGCACGGAGACCCCGAGTCCTGCTGTGTGCGGACCCCGCTCGTTGTGTGCGCAAACTAATAGATACTCTGTAAGCTGGATCTGAATGTCAATGAATAAGAAGACCTTTTCTGAAGCGTTCTATGTTATGAATATTGGTTGTCCACTATGTTATTTATATCTGTTCACTGCATACTGATGATTGTTGATGCGCACGTGGATGCGATACTGTATAAGACAATAAATGCATAGATCTGGTTAGATTTGGATGTCTTGCTTCGATTGATCTACTATTGCATGATTTATAAGCTCTGGTAGAGATATTCCGTTGGTACGTAGTTAAAGGGTTTCTGTATTGGGCACTGGTCTGATCAATCTGGAAGGATCCCCTTCAATTAACTTTCTCTCCCTCAAGGTGTGAAAACTTGGTTCCAACACCCTTCTATACTAGTTTGGGTGAGACCTTGGTCTGCGCAAGCAGGCCATTGTCGAAAGGGCCAGTAGTATAGGGGTTTGTTGGAAAACCTTAAAGCCGAACCTGGGTCAAGACCCCTCAAGCGAAGAAATTGTTTGAACAGGGTTCCCTAGCCTCAATTTTGTTCAGTTTTGTAATATTTTGTAATATTTAGTCTAGCGCAGGGGGTTTGGGGTGGGTCAAAACCCCCAATAAATTGTAATGGGTCAAAAGGGTAGACGAAGGGTCCGCAAACCACGGTTTGCGGACCATAGGATAGCGCAGGCTAGCATGATATAAATAGATGGATATGTCTTGTCTAGAAAAGGTAGGTAAGAAGTAATTAAGCTAGATACGAACTTGTGGATCTTTTGTCGATTGTCTGGGTAAGGGCTCTTGTTGGCTGTGTGCGCAGAGGCCCTGAGTCCTGTTATATGTGGACCCCGCTGGCTGTGTGCGCGGGCTAGTAGATAGAGTCTGTAAGCTGGATCTGAATGTTAATGAATAAGAAGACCTTTTCTGAGCACTGAAGCATTTTGTGTTATGATTATTGGCTGCACACTGTGTTATTTATATCAGTTCATTGCATACCGATGATTGTTGATGCGCATGTGGATGTGATACTGTATAAGACGATAAATGCATAGATCTAGTTAGATTTGGATGTCTTGCTTCGGTGACCTACTATTGCATGATTTATAAGCTCTGCTAGAGATATTCCACTAGTACGCAGTTAAAGTGTTTCTTCATTGGGCACTGGTCTAATCAATCTGGAAGGACCCCTTTCAAATAACTTTCTCTCTCTCAGGGTGCAGAAACCTACTTCCAGCAACCTCCCATACTACTTCGAGTGAGACCTTAGCCTGCACAAGCAAGCCATTGCCGAAAGGGCCAGTAGTATAGGGGTTTGTTGGCAAACCTTAAAGCCAAACCTGGGTCAGGACCCCTCAAGCCAACAAATGGTTCCGTTGCCGGGACCGGGAGCATTTTGAGAGAGGGATTGGGTAATGTAGAAATTTCTATTTTCCCACCCCGGTTTTCAGTTTCACCTTATTTCTCCAATTAGTTAAATGCCCTTTCCCATAACCTTACATTCAAAAAGTTGGAAAATAAATATTTGCTAAAAACACAAATTCTGGAAATTTTTCACAATGCTAGAAAATGCAGAAATAAAAATCAGCAGACACAAACAGCCATTCAACACATTTTAACACAGTGATTTTTGGTCAAGGTGACCTTGTAAAAACCCCCTACAACCCTTGGGGAAAACCAGTTTGAAAGGTCCTTATTTCTGAAAACGCTTTTTACAGTGATGCAGAAATTTACACAGCAAAAAAAAAAATTACAGTAACTTTGAAACAGAACTTATCTCGAAAACCGTGCCAAACTCCACCTCGGTTTTCGTGCCCACAAAACAGAAAAATTACAGCAGAAATTACAGCCTTCAAAACTGCACGGACAACCTCGAAAACAGTGTTGGAATGGCTGTATGACCTCCCTCGAAATCTATGCAAATGCTGCCTCGATTTCTGTGCTATACGGTCGCTGTACGGACCTCGTTTTCTGTGCTGACATCTGATGTACGGAATCATGAAAAACTTGCAGTAATAAATGCAGTTTTCTCTCCTCGAAATTCGTGCCCACTTGCCTCGAACTTCGTGCTCTGCCCTGCTATACAGATTTGCTGAAAGTTAGTGTTGCTGCCCTCCTTCTTCTCACTGCTCAAAAATCTCCCTTGCTCTCTTTCTCTCCTTCTCCCAATCTGCTCATAAAAGAATGAATGACCTTTTCCTCCTTTTCCTCCTTTAACCTAACCCTAAGTGACTTTTGGGGAATCCCTAAATCCAATGGCTGAAATAGCTTTAGATCTAGGGTTGAGATTAAATGCTCATTTAAATCTCACTTTCTATTTTTTAATTCACCCCACTTTAATAAAGACCCACTTAGTCATTTATTTCCAAAGTCACTTTTTCTTTCTAATTTTACATTGACTTTATTAAAGTCACTTTAAAATTAGACTTTAGTAACTTTATCACATAAAGTCACTTTTAAATTAGATTTGACTTTATAACTTTATAAAGTCACTTTAGGAGAAAAATTAAATTCTTTTGGACACTTTTCCCTAGGCCAAAGATCAAAGCCTTAGGGAACCACCTGTCCTCCGGTAACCAAAGACCTTTTCTAAGTACTGAAGCGTTCTGTGTTATGATTATTGGTTGTGCATTGTGTTGATTATATCAGTGCACTGCATACCGATGATTGTTGATGCGCACATGGATGTGATACTGTATAAGACGATAAATGCATAGATCTAGTTAGATTTGGATGTCTTGCTTCGGTTGACCTACTATTGCATGATTTATAAGCTCTGCTAGAGATGTTCTGCTGGTACGCAGTTAAAGGGTTTCTGCATTGGGCACTGGTCTGATCAATCTGGAAGGACCCCCTTCAATTAACTTTCTCTCTCTCAGAGTGTGGAAACCTACTTCCAGCAACCTCCCATACTACTTCGGGTGAGACCTTAGCCTGCACAAGCAGGACATTGTCGAAAGCGCCAGTAGTATAGGGTTTTGTTGGCAAACCTTAAAGCCGAACCTGGGTCGGGACCCCTCAAGCCAACAAATGGTTCCGTTGTCGGGACCGGGAGCATTTTGAGAGAGGGATTGGGTAATGCCACGGGGTCATTGGCAGCCATTAAAACCTAAGTTAGAAGATTGGTTCAAAAAACAGATTCAGGAATTTGCCCTAAAGGAAAATAGGAGTGAAAAGTTGTCCATCGAAGAGTGGAAAAATAGTTATATTTTTACAGAAGTGCACGAAATCTTCTTTGAATCCTTTGCACACGAGTTGCAAGAGTGGCTAACTCGACAGGCGGAAATTCAGACTTGCTGGAAGGACAATCAGGTCACACAGTGGACCCTCGAGTTGGTCTAGCAATTGGAAAAAACTGATAATAAGATTTCCAGAACTGTGGATCATTGGGTTGACAGTATATTGGGCGGATTCGTGACGGAATTTGTTGTTGATAAGTTTGTGTCATATTCGGAAGCAGAACAGAGGTTCTTCAAAGGATTTAGAGGTAAGTTCCTAAAAACCTTGCCGCCGTTGATTAAGATGCTATTGAGCGAAAAAGGTATCTTGTGTGGCCACACCGAGTGAATGACCTCCGATCAGAGTGGGAGCATAGCATGAAGTGGTAAATACTACCGAGTTAATCAAGAAGGAGACAAATCGGTATACAGCCCCTTGAGGGAGTCATCTGATCATAACTAAGAAAGGCCTGCGCAAGGTGGAACCAGCCCCCCGACCACACCTACATCGAACCCCCACAAGGGTAAAAACTCTCCTACGCCTCCCCCGCCATCATCAAAGGACAACATGGCTACGCGCATGAAGCTGCCTACTTTTAAGGGCGTAGGGGACGAGGACATGGATCGATTCTGGTTTGTAACCAAATCTGTATGGACGGCGCAAAACGTAAACAATGATGCTATCAAACGAGCGCAGCTATCCACAGCTTTCGAAGGAAGGGCACTGGATTGGTTCATGGGATACATTGGTCAACACGGGAATGCATCCATACAAGATATTAAGAATGCCCTAAAGCAACAATTTTAGAAGCCTAAGTCATACGCTCAATGTGTAGTCAAACTAAAGGACTTTAAGCAAGGACCTACAGAGTCCGTTTGGGAGGCTGACCAACAGTTAAAAAAGGTTATCAATGATGGGGAATTTGTCTACAAAGATAAGCAGCATAAAGAGTGGTTCATCGCTATGCTACTACCACACTTGCGTAGGCCCATGGGACAGCAAAAGATTGGCTCCCAAGAGGAAGCGTTGGAAATAGCCATGAAGTTAGAAGTTGCGCCAAGGGATGATACGCAGTTCACAGCTCTCCAAATCCAGAACCAACTGGAGGCAATGCATTTAGAAATTCAGAGCTTGTGAAACGCCCGCAATAAGGAAGTCAGCCCAGAAGTCTGGTGCATACGCTATAAGGAACCAGGTCACACTGAGGATCAGTGCCCACTGTTATCAGACTACATGCAGGCTGGGGGACCAAGCCCTCTAGGACCCATCAAATTCAAGGTTCGGGTTTTGGTTAGTCAAAAATTATTAAATTGTGAAGGGCCCTTAACATCATAAGACGTGACGTTTGAACTAGACATGGTTGCAACGTTATAAAGTAGGCCGAAAATCGAAATTGATAGGTTTCTTAACATAGTTTAAAACTATATAAAATATATATTTTACATAATTTATAATTATATAATATATATATTTTATAATTATATATTCTATATATAAAAAGGGGTAAAAAAAAAAGAGGAAGAATTTATGGGAAAAAAAAAGGGATTATATATATAAAGAGAATATAAAGAAAAAAAAGACAGAGTATAGTGAAAATAAATAAATAAATAAAAATAAAAGCCTTTTAGTAAAGTCTGAAGAAAAGAGAAAAAAAAATTATTATATATAATAAGGGAAGGTTAGAAAAATAAAATAAAATAAAATAAAAGAGATTTCAAGTAAAAAAGTACACTTTAAAGGAGGAAATTCGAGTTACCTTAAAAAAAAAACTAAGTGCATCAACGAACACAGAGTTAATTTTTGGAGGAATTCGAAAATAATGACAGAAGAAAAAATGGAGACCAATAATGAAGGGTTTCCTAAAACCTTTACTAAATGTGTTGATACACTATTTAGAATTAAAGGATCACTCGCTGGAAGAGATATTATAATCTCTATCAGTCCCATTGAAGGGAGTAATTATGTTAGTCCTAAATGTGCTAACCAATTAGTGATTCCTGAATCGAATATAATTGAAACAAACTTTGTTGACAAAAGCGACAAACAATACGACATAAATAATCTACAACTAAGTATTGGGGATTATACTTTTATCTCGCAATTTACCGTGAAATCCTTAATTTATAATGATAGTGACATTGTGTTGGGTTCACCATGGATGGAAACCCTAGGGTCATTTATCTTAAATACAAAAAAGAAGTTTTTGACATTTTCTTACAAAAAGAAAAAAATAACGTTACAAGATGTCACAGTGAAGCCGACTTCAATAACACCGAAAGACATTTTAGATATCTCAAGAGTAATTCTTCAAGAAAGTAAAAAGGCGATTCAAAATATGCAAAAGGAAGTTGACAAAATCACCACTAATAAGAATGAAGAAGTTGCTCACCTCAAGGACCACAACGATAAATTACTAACGCAAATTAAGAAGCTGAAGAAAGACAAGAAGTTGTTGGAAAACAAGATGCAACAACTTGTTGAAAATGAAGCATTGAAATCTTCAAATATAGAAGTTCAAGTTGAAGAAAAAACGAACATTTATCCAGTAAATGTCACAACTCAAGAAACAGACAAGCAAGTTCCCGAAGATACAAACTTAGATGTTCCAGTTCAGATGAGGAACATTCTAAGTGAAGGTTTTGTAACCAGCTCAATAACATCCTCGCCAGAAGAAAATCAAAGAAGTCGAACCAAAAAGGTTCCCTATCAACATCCAAATCACGGGAGTAGACAACTCAACCAAGCTACGTATCCAGAATAGAAACAACAAGTTGTTGTTTCGAAGAATACTAATGTCGGTGCAATCCACTCAGTGATAACAAGTCGTCACAAGTTGCCAGTCATCGTAAGATTCCACAGAAGATTGACTTGGATGGTTTGATCCATTCTCAGTGCGACAGTTTTGTTTGTCACTTAGAGGATCATATCAACTTGTATTGACAAGGATGACTGCCCCAAGACAAGAAGACATTCGTAGCAAGAAGAGAAATCTAGGCCTTTCATCAACAAGCTTTGAGGACAAAGCTTTTTAAGGAGGAAGGCAATGTAATGAATAAAATAATGTAAATAATGATTAATTAGTGAATTAGTAATTAGGTTGAAAGGCCATGTCTGATAAGACATGACCTTTCGTGAAGAGGCACTTGCCTAGGTATATAAGCAGGCCTCATTTGTAATTCTCAATCATCTCATTCTTCATGCCTTTTATATAATAATATTTGTATCCTCATGGATATTTTCATATTCCAAGTGTTGTGGAGTATTTAACTTGAGAAGGAACTTTGTTCACTTCATTTCGACCTAGGGTTTTAGCGCAGAGTTGACCAACGTTGACTTTGGTCAACGCATGGTCAAACTGACCCCAACTTTGGTCAAAATTCTGACTTCTACAACCTGCATTTTGTGGCACAGAAATCGAGGTTGACTGTTGACTTTTGACTGGGATGCGTTGAATTTTTTCTGTTGTTGTTTTGCGTTGACCATTGACTGTGACAACGTTGACTTTGTGTTGACTGATCTTGCTATCTGAGAGGGTTGTGTGACACTTCTGGTTGGCTGACCGTATTGAGACTTTGTTGGTTGAAGCATCTTGTTGACCGTCGTAATGCACCAACACACTTATATATTTTTGGCTTGTCTTATGTCGAGCTACTAGTATGTTCTATCAACATTTTACTTTCTTGTTTATGTGATTGCTGGTTGATATTGGGAGATAAAAAGTAAAGTTGCATCAAGCATAGAACATCTACAAAAATTTACAAAAATGTTGGGTTAGTGAAATTTCCGCAAAATTATTAAAATATCCCATTTGGGGATATTACAGTGGTATCAAAGTTGGTTTTCCTGCCAGCCTAGGGGTTTCTCATTTGCAGATCAAAGGGGAGCTAAGTTCGGTTTAACTCCTATTTGCCAGAGTGACTTGTAGAGCTATAGATTGCTATTATTTGGGAGATTGCTACTATTTGTGTTATGTATCACTAAAGGAGGGGATTATTCCTGAATTTCTCATTTAATTCTGAAAGTGCTCAGGTTCATCATCATTTCTCAGAGCTGCCAAAACATAGAACGTGGAATTAGAAAGTGTGCGTAATCGAGTAAGCAAGACTAAATCAGGGATTGCAATTGGAGCATGTGCAGTGATGTGACTTCATAAAAAAAAAGTATGGATTTAGTATAGCCGCATTTGTGGGCCCATTTGCTGATTGAAACGCCTAAGTCTGCGATGATATAGTCACTCATGTCGCAGCTAATATTTAGACAAGGGTCGAACAGGTTATACGACTGTCAAATTCTGTGCAAACTTCAGTGGTTAAATTGCAGGTGTATGCGTGAGTAAAGTTGGAGCATATCACATGCACAGGTCAAGAGCGAAATATGAATGGCGACAGTTAATAAATAAAAGTCAAAATCTTGTCGTGGGCAAAGCACCATACTACGCATACCGAGAGTTGTTTGGGATGAGTTCATTGTCACCACAATAGGGCCACACGAAGGTGTGGGGAGTCAGCACAAGGAACAAATGGGTCAACGCTGTCAGTCGACACTGAGCATTTGTGTGTAGATTCAGCTGGCACCTAGAGACTTTCACCATAGCGCAAGCAAGGGCGTGGCGGTAGTGAGCTATTTGTTGTGAGTTTTAGCCGTGGTCAAACAACAAAAAGAAATCATAGTCGACATTGCCACTCGAGCGACCGCTCACTTAGCCGGAGGCAACGAGATTTGGAACCTGTCAAATACGTGAATTCTGAAGTACTGAGCTAGAGTTGCCAGTTGTTGCTTGAGTTCAACGTGAAGTTAAGATGAGCCGCCTCCAATCGGAATTCGTCATATTCACTAGGGATGATCGTCAGTTGTTCTAGTTCCTGAGTGGATTGTGTGTATCGAGAAGAAGAATCACAAAGGTTGTGAGGCAAGCGTGAATCGCATGATGACAAAGTTATAATTTCAAGCGAAAACGCATCAGATATAATGGGCTCGAAATGTTGTTGAAGAGGATTCGTTGGTTGTTGGAGATCGAAGACTTCGTCATATTCATCAAGGAAAAATTTAGCCAGGTTTCCTTAAGCCCCTGCTACCAGAAATAAGAACCCTCTGCCATTTCCAGAATTGGGCTCAGTTCTTTCCTGTAGTAGTTGGAAATTAAGGAAGTTAGACTATCTAGCTGAACTCCTTATCAGTTGGACTTGAACATATTGCTGATGAGAATGCTAATTTCAGCACCAGTGATCAAATTACTATATGTGGTTGCTTTAATGTGTGTTAAGGATTGATGAGTTGATGCATTGCAGAGATATAATTGAATAATGTTGAGGGCAAATTCTCAAAATTTCCAAGCCTGATAGTAGTTACTTGCATTGTAAGAAGTCTATGCCAGCGCTTGTACACTCCAGGTTCCTCTATTCTCACTGTTTGCCTAGAAAATAGTTGAATTTACTCATGCATTTTATTATTATAGGAAGGGGGTTGGTGTCAAAAGTTATTTTGATCATTGCGGTAAGAAGTCCATAAGTGTAGTAAGCTAAGTTTGTCTATCTTGCTAGTTGTCTATCTTGCTGTCAGTATTTACCCTCTGCTTATATACTGAGTATTGAGTTAAAAACCTTGGTTGTAGTGGTCAATGAATGTCATGAGGGGTGAGTAGAATTAGTTGATAGAGTACATCAATGTTTTCATATGTTGATGTGGTAGCTTCCTATTTTCACGGTCGTGGCTGATTGATTTTAGTTGAACCACTACTATTTCCATATATGTTGCTAAACAATGAGGTTTTTAAAACACCTCTTAAACCAACACAACAACACCCTAGTGAACTATGATACACAACCGGAAATTAAACAGAACAATAGACCTCTTTCAAGAGGGATCTATGCCATTCTTCAGAGAGGACAGTCAAAAGATGTGCAGAAGGGGCAAGAGATAGGCCACAAATTATTTGCACTTGGAACAGATTTGAAGCACATGAAGATCACATGGAGAGTTCTTTCCAAACTTGATGAACTTAATGAACTCCTTTCCAAAGTAAGCCAGTTAGAAAGGAAGAAACTGATTTGGGCCCTAAAACCTGCTATGCTTGCTCTTATACAACCCAAATTCTTGGACGAACCTTGTGAGGGGTTCAAACTTCCAGTTGCATCAT
This sequence comes from Pinus albicaulis, assembly GCA_034641835.2. NCBI lineage: Eukaryota > Viridiplantae > Streptophyta > Pinopsida > Pinales > Pinaceae > Pinus > Pinus albicaulis. The sequence continues at coordinate 45,948,455 of CM076569.1, read as the reverse complement.
GCCTCAGTAACATTATGAGGTTGACCGCACCTATAGCTCATTTCAGTAATGATGTTATGAGGAAAGTTTTCAAGTTAGTAGTGGGGACTTTCAGGATTTGGACAACAGTGCAAGCTCTACCTTTGTGAAGAAGCTTGGGGTTTTTGGAGGTATGGCCACATTCAGAACGTATGACATTATGTTTGATCTTGAGTGTGATGGTTTGATTCTGCATATGTTCCAAAGCTTCTTCAGCGTTAGGAGACATCATCCTGACACAGTCATAGCACACATGCAGTCCATCCTGTCGTCGTGTATGAGAGACCGCGATGCCATTTGTCGAGAGTTACACACTAGGTTGTTGAGCATTTGGAGAAGAGAGTAGTTGGTCTCATTCGCTGCTTATGAGCTAGCCCAAGGGCTGGTTGAGCAGAACGTTGGGCTATTCAGGAGACATTTGACCAGGGAGGAGCTGCTCCAGTTTGGTGGATCAAGCAGCAAAAACGAGTTGAGGAGGAAGGGGCTTTGCTTCATCTGCAAAGAACCTTGGGGGCATGATCACTCATGCTTGCATGATGCAGATGATGTGGCAGAGGCAGAACAGAAGGACATTCCTTCTATATGCCAGGATGAGGACTCTTCTTTAGATGGGTCCATGGGATCATATGAGGATGCTATTGGGGAGCGAGAGCAGTCATGCGGAGTTGATGACAGTAGGTCGGAGTTGTATTCCAGTGTGCACGGTGAGCAGTCAGCGGACTCTACGGGAGATACTCAGGGTGATAAGTCACTTGTGACGATTTAGCCAGAGCAGCATATGATGGAGCATGAGTCAGTAGAGGAGAAGACTATGCACGTCATGCATGAAAGTCCTTTGGGGGAGAGCCAGATGGAGGCTCACATTGAATCTGTGATGGATATGCGGCTAACCTTGGGGTCAGCCATTGAGGAGGAGCAGTCAGATGCACAGACATCGAGTACGATGACAGTAGTTGATCCATATCCTCTAGAGATGTTGGAAGTTGATGGGATAGTTCTCACAGGGGGCTAGCATGGCCAGAGCATGACATTCTTGGATCGTGGAGAGGGAGGAGTCAGGTTGCGAGGAACGCGGGAGCGTTTTGGGAGCGTTCGGAACGCGCCCGAAAACGCTTCCCCGAGGGGAGCGTTTTCGAGCGCGTTTATATATACCGCAATGCCCTCGCCGGGGAGCGCCCGGAACGTTTCGGAGCGCTCCCCGAGCGCTATGCAGCCGGAAAACACTGGGAGCGTTTAAATGCCGCGCGGGTAGAGCGTTCGCTCCCGAACGCTCCCCGAAACAAAAAACGCTTCCTGCTGGGCGGAAATTTTTTTTCAATGAAAAAACGATTTGTTTAGGGCCGGAAATGGGTTTTAGGGCTGATGTGGAGGTAAGGGAAGCATTGACATTTCATGGTAATGTTAAATTCTTATAGTAAAAGTGATTTTTACTTAAATTTTTAACATTACCATGAAATGACTCAGGATGTTTAAGAGTGGTTTCGACCTCATTGGATTTCATATGGAAAAACTAGAATTTTAGGTTTCACTCAAAATTCAGCAGACTTAATGGTTTTTAGGGTTTCATGGTTTGGGAATTTGCAATGTCTCCATTTGATTCTATCATGTGTAAGGGTATGATATTGGCATTTGATCAAGAGCATGAAGTCCTTTAAGAACCTTGATGTACCCTTCAATCAAAGGAAAACAACTGGTTAGGCATGCTAATCTTTTTCTACCGCATTTTAAGGTTGAGGAGATGAACCCTTCACTCAAACCAAAATCATTGGTTAGGCATGTTAAACTTTTCAATTTCTATCATGTTATAAGGTTGAGCAATCCAAGTCTGAATACTTTGAGCTAGATGATGTTTATGTATCTCTTGTTGATGATCCCATTTCTAATAGCGATGAATCAATGATGAGTTTCATGAGAGACCATGTTGCTCAGTGATTTGTAGTTTTGATGTCTATTTTTGCTACTACTACTACTACTAAAGTTGTAGAAGAGTTTTAGGAGTCCTCAAACTTTGAGCCATATTATTTATGTAGCTCATGTTGATGATCCCTTGTCTAGTAGTGGTGATGATTTTGATCATGATGAGGTGTGATCATGTTGTTGATCACTAATATGTAGTCTTGTATTAGGCCAATGGCCTCATAGCTTGTAGCATTGTTTTTGGACTTTATGGGCCATTTGGAGCCACATTGCTTATGTATTTTTCGATGATATGTATTGCACTTGGTGCCATTTTGATATATTCACCTTTGCATGGTATATAAATGAGCAAACTTTGCATATTTTGTCTCTATTGGCTTGGAATCATGGTTGCAAATCTTAAAAATAGTTTTTTTTATTAAAAAATATTTATTTAATGTATTTTTTTTTAAATTGGTTCATTGAGATCTGACGGCTCCCGGTTAGATCGGTTCTGGTTAGAAACCCAGTTCATTAGGTCCACCGATCCGGTCACCGGTTCCGGTTTTAATAACTATGCTCACACAAATCCAGAAGTACAAGAGGGGTACATGAAGGCATTGGACAAGTTGGTACCTGACAGGGAGGAGTGTGCTAGATTGCGCCTTGAATTAGGCAAATACTTCAGTTGCATTGCTAACTTTGGTTCTTTCCATGCAATGGAAGACGGGGACAGATTTGATGCTATCACATGGTGGGAAGCATATGGCGGCATGGGACTTTTGCCAAAGTTGGCTAAAAAAGTTCTCTCACAGGTTGTGAACACTTCTTCTGCGGAGAGGTGTTGGAGCACCTACAGCTTCATACACAATGTGAGAAGAAATAGGCTGAATGAAAACCGAGCTGAAAGCTTGGTTTATGTGCATTACAACTTGAGGTTGTTGAGCCATTACTGTGATCGGGCAAATGAGGATCAATCATACAGAGTCTAGGACAACAACCCAGAGGATGATAATTTGGAGGACGGCACGGTACATATGGAAGAATTGGAAGCAGAACTTTTTAGGGATGATGATGAAGCATCAGCAACACCGCCACACACAGGGCCAGTCCCACCATCTACTGGTAGCAGTGCGGGTGCCAGTGCCAGTGTCAGTTCTCAATATCACACTATTGTTCCTTTGCAGATCCAGCCTCCACCTTCTAGTCATGGTCGTGGTACTCCTGAGAGTACTAGAAGACCACCATTTCCTCGTGGCTTGCACAAATTAGACATTTCTCGTGGGTGTGGCAAGGGGCCAGCCAGTAGATAAAATAGATTTGTTGTTTACTAGTCTTTTCTAATTGTTGTTGACGGTTGAACAGTTGAAACTTGACTCTTTCATATATTTAATGACAATTTAAGTTTGAAGTTTGAATTTGAAAGGTGAAACTTTGAAGTTGGCATTTATAAGTTTACAAGTCATTATGAATTATGAATATGATGCTTCATGAAAGTTATATGGTGATCGATGAATCAATGATGATAAATGTTATATAATATCAATGATGATAAATGTTATATATTGAATTTTGAAATCAATGAATCAATGATGATAAATGTTATATATCAATGATGATAAATGTTATATATTGAAATTTGAAATCAATGAATCAATGACGATAAATGTTATATATCAATGATGATAAATGTATATTGAATTTTGAAATCAATGAATCAATGATAATAAATGTTAGATATTGAAATTTGAAATCAATGATGATAAATGCTATATATTGAATTTTGAAAGCTTGAAACCTTCATATTGATGATTCGCGAGACTCAAGAGTCAATATGTTGTATGCTTCCAACTTGTGGGCGTGGTTGATGAAGATTATAACTTCTAGATGATTGATGTTATATGATTCAATCTATGTTTTTATGTTTTTTATGTCTAATTCATCATTCTACATGTTTTTGTTGACATATATGCATCAAAATATAAAATATATATCTATAAACGCTCCCGCGCTCCCGGACGGGAAGCACAAAAATGGCGCTCCTGCTCCCGCTCCCAAGTAACCTTGGGGAGGAGCTATTGGAGATGGTGGAGCATCCATCTTTGGGCCGACACACTGATGAGGTGCAGATAAATGCACATGCAGTCAGTGGAGCTGCAGTGCTTGCAGGGAGTAGCACTTTCCAGGAGTACATCGATGGGGCTCGCAGCATATCTCGCCCACTTTGGCCTTTTATAGAGAGAGGGGCCTTCCTCTACAGGCAGAGCTCGTCGGCAGACGGGACAGAGAAACATGAGTTGAGTATGGGCTAGCAACAACACTCCAGACATGTTTCGTATGCAGATGTCACTACATTGGATTCTTCTTCCAGGATAGATTGGCGGGAGATCATGAGTTCGTACACTATTGATGGTATGATCTTCTTCATAGGGAGCATAGCGGAGCAGGGACCCCTAAACATGACAAATGCTACAGCTTCCAGTTGGCAATGGGACACAGGTCGACAGTTCTTCAGTATTCCATCCTGACCTCAAGAGTGCAGGGTTAGCATGAGATCGAGTCAGCAGTTGGATTGGAGAGAGGTGATGAGTTGGTATGCAGTTGGTGGGGCAGCTTACACAGTCAGAGCTACAGCACAGCAGGAGCCATGGAGCATTGATGCTTGTTGGTGGTCTTCGCTTCATAAGGCAGCAGCGATAGCCAGAGGTAGTGCACAGTCCGAGCTAGAGGACTTGGGCGATGACTAGCCACGGTGGCGTTGGGATCCGAGAGGATCAATTGATGTTAGGTGCAGTGAGAGATCAGTTTGGGATCCCGGCATTGAGGAGTCTGTTCTGGGCGACTTGACACAGGAGCATAGGAGCACCGAGGTGTTAGTATGGGATCTGGGCATTGGGTCTCGGTTGCATCGGGCCAACTGGGTGGCTCATATATTTGGATTGCTTGAGGGCAAGCAATCTTGGGGCAGAGGTCTATAATATTCCTTTTTTTGGTGTCACCTATGACAGGGTTAGGATGGACTTCCAGAGTTAGGAGCAGACAGGTCACAGGTACAGGTTGGTGTCATCAGCGGGCCCAGGGACTTTTTGGAGGAGTTTTGAGGAGTTTTTATGAGGTTCAGTGGCATTCGCTTGATATATTCCATCATCCGAGCAGTTTTCCTTTCGTTCCAATGCATTCCGACAACTTTCGGAAAACTGAGTTATTTTGGGCTTAATTAATTACGCTCAAGGTGGCATTCTGAGAGGAAAACATGGTAGAAAACCTTAGTGTAATAGCTCGTTGGAACCAGGATGAGGATACCAACATGATGGGACGGTTGGACATGAGTTTCAGTGACCTGAGGAGACATGGTAGCTAATTTACCCTTTCCTGCATTAAAAAGGAATATTTTATTTGGAAAATAAGAGGTAAAAGTGCTCCATGAATAAAATAATAATAAAATATGGCTCTAGAAGGATCTAGGAGATCTATAAAAGAAAAGGAGGAGGCAGAGATATCTTGGACTATATCATTTTCTTGTGTGAAGAGTTTGAGAACTTGGTTCTCTACGTGGTAGCGAGGACGGAAACCCTCGGGTGATTTGTGAGTGTTGGACAAAAACCCAACTCTCCTTGAGGAGACTTCATTCGGGAAGTTTCGTAAAGCTTCGAGGGATTGGTGTTAGGATCATTCGGATCTTCCAATCGGCGCTTCATTATGTTTCAATGGGTTCAATGGCCGGTTGTCGTTGGAGCGAGAGTGCGGCAGTTCGGCTTGGAGGCAGGCGCAATGCGGCAATTCATATTGATGGCAAGTTCTCCATCTCAACTCTTTTGGGTGGGATATATATATGACGATTATTATCATTTATAATAAAAGCTGAGAATCTTCCTATTTGATGTGTTAATGGATTGCAATGTTTATGTGTCTTTATTTTACATGGCAATCTTCTATTTATTAATTCAATAATTTTTATGGTAAAATGCTGGGTTAGTCTAATTTCCACAAAATTAGTAAAATATCACATTTGGGGATTTACATTATCTCATATGACTTTATGCATTCTCTATTTGTACTTTTATTTCATGTTAGCCCTATTTTTTAGTCATATCTTAGTCGTATTAGCTTTGGAGTCACAATGGAGTTGCATTTTCAACGCCACATGTCTTGCATTTACACCCGGATGTATCTTTTAGTCCCATTGACTTAATTTTGGCAATCTTAGATGACATTAATAAATCTATCTTTCTTTCTTTCTTTCTTGTAAGTTCTAAAGATAATTTAAAATGATGAGCTGATCTAGAAAGAGCAAAAAATAATTGTGCACTATATGTGAAATTGCTTTTCTCATTTACCAACGAATGCGAGAGTTAATAATTCCATCAAGTAACTAGGTCTTGATTTGTTTGCTTAGGTAGCTAGTTTTAGGATAATTTAACAAATGCAACACTAAAGCATGAATTAGACTAGGTCAACAAGTGGCTTGTCCTAGATGAACATTATAGGCGGAATAACTTTTGTTGAAATTTGGTTACCGGAGGACAGGTGGTTCCCTAAGGCTTTGATCTTTGGCCTAGGGAAAAGTGTCCAAAAAGAATTTAATTTTTCTCCTAAAGTGACTTTATAATTTTTTATAAAGTCAAATCTAATTTAAAAGTGACTTAAGTGATAAAGTTACTAAAGTCTAATTTTAAAGTGACTTTTAATAAAGTCAATGTAAAATTAGAAAGGGAAAAGTGACTTTGGAAATAAATGACTAAGTGGGTCTTTATTAAAGTGGGGTGAATTAAAAAATAGAAATTGAGATTTAAATGAGCATTTAATCTCAGCCCTAGATCTCAATCTATTTCAGCCATTGGATTTAGGGATTCCCCAAAAGTCACTTAGGGTTAGGTTAAAGGAAGAAAAGGAGGAAAAGGTCATTCATTCTTTCATGAGCAGATTGAGAGAAGGAGAGCAAGGGAGATTTCTGGGCAGTGAGGAGAAGGAGGCAGCAGCTTGGCACACTTTCCAAGGCAGCATTTCAGCAAGACCGTACAGCTGAGTTAGCACAGTGAAAGGCAGAATTTTTGGGCACGGTTTTCTAGAAAAGGAGGCCATACAATAAGGTTGTACAGCAGGGCGTACAGCAAGATTGGGCACAGAAATCGAGGCAGCAGAGGGCTGTTCCGTACAGCAAAGTTCTGATGTGTTTTTGGCACGAAAATCGAGATTTTGGACAGCAGCATTTATTGCTATTTGCACAGATTTTGAGGCCGTACAACTACATTTATTGCAGATTTCTGGGCACGAAAATCGAGGAGGACGTACAGCATTTATTGATGTTCTGTTTTTGTTGTTTGCACATTTTCCGAGGCGGTGGTTAAGCACGGAAAACGAGATAAGTTGTAAAGTCTGTTTGCTGATTTTTTTTTGCTGAATATTTCTCTCACTGTAAAAAGCATTTTCCAGAAATAAGAAGGAGCTTTCGAACTGGTTTTCCCCAAGAGTTGTAGGGGGTTTTTCCAGGGTCATGTTGACCAAAAATATATGTGTCAAAATGTGTGAATGACTGTTTCATGTGAGCTGATATTTATTTCTGCATTTTCCAGCATTCTGTAATTTTTCCAGAATTTGTGTTTTCAGCAAAATTTATTTTCCAGCTTGTTAAATGTATGGATATGGGAAAGGGCATTTAACTGTTTTGGAGTAATAAGGTGAAACTGAAAACCGGGGTGGGAAATGAGAAATTTCTACATGGTATCGGAGCTTGAGTGCTGAAGTGCAGTTTGGGACAGCAAGGAGAAAAATACAGCCTGCTGATTTTTCACTCAGAAAATTCCAGCAAGCTGATTTTTTCACAAACAGAATTTTTACCTTTACTACAGCAGTGCTATTTTTCAGTTTTAGGACAGCGGGATGTCTTTGGGACTGAGGGTGGAAGATAGGTTGGATGGGCATACCAATTACAGTGTTTGGAAGGAGAGAATGCAGAGTATCTTTGAGGAGGCGAAAGTCTGGGACATAATGGTGCATACCGCACAGAACCCTGTAAATGTGCCTACTGATGCTACTCAGTTGGCAGCATATAATAAAAAGAACAACAAGGGTAAGAGATTGATTCTAGAAGGAATCAAAGACCATTGCATTCCTCATGTGAGAGGGAAGAGAAATGCTCATGAGATGTGGACAGCATTGTCCAATCTCTACCAGAGTACCAATGAGAACCGGAAAATGGTCCTGAAGGAGAAGTTGAAGACCATTAAGATGGGTAAGACTGATAGTGCAGCTGGATATCTCACAAAGATTACTAATGTGAGAGATGAGTTGGCAGCGATTGGAGAGGTCATTCCACCCACTGAGTTGGTGCGGATTGCAGTGAATGGCCTCTCCAGTTCATGGATGAACTTTGCTGATGGGGTTTGTGCACGTGAGACCCTTCCCACATGGGAAAGGTTTTGGGATGATTGCATTCAGACAGAGATCAGGAAAGGTCAGCTTGGGGCAGCCAAGCTAGTTGAGCAGGATGAGGATGTAGCACTGTTGGCAGGACGCAAGAAAGGCAAAGGGAAGAAGCAGGCTTCCACAAGCAATGGTGGGGCAAAGGCAAAGGTAAAGGTAAACAGGATAACTCACAGAAGGACTATTCCAAAGTGAAGTGTTGGAATTGTCAGAAGATGGGACACTATGCAGTTGTGTGTCCGGAGAAGAAGAAGAAGAAGGGGAAGAACCAGAGCATGGCAGCTTCAGCAGAGGTTGAGGACTTTGCAGATCGCTTTGACCAGGAGTTTGGGTTCATTGCGTGTGAGTCTTCTAGTGCAGGATTATCTGCCATAGAGGTTCAGAGGGAGCATGCATTTCCCTCGATTAGCGGAGCATCTTCGGGTATCTGGTATGTGGACGGTGGGGCTTCACGTCACATGACAGGAGTCCGTGAGTACTTCTCAGAGCTTTCAGAGAGTGGCACTGATGTAGAGGTAGTACTCGGTGATGACAGAGTTGTTAGAGCAGTCGGTGTGGGAACATTGACATTTCAAAGGGAGTCCAAACCTCCCTTGAAGGTGTCAGATGTTCTTTATGTGCCAGGGATGAGGAAGAACATCATATCCGTCTCAGCTTTGGAGGACAGAGGATATGAGATACTATTCAGGGGAGGACAGGTGTTGATGTATCCCAGGGGCACTCCAGCTGATTCAGCTAGAGTGATAGGTGTACGCCATGCAAAGGTGTACGAGTTTGCATTTCAGTCCCTTTTGGCATTGAGCAGTAGTACCGACAGCAGAGCTAGCAGTTCTGAGCAGTGTGAGATTTGGCACCGCAGGATGGGGCACATGTATCATGGAGCCTTGAGGACTTTGCGGGAGATCACTACAAGTGTGCCAGATTTCAGTACTGATCACTTTGATACTTGCAGAGGATGTGCGATGGGAAAGTTTGCCAAATCCCCTTTTCCCCGGCGGTGGCTCGCGAGTCGAGAGGGTGGTGCTTCGGGCAGCATGCAGAGCAGTCCACAGAGCAGTTCACTAGGGAGTGCACTGATGGACAATTCACACGGTACCTCAGCTTCTGCAGGTTCAAGTGCAGGCAGGAGGACAACAGACAGACAGTAAGGAGTTCAGGCTCCTGATGATGATGAGGAGGAGTTTCATTCTCCAGTGGGAGAAGTGTGCTCAGGGAAGAGGAAGCCCAAGTGGCTTCAAGACACCTTGAGAGAGGCCACATCTGTTGCTGGGCCTAAGAGGCCGGTCAGAGAGAGCAGACCACCTAAGAGGTTTTGTAGCTATATGGCAATGGCTACCAGCATCCTTGACTCTGAGCCTTCTAGCTATGAGGAGGCAGCTAGCCAGCAGGTCTGGAGAGAGGCCATGTAGGAGGAGTATTCTTCTATCATGAAGAATGATGTTTGGGAGGTGGTGCCGAGGCCTGAGGGCAAATCCGTGGTTACTTCCAGATGGCTTTACGAGGTAAAGCATGCTGCAGATGGCAGCATTGAGAAATTCAAAGCGAGGTTTGTGGCTAGAGGGTTCTCCCAGGTAGAGGGAGTTGATTATGAGGAGACCTTCGCTCCCGTGGCTCGATATACTTCGATCCGCTCCATTATATCGATAGCAGCAGAGATGGGTTGGAAGATCCACCGGATGGATGTGAAGACCGCATTTCTCAGTGGCTTCATACAGGAGGAGGTGTACATTGAGCAGCCACAGGGCTTTGAGGTGCATGGGAAGGAGTCCCATGTGTGCAGACTGAAGAAGGCCCTTTATGGCCTGAAGCAAGCTCCCAGAGCTTGGTACTCCGGGATAGATACATACTTGCAGGGGATGGGTTTCACAAAGAGTGAGGCAGATCCGAACCTTTACTATATTGTGATAGGTGAGGAGCCTCTCATTCTGGTGTTGTATGTGGATGACTTAGTCATTACAGGTGCAGAGAGACTCATAGAGCACTGCAAGAGAGATCTTGCGGCGGAGTTTGAGATGAAAGACATCGGCTTGATGCATTACTTTTTGGGTTTGGAGGTGTGGCAGGAGGAGGGGCATTTCTTCCTGGGGCAGGGGAAGTATATTGTGGATATCCTTGGCAGATTCCACATGGAGGATTGTAAACCCATGTCGACACCGATGATCACCAACTAGAAGAAGCTTCATGCTTCAGATTCCGAGTTGGTGGATCCCACATTGTACAGACAGCTGATTGGTTCCTTGATGTATTTGGTCAACACTAGGCCAGATATTTGTTTTGCAGTCAACACGATGAGTCAGTTTATGTGAGCCTAGGAAGGTTCACTAGGTGGCTGCAAAACACATTTTGCGGTACTTGCAGGGGACAGTGGATTATGGTCTGGACTACATGCAGGGGGATGGAGTGAGATTGGCAGGTTACACTGATTTTGATTGGGCAGGTTGTGCTTCTGATAGGAAGAGCACTTCAGGGTGTTGTTTTGGGTTGGGTTCGGCAGTGGTGTCATGGTTCAGCCGGAAGCAGCAGTCAGTAGCATTGAGTTCAGCGGAAGCAGAGTATATGGCAGCCAGTCTAGCTAGTTGTGAGGCCATCTGGCTTCGCAAGATGTTGTTTGGCTTATTTGGTCAGCCGTTGAGACCTTCAGTGATTTACTGTGATAATCAGAGTTGCATTAAACTCACGGAGAATCCGGTATTTCATGACAGGTCAAAGCATATCGGGATCAAATATCACTTCATCAGAGACTATGTTCAGAAAGGAGCTGTGAAGCTTGAGTATATTCCCACTGATGAGCAGGTTGCAGATATTCTTACCAAAGCCTTACCACGGGGCAAGCATGTCTACTTCAGAGACAAGATGGGTGTGGCGAGGAACACCTTCCTCGGTAAGAGGGAGTGTTGAAATTTGGTACCGGAGGACAGGTGGTTCCCTAAGGCTTTGATCTTTGGCCTAGGGAAAAGTGTCCAAAAGAATTTAATTTTTCTCCTAAAGTGACTTTATAATTTTTATAAAGTCAAATCTAATTTAAAAAGTGACTTTATGTTATAAAGTTACTAAAGTCTAATTTTAAAGTGACTTTAATAAAGTCAATGTAAAATTAGAAAGGAAAAGTGACTTTGGAAATAAATGACTAAGTGGGTCTTTATTAAAGTGGGGTGAATTAAAAAAATAGAAAGTGAGATTTAAATGAGCATTTAATCTCAGCCCTAGATCTCAATCTATTTCAACCATTGGATTTAGGGATTCCCCAAAAGTCACTTAGGGTTAGGTTAAAGGAGGAAAAGGAGGAAAAGGTCATTCATTCTTTCATGAGCAGATTGAGAGAAGGAGAGCAAGAGAGCAAGGGAGATTTCTGGGCAGTGAGGAGAAGGAGGCAGCAACTTGGCACACTTTCCAAGGCAGCATTTCAGCAAGACCGTACAACTGAGTTAGCACAGTGAAAGGCAGAATTTTTGGGCACGGTTTTCTAGAAAAGGAGGCCGTACAGCAAGATTGGGCACAGAGATCGAGGCAGCAGAGGGCTGTTCCGTACAGCAAAGTTCTGCTGTGTTTTTGGCACAAAAATCGAGATTTTGGACAGTAGCATTTATTGCTGTTTGCACAGATTTTGAGGAGGCCGTACAACTGCATTTATTGCAGATTTCTGGGCACGAAAATCGAGGACGACGTACAACATTTATTGCTGTTCTGTTTTTGCTGTTTGCACATTTTCCGAGGCGGTGGTTAAGCACGGAAAACGAGATAAGTTGTAAAGTCTGTTTGCTGATTTTTTTGCTGAATATTTCTCTCACTATAAAAAGCATTTTCCAGAAATAAGAAGGAGCTTTCGAACTGGTTTTCCCCAAGAGTTGTAGGGGGTTTTTCCAGGGTCATGTTGACCAAAAATATGTGTCAAAATGTGTGAATGACTGTTTTATGTGTGCTGATATTTATTTTTGCATTTTCCAGCATTCTGTAATTTTTCCAGAATTTGTGTTTTCAGCAAAATTTATTTTCCAGCTTGTTAAATGTATGGATGTGGGAAAGGGCATTTAACTATTTTGGAGTAATAAGGTGAAACTGAAAACCGGAGTGGAAAAACAGAAATTTCTACAACTAACATTGTTCACAAATATTCTTTCTAATGGCCTTCTTAAGTTCCCACTTTGCAACCAGAAGGTGATGGTGGCATCAGAGAAAAAGCAGCACATCATTGTTTAGTGAAGCACAGGCTGCTGCTCAAGTTTCATAGAGCATCATATGCTGAAACCGAATCAGGCTAGGGGCATATCATGCACTTGAGTTGATGAGAATGTACCTCAAGTGGCTTCCAAAGCACAAGGATGCTCATAGAAAATGCATGTAATTTAACGTGTGTTCTTCTGATTCAGAGATGGGCATCTGATCATATTTGATTGGGGCATTAAATTTATAAGAAATCAATAATTCTTTAAAGCTTTCAGAGGCAAATGGAGAGTGAAGAGAATCCCCCCCACCATGCAGATTAAAATTGCCATATGGTGTAAATGCTAGAGTATGACATACTACTTCAAATATCCGCCTTCATTTTTTGTGTAAATCCTATCTATAAACAACTTAAAATTATTTAGTACACGTATTTCTTTAAACAAAATGAGATTTATTTAATTCTCAAATTAAGGAACTTGAAAGCAAATTCAAAAGTGCTACAATAACTCGTAAGCAAAACAAATCATCAAACAATGAATAGATTGCCAAAGTAAAAATTCTTGCCAAATTTTGGCATGCCTTGTATTAACATTCATTATAAGCATTAAAGGAGACTCCCCTACAGTTTCACAATTTATAACTAAAACTATGTTATATTGAAAAACAAATGGGAATTACCTTTAGTATGTGCGGATATCTGTGAAATAGCCGAACTACGAGGTACAAAAGATCATCAAAATCTGCAGCATTGCATCTCCTAAGTTCAAGCTTCAAACAAGAAAAACAATCTTTTAGTTTAACTATAGAGATATGTCAATTACACTGTTGCACGATGGGACTCTAATACATATGTTTCTGCTTTCTTCAGATCTTTGCATGTCACTATCTGTTATGTTTTCCTTATTCTGCTTGAACCACCTGTCCAACCATCTAGACTATTGCCTAGCCAACCAAACACAGAACATTCCATGATAACATCCGGATTTCAAAAGAATCACAATGATAAAATTCTAGACAGGACCCATTTATGGCACTATACATGTACTGTTTGCAAATGTTTAACAACATTTGTGTGATTAAGCCATGGTTCATACTATCATATGACTAAACACTCTACATACCAACGAGGAAAGGAAGCCATACATATTTGCAAAATGATTGTTGCTGAAATAAAGTAAGCTGTAGTCATAAAAGAATTCATATAGTCAACCTCCAAATACAGAGTATACTAGCTCAGGCCCCAGATGCGTGAAAGTATCCCCTGTGTGGTATCATTCAATAGTGATTTTTCTGTGGTCCAGACTCCAGTTATATGTTCTGTTCCACCAAGACTTTCTGTTGTCCAGTTATATGTTATGTTCCACCAAGACTCCAGGATGGGGAGACACGAGTGCAGGGAAATGCATAGGGGGGACGTGTGGGAGTACCCTCAAATTTTATTGAAATTTAGAGGGGATGGAGGGATGGAGGGGTATGTATATATATCAATGTTGCACGACTCGTACTCATATAAGACTCATCTCGCTATTGACTTGGCAACCTGTATAAGAATCGAGAACGACTCATATAAGGCTCGGCAAAATTTTCCCTCCATTTTCTCTTTCCCTCCACATGATCTCCAAAAGAAAATAAAAAAAATAAAAAATAAAATTGAATTTTGAGGGTCTCCATGGCTCCTGTGCGGGTCATATGCAGTTCTTCACAGGTTCAATGCGGGTAGCTGAGTTTTATGCGGGTTTTGGCGGGTATAGGCAGAAACCGCGGGATCTATGCGAGTGACCCGTCAAGAGTTGCGGGTCTTATAAGAGTCGTGCTACACTGACATATGTGTGTGTGTGTGTGTGTGTGTTCAAATTCATATTCAATAATAAAAGTATATACTATAAATACATCGATCCATATATAATTGAAATAAATAATGAAATACATTGATCCATACTCACCATTCATATTGATGCATATATCATTCATCCATACACCACGAGATTCAATAATGAAATAGATTGATCCATATTCATCATTCTAGAATCTACATTGATTTAAACATTAGTATTAATAAGCAAAATAGACTACAGTAGACATTGATGTCTGAAGACTAGAATAGTAAATTGATATAACTCAAACTGAGAAAAGTAAAGATTGACGAGTCAAAGAATAGGTTTAAGGTCATCGATATCTAGAGTCAAGACTTTAAAGTTAAAATTGAAACTTAAAAATGGACAATGAGCATTGAAGGAGTGTCACAGGGGAGGAGAGGTAACAGTGAACTGGTAAGTCAAATAGCACTTTCTGGTAATCCAAGTAGAGGTAAGCTTGGTAAGTCGAATGAATGAGTTACGGATTGCAAATTATTTCAGGTTTTGACATTTGTTATGTATTTTTCTTTCTAGTTTTAATTTTATTTTATTTTTAGTTTTGTATTTTCATAAAAAATAAATAATAATTTCAAGGGTTATTAGACAAAATCGAGGGGGAAATGCCCCCTCAAAAGGGATCATTTTGGGCTTGGTGCTCTTGATTAAATGCCAGTTCCAGACCCTCATCTTGATAGAATCCAATGGAACATTGCAATCCCCCCAATGCTAAAATCCAGAAAACTGTTAAGTCTACTAAATTTTGAATGGGACAGATGGACCAGGAGGTTGTTGGGGGAAATCAGGTATAGTGGGAGGAAGAGAACATTCAGCAAGAGGAGGGGCAGTTACCGATGGAAGGAATGGAGGATCCAGTTCATCAGCAGGAGATCTTTCCTGAGGTTGTTATAAATCAACTACAGGACGTCCAAGTTCCTGCTGATCTAGCATCAGATTTGGTGGGTACTACTCCTTGCTCCTCATCTCCTATTGTAAATTCACTTAATCATTTATTTAATGCTATGAAGTCGTCTGGTCCTTCCAGGCAAAATGGAAATGGGTCTTTGTGCATTAGTAACCTTTCACTAGCTATGGATAGTATTATAACTACCATCATGAAACTCACTATTGACACTATCCCTTATAACCTGAGACCCGGGGAAACAAATTGTTGTCAGTTGAGACCTATGGTGGATTGGGGCGGAATAATATCCTAGATAAGTCTAAGCGGATTAGGAGTCGGAAAACAGATATCTCCAAAGCCCAAATTAAGGCCATGATTAATATTGCTAATGGAAAGCAACTTTCCCTTAAAGGGGCGCTTAGAGCAACGCAAACCCCTGTCATTGTCTCTAAATGATTGTGTTGTCATTTAATTGTAGAGGTTTAGCTAGTGTCCCTAAAAAACTAGCTTTAAAATCTCTTCTCCTAAACCATCACCCTGATGTGTTATTGCTACAAGAGACCCTGGGACAGGGTGACCTGGTCACGGCTACTCTTCAGAAAATTTTGTCGAGATGGACCTTTGTGACTGTTGATGTCAGAGGGAGATCGGGCGAGCTAGCGGTCAGTTTAAAAGACAGTGTCATAAAGCTTAAAACTCATGGACATTTGAGATGCTTATTGGTGTAGAGGTTTTTTTTATGGAATTAGGTACTAATTTCACCATTGTGAACATATATGGGCCTTGTATGGAGCGGGTGGCTTTCTAGAATAACCTGTTATCAAAATCATTTATGAAAGATCCAAATCTGGTGGTTGTTGGAGACCTAAATTTCTCTTTTGGGATGTCAGAAACTTGGGGGCCTCTGGCTCGTGCTGATCCACTGGCTGAATTTTTCTTATTGATACAAACCTTATTAAAATCTCTCCTACATGGGGGAATAAGAGAGTGGGGAGGCTCGGGTGGCAAAAAGATTGGATCGATTCCTGTTGAAAGAAGATCTTGTTAACCGGATCTTGGGGTTTAGACAATGGGTGGGCTCTGTGGGGGAATCGGATCACTCCCCCATCTTGTTGTAACTGGTTGGACCCAATAAGAAACCGGGATCCCCTTTGAATTTTAATGTGGGATCGATATAGGAAGCGGACTACAATAGGTTGGTTATTGAAACATGGAGGCCCATGAACCGAGTTGATAATGTCTCTCATGCACGATCCTTTTTAAACAACCTGAAAAGCCTCAAAAAGGCGAAAATCAATTGGGCAAAAGAGAAGACAAAAAGAGACTCTATGGACCTTCGAGCCATTGGGGAGGAGTTGGAACAATTGGAAAGTTAGGGGTCTGATGGATATTCGGACGAGGAGAAGAGGGACCGAATCAATTCCTTGCAAATGAGGAGGAAAATATTGTTGGATAATGAAGAACAGTAGCATTTAAAAATTTGTGCAATATGGCTCTTAGCTGGGGATGAAAACACAAAAAAAAATTCAAAACTATGCAAAGGGGAGGGAATTTTAAATGTAAAAAATGGGAAATGAAACTTTTTTTTTTTTAATCGAAATTTAAAATATGGGTAACTATATGGTGGGGAGGGCAAACTAAGGGAAAGTGAATTATGTAAAAATGGGATGGGAAATTTTTAATGGGTGAGAGGAGCTATTGAAAAAAAATATTTAAAAATATAATGAATGAATTTAAAATAAGGGAGGGCGCTATTTTAAATAGGAGGGCGGAATTTTAAAATGGATGGGAAGTCTTATTATATGGGAGTGGAGGGTATTAAAGTTTTAAAGTTAAAAAAAATGGAATAAAAAACTGGAACGAGGAGGCCGAGCGTATGTACGTGTAGAGCGTTGGGAGCATATGCCGTATAGTATGAGGGTGTGTGTTGTGAGTAGGATAGCGTTTAGTTGCTGTGGGTTGGTGAGGGAAGGAGGGGTGACGGGTCGATTGCAAGGGGGAGCGGGTGGAGGTGTGAGGTCGAGGGTTAGAGCGAGCAGGTAAGGGAAGACTGTAGGTTGAGGGCGGAGTTGAAGATTGCAGGCGCGGAGGGGGCGGCGTTGAAAAGCGGGTGGGGAGATCTGTTGAGTGCGGGGATGAGGGAGTAAAGGGTTTTGGTTAGGGCGCGAAGGAGTATGGTGTAAGGGAGTATGGGAAGTGGACGGGTTGAGTTGCAGTTGGGGTCAGTTGCAGAGGGGATAGGGAGCGTGTTGAGAGAGAGTGTATAGCAGCGGGGTTATTGCAGAGATTGGGGGGCGTATGGGAAGGGAAGAGTGCTTGAATCGATTTTGATTTTTTTTTTTTTTGAATTTTTGAATTTTTTTTGAATTTTTTTTTTGTTGTTATTATTTTTATTTTTTTTTTAAATGTAAAACAGCAGAGTAGAGCAGAGGGAATTCACAGAGATTTGTAGACTCAAAAAATTTCAAGAAATGCAGGAAATCGCCAGTGAAAAACTCAGAATTTTCCAGTAGCTCAGCAGCACGGTATTGGACAAAATGCAGAATTTTTTTCTCAGAGAATGTGGCAGAAATTTGCTAGTAAAAACTCAGAAATTTCTCAGAGAATTTTTCACAAAATTTCAGTAGTAAAAACCCAGAAATTTTTTCTAATAGCCCAGCAGCCCAAAATTTAGATAACTCTGAAATCTCATAAATTTCTTCAAAAATTCTGTTTAAACTATTTTCCAGCATCTCAAAAATGCAGAGATGAAGAATTTTCCAGCAGAAAAAACTCAGATTTCTTTTGCAATAAAAACCAGAAACTTCTTCTTCTTCAGAAACTCAATTTAAACACTTTTCAGCAGCTCTTTCAAAATGATGCAGATTTTAATGAGCAGAAATTGCAGAGAAAAATTAGAATGAAAACCTTCAGATGGGCAGTGCTGCTCTTCTCCAAGCCAATTTCTGAATGCTGGGATTTTGAATGCTGCTCCTTCTCAAAACCAATTCTGAATGCGACAAAATGTCAAAATCACTGCTGCAAAAACTCTCTAAATGCTGCAAAAATGCAGATATGCACAGGCCATAAACACAAAATGGCTCACTCAATGTGGAGCAGGGCCAGCAATCGCCCGCTTTGATACCATGTTAAACACCATGTTGAAGCACACACATGGTGTATGAGGAAGAATAACACACACACACAAGAGACTCAACACAATGAAGGATAAGCGTGAGGCTTTCTTATTTTCCATTATACAAAGATGTACATTTATAGTACAATGGTGTGACTCTTGGTTTCACATTCCAATGTCACTTGGACTCCATTGTGACTTTTCGCATTCCACACCTACCCATGTAGGATTAGGTGTTCCAACACAATATCTGGGAACTGGAAAAACCTGGGGGTGGTGTTGTCAAATCCTTTAATGAATTGGCCAGTCTGGGTAAAAATCATTTCAAGTCTTTTTTTGGTGTCCAGAAGGGTGCCACGATTGGGGAAGTGATTAGAGTGGCACACTTTTTTCCCAGGTATGCTGATGAGGGGGACAATGAACATCTAAAGGCCTCTGTTACGATTAAGGAAGTCAAACATGTCCTTGAATCTATGCAGAAAGACAAGAGCCCTGGACCGGATGGCTGGACTATGGAATTTTTTCAACATTTTTTTGAATTTTTGGTGGGTACAATTGCTGAAGTGGTGGAAGAGTCCAGAATAAATGGATCTATTCATGATCCCTTCAATTCTCCATTCCTAGCCCTCATCCCCAAAATTGATTCTCCTTCGTCCTTTGATGATTTCAAGCCTATTTCCTTGTGCAACTGTATATACAAAATTATCGCAAAAATCATTGCAATTAGACTAAAAACTTTATTATCTTGTAATATCTCTAAAGAACAATTTGGCTTTGCGGATGGCAGGCAGATTCAAGAAGACATTGGGCTAGCCCAAGAAACTATGCATAGCATAAAGTTGTCAAAGACAAAATGCTTGATAGTTAAAATTGATCTATCCAAAGCATATGACCGGATCAGTGGGCCATATTTGAGACTTATGCTGACTCACTTGGGATTCAGAATTGACTTTGTACACTGGATCATGGGTTGCATTTCAAATGTGTCCTTTGCAGTTCTTATTAATGGGGCAGCGTCCCCTTTCTTTCATAGCCAGAGAGAACTCAGACAAGGATGCCCTCTCCCCCCTCTCTTGTTTCTTTTAGTTGTCGAAGGTCTAAGTCAGCTTATCATTTAGCCAAGAGAAGAGGAGAGCTAAAAGGTATAGAAGTTGCAACAAATCTATTTATTTCCCATTTGCTATTTGTGGATGATATTTTGTTGTTTAGTAATGGGAATCGGGAGGAGGTGCATCAGATAAAAAGTATTTTGGATGTGTTCATGAAGGCAACAGGAACGGTTATAAATATCCAGAAATCGTCCTTAACATATGAAGGTATCTCAAGACCAGAACTTGCCTGGGTTTCAACTGTCCTTCCTTTTGCTCAATTCATGATGGGGGAAAGACTAAAATATTTGGGTTTCTATTTGAAACCAGACTCTTACAGAAAACAAGGTTGGTCTTGGTTATTATCAAAAATTGAGAAGAGCATTAATCTCTGAAGCTACAAATGGCTATCCAAGGTTGGGAGGGTGGTGCTCATAAAATTAGTGTTGTTGGCAATACCGGTGTACTGGATTGCACTTTCGTGGGTTCCTAAAGGAATTCTAAACAAGATTAGGAGCATTTGCAGTGGTTTTTTATGGGCTGGAAAGAAAGAAAAGATGGTAACCCCTTGGGTGGCATGGGATAAAATAGCAAGACCAAAGGAATGGTGTGGTTGGGGAATAAAGAATTTACGTTCTTTTGCCACTTCTCTAGCAACAAAATTATCATGGAGACTGTTGATGGAAGACAATCTCTGGACGGTTGTGGTTAAAAGAAAATACATAGATCTGATACCCATGGAAGAATGAATTTGACAGCCAGAAAAAGGATTCATAAAATCATCAGTTATTTGGAAGGTTGCTATGCTATCTTTCAGGTTAGTGGAAGAAGGGCTGGCTTGGTAGGTAGGCAATGGGGAAAAGTGCGGGATAGGGATGGATCCATGGGTTGGATGCAATGAGTTGTTTATTCTTTCACGAGGACTAGTTGATACACTACATCGAAAAGGGATTTTTTCCTGTACCAGATTGCAAATCAGGATGATACTACTATCTGCTAACAGGGCTGGAAATCATATGACGAACTCTAAATTGGTCAGCAATGGAGGCAGGAATGGCATGGTTACACTCAGGAATTTATCCGCACAAAGGTCCGTATAAAAAACTTCCCTGACACAATCTGTTGGGTTCATGCAAAGACAGGCCAATATTCGCCAAAAGTGGGCTATGAACACTTAATGAAGAGAAGGGGGTGGGGTACTCCAGAATGGTGGTACAAGCTGCTATGGAAGTTGGATTACGCTGCAAAAACTAGGCTCTTCTTTTTTTCCATCCTAAGGAAAAAAGTGCCCACATGAGATTCTTTACAAAGGAGATTTCTACTTGGGCCTGGATGGTGTAGTCTTTGTAAGGATGTGGAAGAAACCTCTTATCATCTATTTCTAGATTGTCCTTTCACTAAAAAAGTTTGGGAATTTACACTGTCCCTTATCAATATCAGATCATCTTGGAACGGTGTAAATTGTTGGGAGGCTTGGCAAAGATGGTGGCTGGCTAATACTGATGCAAATATCAGAAACATCGCTCTAATCATCTCATGGGGCATCTGGCTGGCTCAGAAGAAAGGTACCCTTCAAGACATTTCAACTTCACCCTCATTTGTTGTTGTTGAATGTGCTTCGATCTTCTCTTTCCTTCCTTCGCCTGATCACATCAAACTACCTAGATACATCTGCATTGAAAAAATAAACTATGAAATCCTGCGGGCATATTTTGATGGGGCATCAAACAACCAATTGAGATGTGGCTCAGGCATAGTTATTCATAAAAATCGGAATTGTTCTCTGGCTGCATCAGTGGGCATTGGTAGTGGCACAAACAACTATTCTGAACTCTTTACTCTAAAACTTCTTTTATGTTGGCTCATTCACTTGGGTATTGGTTTGGTACAAATATTTGGCGATTATATGAATGTCATAAATTGGTTCAACAAGGCACAAAGATGTCAAAACATTGTGTTACCTTGTTGTGTAACCAGCTCCAAAGAGAGAAGAAAAGAGATATTCACGCCTTAGAAATGAGCCACTTCGAGGGGGCAACCTCCAATACATTACATGAATGAACAGTTCTTGGATGATACAAATGAACAAAACCTCCTTCTATATATAGGAGTCCATGGGGCCATAATATAATCCTAGTGGGGCCACAATGTAATCCTAGCCGACCTAACAATAATAATGTAAGGGCACAATAATAACAATATGGGGGTTACGGGGGTACAATAATAACAATAAGGGGGGCTACACTAACATAATAAGGGGCTATACTATTAATATAGGGACTTAACATGCCCCTCTCCTTCAAACAAGTGTTGTCCTCAACGCTTGATTATTTCTTGATGCTTTCGTATAAAATTCTCATCCTCCCATGTGGAATGCCAGTCAGGTAGTTCTTCAACGATGAGATACTGCGATGGTCGATTCACATGGTTGTGGGTTCTTGTTTCCATGGTAACCACAGGATTGGCTATGATTTTACTTCCTCATCACGGATTAAACGTATTGTTTGGTACAGAATTTCTCTCTGTGCTTAACTGGCATGAAACATGGAAAAGCTGGATGTGCTACATGATAAAAACGAAAATTGTATACACATAGTATAAATCTTTGTACATATGAGACCGCGTTTTGGCGATAATTTATTGTCCTTCTTAGCTTGCTTGAGGGACATTTGTTTATATGGTTGTAGCCGTAAAAATACCCAATCTCCTACATCAAAACTTCTCTCGCTACGATGTTGATCTGCCTGTTGTTTCATTCGATTTTGTGCCAAATTCAGGTTATCCTTTAAGAGTTGGCGAACTTCTTGTTGATGCTCGATGTGATCTTCCACTGCTTGAACCTTCGAATTTTCTCTTAAAGATGATGTGATGGATGGTGGATGATATCCATATAGTGCCATAAATGGTGTCATTTTTGCTGCAGTATGGAAGGAAGTGTTATACCACCATTCAGCGAGAGGTAACCACTTGACCCATTGTGTTTGTTTATCAGATACAAAACAACGAAGATATCCTTCCAAACATTTATTTACTATCTAAGTTTGACCATCAGATTGAGGATGATAAGATGAGCTATGAGCTAATTTAGTACCCAAACAAGAAAATAACTCTGTCCAAAAATTTCCCGTAAAAATGGGATCTCTGTCGCTCACAATAACCCTTGGGCTTCCATGTAGCTTTTGAATTCTGTCCACAAATGTAGTAGCAACTGTACTTGCTTTAAATGGATAAGATAATGCACAAAAGTGTGCATACTTGGTAAGTCTATCAACTACCACCATGATGACATTCTTGCCTTCGGACTTCGGTAAACCTGTGATAAAATCCATTGAAATCTCCTCCCAACGTTGACTTGGAATGGATAAAGGTTGTAGAAGTCCCGGGGTCTTAATTGTCTCCACTTTATTCTGCTGGCAAACCAAACATTACGCCACAAACTTTTGAATATCAGATTTAAGGCCATCCCAAAAAAATTCTTTCTTCACCCTGTGGTAAGTTTTTAAAAATCCTGAGTGTCCTCCTAAAGGAGAAGTGTGCAATTCCAGAAGAATCTTTTGTTTTAGTTGGGAATTCTTACAAAGATATAAGCGATCTTTGTACCATAAGGAATCATTTTTCCAACTAAATGTATCAGATGTACTATGATCTTGCTGCAACTTTTGAATGAGTGTCCATACATCTTTGTCCTTCTTCCATTCATCTCTTGCTTCGGTTATCCAATCTGGTTGGATAATAGGAATGGCACAAAGCAATGCTTCCACCTCTTCATTCTTTCTTGAGAGTGCATCTGCAACAACATTAAGCTTTCCTTTTTTGTAGATTATTTCAAAGTCATAACCCAACATATTTGTGACCCATTTTTTCTTCTCTTCTGAAGATAGTCTTTGTTCCAAAAGTGTTTAAGACTATCATGATCAGTTTTTACCTTGAAGTGTCTTCCCATTAGGTAAGTTCGCCATTTCTTTAGTGCATGCAGTATTGCTAACATTTCCTTCTCATAAATAGGTTTTTGTAAATACTTTCCTTTGATTGGACGATTTTCAAAAGCAATGGGTCTTCCTTCCTGCATTAAAACAACACCAATTCCATTTCCTGAGGCATCACATTCCACAATAAAGGTTTTGTGAAGTCTGGCGTAGCTAAGACCGGTGCTAGGCACATTTCCTCTTTAAGATGTTCAAAGGCCTTAGTTGCTTCAGGAGTCCATGAAAATGCATCTTTCTTCAATAATGTTGTTAGAGGTGCTGCTATTCTCCCATAATTCTTAACAAACTTGCGATAATAGCCTGTTAACCCAAGAAATCCTCGCAACTGCTTTATTGTCTTGAGGACTTTCCATTCCTTAATGGCTTTAATTTTGTTAGGGTCTACTTTAACACCCTCGTGAGATATAATATGACCCAGATATTCCACCTCTTGTACTCCAAAGAAACATTTGGATGTTTTTGCATATAATTGTTTCTCCTGCAATAGTTTGAGTACCCTGTCAACATGTTCAACATGATCCTTCCAAGACCTGTTGTAGATTAGTATATCATCAAAAATACTAGCACAAATTTTCTAAGGAAGGGTTTGAAAATGGAATTCATCAACCCTTGAAATGTAGAAGGTGCATTGGTAAGGCCAAAAGGCATGACCAAAAATTCATAATAAACCTCATGAGTTCGAAATGTTGTTTTCGTAATATCTTCAGTCTTCATTCTAATTTGATGATATCCTGAACGAAGATCCAACTTGGTAAAATAAATTGCTCCATGTAATTCATCCAATAATTCATCAATCACAGGAATGGGAAATTTATCTTTAATGATGAGCTTATTGAGCTCCCTATAATCCGGACACATTCGCCATGATCCATCCTTCTTGTGTACCAATACTACAGGAGCAGAGAAAGAACTTTGACTAGGTTGAATTATACTTGCCTCTAACATTTCTGCAATCATGCGTTCAATTTCGCTCTTTTGGACGTAAGGATATCTATAAGGCCTGATGTTTGGAGGAACACTTCTTGGAATCAAATGAATAGCATGATCATGATCACGAATAGGTGGGAGTCTTTTGGGAGTTTCAAACACCTTGGAATGATTGTCCAAGACTTGTTGGAGATCTGCAGAAATAGATGATTTTGATGTTGGAACTTCTAGTGAGCATAATTGTGCAATTACGCCTCGTTGTTCTTTCTTTAGAAGCTTTGTCATGCCATTAGAGCTTGTTATCCTTC